>CM062818.1:767245626-767791807 GCA_031772625.1 Pinus tabuliformis
AGTCTTTGCCTTTCTCGTCAAGGATTTACATGCACGAGCTAAATTTGATATATTCATATTGTTGTTGTTACTTCTCTATTGTTGCTTTCGCATTACTGTTGCAACTTCTGCAATAATGAGTTTGATATTCCTAGATCTTGAAGTACTAGCTTGCATAGGGCTGCTCCCTCTGAAACTAGACTCCCTTTGAGTCTCGATCTCTCTTTAGGAAATCTCTCTGCCCCTCAATCTACTAGTATCAATGATCAAAACTCCTTTTTGTGTCACTAAACATTGGATCATTGATCTTCCCACTAGAAACCTTCTTGCTCCATTAATAAGTCTGCACATAGGGTCTTTTGGATCTTCCCTGAACTAGAGCTCCATCAATATGCAAGGAAAACTTCAAATTCTTCGCTTCTATTGTGATTTCAGCTTCGATACCATGTAGAAAATTTATACAAATCTAGCTCTGATACCATGTAGAAATTTCTTGTAAATTCAAACTGCAGATTGTAATATGATAAAAAAATTGACTTGAATCTACTCTACTCATTAGCGAAAATAATAAATGATCAAGGAAATCATGAAGCATATAAGAGAAAGAATTCAATCACACATAACACAATGATTTTATGGAGAAAGGCACAACTAAAATCCCCTGTTATCTGTATAATTCATTAGTCAAATAATCTGAATGAATACAATATGCTTTGCTCAAACTTGAACTCAAATTGCACAAGTATTTTCTATCCTCTGCTCCACTGACTTCCCTTGGCCAATACTTAGCCAAATTTCCAAGCCTCCAAGCTCCTAGTTCATTTCCCTATTCCTCAAGAAATTAGCCCATATTTAATTGGAAATTCCTTAATTATGAATTTCGCAATCCCCATACGCCTTTCTCTAACTTCATACACATTCGGTTTAATTTATATGATTTTACAACTGATAGTACATTGTCCTTGAACTCTAATCTGAACTGGGTCTTTCTCTGATCTGACATGCATGAGTTAATTATGAGTGAGTCTTAAGTTTATTGGTTGATCACTGCAGGCAACACCCCACTGTTCGACATGCAGCACCCCACTACTGCAAGAATCACCCCACTACTACATGTTACACCCCACTACTGTAGGTTACACCCAACTACTGTAGGTTACACCCCACTATTGCAAGTTACACCCCACTACTGCAGGTTGCACCCCACTATTGCAGGCTACACCCCACTACTAGAACTCCCACTAATTCCTCCATTAGTTGGAACTAGTTTAACTAACTTTAACTCAGTTAGACTGAATTAAATAATTACAACTCAAAAGAAACTCAACTAGTGCTCCTAATTGTAGAAGACACTCTACATGACTCTAGTTACACCCTCAACTCGAATTAACTGAGCTAACTAAGTCAAATTAATGTAGTTAACTATTACAAGTTTCATGAGGTGTAGAGTTACAATTTTATTCCCAATTTAATTCAAGGACATATTAAATTAGGATATTTCTTGATGTTATTTTTAACATTTCTTGTTGCTATTTTCAGCATCAATTAGATTACTAGTTTTGGCTGTCCTTCTTTGGTTTCTTTATTGGTTCCTTTACCTTTGTTCTTTTTTCTTTGGAGATTTATGAATATGGGTTTTTTTTTTTACACTTCAACTGCCGAATAATTAACCTGCATTTTCCACTAAGAAAATAAATAACATTAAGGAAGGGTAAAATTGTGAAATTTACGAAAAATTGAGTGTATTTGATGTCATTAAATCTAAAGTTGGGGATATGTTCTAGATATTAGATTAGAAAGCAAGAAATTCATTCACGATGGGTGATAATACATTTTCACAACACTTATATATGCATGGGAATGAGACCCTATCATCATCAATTTTGAAAATATTTCTTTGGAATGCTTTAACATATCCATCAACATTTTTGAAAGGTATTCATTTTCATGTTTTCAATAGATTTTGACAAATGCATGACAACATATTTTGGCGAATATTTTCATGAAGGCTCAATATTATTTATCCAGTAGATCAAGATTCAACTAATTTGGTGAGGTTGAGTCATGAAAAATTTGGATCATTATGTTGATCACAAATCATTGATGTTCAAGAGAAAATTCAATTTGAAATCCCTTTATCATACATATGATGACATGGGGAGTACATAAACATGGCATGGATGATGATGTGGGCGATGACAAGGATGATGGCATATCCAAATTCCACGAAGAAAGAATTTATGTCCTTGATGATGTGGAAAATATGAATATGATATCAACAAGATCCACATGGCAGCATCAATGGGTGATATTTCATCCTATTTGATGAGGATGTCCTAATGGTACTTTAGTAGAAGGTCCATCAACATTGGTGAAGAAGGTTCTGTTTCAATTTGGTTCTCAAAGGATTTAATCAAACACCAATGGCTTCAATAATGCTCAATGAATTTTTGTTTTGTTTTGTTGTGAAATACCCGAAGGATTTTACTGAAGGTTGATGTCTTCATTGATTATTGGTGGAATATTTGTGGTTCATCCTTACAAAACCTAAAAAATTTCATCAAACCCTGATGGCTTTGTTGGTGATTGGTGAGATATTTGTGGTTTTTTCTTGTCACACCCAAAGGATTTCATCAATCACATATGGTTTTCTCAATGATTGATGAGAAATTTTCAGTTTTGATAATCTCATTGTTATAGCATCATTTATCACCCTTGTATACTTGATGCTCTCAGTCATGGCCTTGGGCAACCGTTTCCCTTCAAAATTGGTCCTTTTACTAAAAAACATTGTTTTAAATTCCACACGTGACTCTGCCCTTCAAAAAGTGTGTACACACGCGGTTCCATCTATACCCAACCCGCGTATATAATTTGAAATATAAAAAATATAAAATCCCTATTTTATGGGCAGGGTTTTTGGGTTATGCTGGAAGCCCACCTACAGGAGCCTGTGGCCTAACTGTATCCCAATTGAAACAACTATTTTAAGGTGGTATAAATATACCTCATGGGAAGGCCTAAAGGGGAGAAAAATATAGGATATTGATATTATATCAAATTGGTCCTTGATCAAGTCTAATTTATCCTTGTGCCTCCTGCACTCCCAGGTATAGGAAACCCTCATTTCCTCATAGAGATGTTCATCTCCTTTATATGACAACTATGCGTATGAATTTGAAAGAGTATTGTTGAGGCTTGGGCTAGATAGATCGGAGGAAGGTTTCACTTGGAGCCGTGGTCGAATCAGGTTATGTTCTTCCAGATTTCCTTGCAAACATCAATAAAGAAGATCTGTCTTGTTTCTGATAGTTATGATATTTATGCTTTAAGTCATGTTATGATCTAATTATGTATGATCTCATGTTTTATATCCATATGGCTATATGATCTAACATTCATATCTTAAACATGCTTCTAACTACTGCTAGTATATATGCTTTTCTGGAATGAGTTGCAGGTTTTAAAGCATTGGAGGAAGCAGAGGGTTTGAACCCTGTAGGAACATATTCAAACGTAGGACCTACGAGTACTCTCTCTTCATCCCAATTTAGTAGTTTAAGCATCAGGACTGCTTGTTTGCTTGCTTCTTTTTAGTGTATTCCCTTTGATCTATTAGGGTTTTCAACCCAGACCCTAAGGTGTTTTATCCCGTAACAGAATTGGTGACTCCACTAGGGAATACAATTTTGTATTTCCTTGTTTGGGTTGTTTCTATTTGATCCGGGACTTCTTGTTTGGTTTCTTTATTTTTCCAGTATCTTTGATTTGTTTGCAATCTTGGCAAAAAGTTTGATCTTCTGAATCAGGCCTAAATTTTTTATTTTTCTTTGCTGGCTTGTTTATACATGGTTTTCACCTCACATAGTCATGTACACACATGATTTTATCCAAAGAAACATGCGTATACACATTTTTCCTTGAGTACAGTCACGTATACACACAGGTCTATCACTGCACATATGTGTATGTTTGGTTTTGAATGGATTTTTCAAATTATGAGTCTAGTAAATGGTTTTGCCTAATTTTGATTACTTTTGTTTAGTCATTTATTTTGTGGGAGAGTCTTGCTTCTTGAATATTTTCAGTGTCCTATCTCTCTTTGTGGAAAACCTAGTCAACCTAGGGTTTGCTTCTTGGTGAAGTGTTAGTTTTTTCTGATTGGGTTCAAGACACCTTAGTCAAGTTCTTGGTTGTTCTGAGCTTTTGGAACAGGGAATTGGTCTCAATTCACTTATAACCCAGGCTTTACATTGCTTTGCCTTACTTTCTTTAAAGTTGGCATATTTAATTTTTTCTTGGTTTTTGAGAGAGTCCTTGCAATCTTGACAAGGTTTTCTTGGTCTTCTTGAAATCTTTCTTGTTTCCTGGAGTTTTTATGTTGCTGTTCGGATTAGTTTGTTTAAGTTTGTATCATCTTTTCACTTTAAGTCTTATCATGTTAATGATTCCCATGGCTTGTGAAATTTGAGGTTCTTTATGCTTGAATATTGACCTTGAAGTATTTAGTAGTTTTTGTTTTCTCAAGGACTCTTTGTGCCCTTAAAAAGAAAAAATATAAAAGCATATTTTTGTTGCTTTATTTTTGGTTTTCTTTTTTGTCTTCTTATCATTTTAGAGAAAGTGTGAAGTCTTTTCACTAGGTTGAATTTGCTTGATTTTGGGCAAAAAGTTTGTGATTGAATTTTTTCCTCCTTTTTGTCAAGTTTTGGCCTCTTGATCTCATTGAGAAACACATTTGCTTGCTTTAAGAGTAATCCTTAGAATCTTGCATTAAGCATTTTTGGTTTGTATTAGGATAGTTGCACCATCAAAATTTTTAGTCTTTTTGTAGATTTTGAGTGTGTGAGCATGTGTTTTGAAAAAGAAAAGAAATTTTTGCTTTCTTAGTTTGTTCATAGAACCTTTTGTAGAAATATCTTTCATTGAAGAAAAAGAGTTGCATATGCATGTAGTGAGGGTTTCTATTGATTTCCTCTTGCATCAAATAACATCATAAGTTGCACTTCCATTTTTCCTTGACTTAAGAATAGGCATTAAAATCAAGCGCTAAAACTAAAATGAACTAGAATTTTTTTATTTGTCATAGTTACATCAACTAGTATAGGTAATTTAGGGCCTTGGAATAGGTGTGTGGAGAATTAACTCTCCAAGGCCACTTTGAATTTAAACATAGAAGTTGATTAAAAGAGTGAAATCTGGTGTCGTTAAGTTGTCTGGGAAAGTTCTTCTCTTCTGGGAGTTAACCACAAGGGTGAGTGAAGGTAGGGAAGAGAGATACCCCCTCTCCTACTTGTTGGATCTCGACCAAAGCCTATTACGCTCGGCTTTCCATATGAACTAGTGACCTTAGATGACATTCCTAGGGACCACATAGGTGACTGTGGGGGGGAATACCCGTGGTACTTGAGGAAAACATTGTATCACTCTCATTAGTTCTAATGGAGGGTGCCCTTGCGAAGCTTGAGTACTTGCACTGACAAAGGCTTTTGTCTGGGGGCCAATGTAACTGTTTATGTTATCTTCATTGGTAGGCTTGGGCCGTAATTATCCCAAACTATCTTTAGAAGGTCCTTATCTTCACTTTCTTGTATTTTGGTGTCCGGTCCTAATCACCCGGAGTGGAAATACCTAAAAGTAGCTTGATTGGTTGCATCTTTAGGGACATTATAGTGAGTGCTATTTTGTCCTAAATTGCCATAGCTTTATAAAATTGTGAGTCTTTACAAGTTATATTAATAATTAAAAGTGTTGATTGACCAATTCGTCGGTCCAGGAGGCTTCATGGGCTCTCACCTACGAGTGCTGATCCTTTTTCGAGAAGGCTTAGGAGCAATTCTGCTGGTGATTTTTCAATCAGTAGCAGCAAATGCATCAGAGATTGATCCTTCGCTTCAGGCTATAGTTTCACAGGGTGGACCTATTGTAAGTTTTGATTTGGATAGGAACACTCTAGTCCTCTCTAGGGTTCTCTTCCAGTCAAAAGACAAAGTTGAGGTTGAAGAGATTCTTGAGTCCCCTATGAATCCTTATTCACCCCTTCCTCCCAATTATCTAGACACCCCAACTCAGGACAGAAAGCCCTGGTCTTTCTTGTTTTTTTCTTTCGATGGCCACTGTTGGGAGAAAGATTTTGGCTGAGTGATACTAGTGTGCATACTCCTGTTGCAGTTCAAGGAGGAGGCACAATTGCTATATCTACTATCACTCCTAGTACTACTATATTTGGCTCTACCTCCATTCCATCTTCAGGTGGGGGCACCCAAGATTTTGCTTCTACATTGGTTACTTATCCTTTGGGATGCCTTCTAGTGCAATTCCTTTGGTTCCTTTTACCATTTCATCCGCTGTTTCCACAACTATGACTTCTATGGCTAGTGGTTCAACATATTTCTACGGTTTTCCTTTTGGAAGTGGTCATATACCTCATTTTAACATTTCTTTAGGATCACTATCTTTCACCGCTCAAGGTCAAGGTTATAATCCTTTTCAAGGAGGTCAAGGATGGACTAACCCTTATTTTAGTGGTTTAGGAGCCAGGAATCAATTTTCTTTTGGTCAACAAGGGAACATGCCTTACTCCTCTAGAGGAACCTTTCAGGGTTATTCTCCCTTCACCAATGTGTGGAACCCTTACCAAGGGCTCTCCTCTCCTTTCAATACTTCGATTGTTGGATATTTTCTTGGCTATGATAAACCTTCGATAGGAGGTGGTCAAACTCCAATTTTTTTCTGGACCACAAAGTTTTCCTTACGGTTCAGTTTTTCTATGAAAATTCCTTAGAAACCTGGTGCCTCTGCAAATCCAAGATATTCTTTTCAAAATTTTGGGAAAACTGCTCATGGTGGGTTGAATTATCAAGCTCCTCCACACTTACCATTCTTGGCAACCCTAAATTTGCTAGATCTCTCAAAATTGAAAAACAACTTGATTTGATATAATCTGGCTTGGCCTCCAGTTCCAACCAAACTTCCATCGGATATTCCAAAATTCAAAGGAAATTCTGGGGAGGATCTGGCTAACCATGTAACAACATTCCATTTATGGTGTTCATCTAACTCCCTAATTGACAATTCAATCAGGTTGAGATTGTTCCAATGCACCTTAATTGGAAATACTTCCAAGTGGTATATAGAGCTTAGTGGGGGTACCTTTGCTTCATTTGGCGATTTGGCTACTAAATTTTTGAACCATTTTTAGTTGCCCGTTCGATATGATGCTGGAATTGAGCTATTGGCTAGTTTCGAACAAGATAAGGCAACTCACATTTCTGACCATATTCAGGAATGGCGAAGAAGGAAGAGGCTTATTAAATATTATATTCCTAATGAATTCCTTCTCGAATGGTTTTTAAAATCTTTACATCCATAAATTTCTATGCATGTATCACTCTCCAAGGTATTCACCAAAGAATAGGCTATAGTTAGAGCCCAATAGTTAGAACTTATATATTCTCAATCTAGGATTATTGATAATATTTTCCCTGATGCTCCTCGATCCAAGATCGATTTAGCCAAACCGAAGCCAGGTCCCCATGCTGATAGGATAGTCAGATCAATCGATAACAACACGACTAAACTGTTAAGTCAATTGCAGCAGTTGTCTTTACAAACTGCTTCTTTGATTCAAGCATCACCGTCAGTGCTTATGCCTTCTCAACCTTTAACTATTAACGCTGTCCAATCTTCTAACCCCAAAGGAAATCAACAATCTGATGGGAAGAAAAAGAGACGTGGTAAGAAGAAAGATAAGCATGGGAAGGGAAATGTGAACAAACCCAGTAATAATGTCGGGGAGAGTAAAAATAAGTCAAAAAATAAATTTAAGTTTCCTTGAAAATTGTGAAATGGATGCCTTTTAACTCATATTGGCCCTAAGATTCAGGATGCTCAACGCTTGTTAGTGCAGTAGGTTTCTTCTAGCTCCCAAGTTTTTTTGACTAACCCTTTTCCCCAAGGGAAAAAAATGTTTGCTGGCATGAATAATAATACTGGAACCCCCACAGGGGGCAACCAGGAAGGGGAAATTCCATCGAATGTATACATGATGAGTTCTCATGTTGATGTTGCTACAAGATCACATGATTACGGTGAAGCAAAATCCTCTAAGGCTAAGGTCGCTCCCGATGTTCCACAATCGCTCCATATTAAGAGGCTTGCAGTTGAGTCTATAATTTAGATGCCAAAAGGCTCTGCAAAGTGTTCGAGGATCAACCCTAATGCCAAGGCTACCCAAAACAAATCCATTATTGAATATCTAGCTCAAAGTCCTTGTGCGATGTCTGTGTTAGCGGTACTCCAGTTGTGTCCATCACAAAGGAGTGCGTTGATCACTGTGATCAGGGAAATAGATCCAAAAAAATCTCTTATTATTACATTTGACATGTCAAATATTAAGAAGAGACTCCCTCATCATATGGATTTCCAGATTAAATCTACATATCAAAAGACCAATATCTTTCGAACTATAGTTGATGAGGGAGCTTCCACATGTGTCATGTCGATTGCATGTTGGAAAGCTATCAGATCTCCTCAAGTTGTTCCTTCACCTACTCTCTTGACTACATTTGATGGTCATTCTCATAGGCCACATGGAATTATTCCATCATTTCTCATCTGTGTTGGGGGAAGGGTTGTCATTATCAAGGTGGAAATAGTCAATGCGAATTTGGATTTTTATTGGGACGAAATTGGATTTATGAAATGGATGCCATTATATCATCATTATTTCACATCCTATGTTTTCCCCATGAAGGGAGAATTGTTACTATTGATCAGATGGATTATTCTCCAAAAGAATCCAATGCATCCTCTGATTCTACCGCTCCCTTGTTGAAGAATTCCAAGCAACCTGTTGAGAATTTAGGAGTTGGAAGGTATTCCTCGTTGATGGTACTTTTGATATTATTCTCCTATTGCTTGAATAAATACCATTTCATCATTCAAGGCCCCTTCTTGAAGAGATTTCTTTAGAACCCATTATTTTTTGGAGCCTTGACCCTTACCTTCTTCTACAACCACATTAGAAGTGGGGCAAGTGGGTGGAATGGCATATCCCATGTCTACAGCTGAAATTGCTTACAAATTTATAGTTAACACTGCAAATTATGATAATACTCCCCTTTCACTGGAGGATTTGGATGGAGATGTGGCTCCTGCTTGGACTCTTGACTCTACTTCTTCTATGGACTCCCTTGATACCATTTTACCATAGGAGGAAGCAATCCTAGAAGCAATGACGGGTATAGAAAGACCGTGGGATGATTTGCATCATCAATCATATTTTCTCCTAGACTTACATGAAATAGAATCAAGTTTGTATAGCTCTTTGTTAACTAGTGGTGTTCGCACAATTTTAAACCCTTTGGCTCTAGTACAAATTTCTGCCAAAGGTAACATGTCTATCATTTCAGAAATAGTTCCACTGAACATCTCCAGGGATCCCAATATAAATGAAAATGTTTTCATTAGAGTCGAATGATTCCTTGAATAAATTCAAATTTATACCGATATTTTTAAATAGTTCTATGATTTGTTTGCTTGGTCTTATGAGGAAATGCCTAGAATTGATCCATCAATAGTCCAACATGAAATCAAGACTTACGTGAATGTGAAGCCTATATGATAAAGGCTTCGATTGGTAAACCATAGGAAAGCAGCAACTATCAAAGCCGAGGTTGAGAAGCTACTTAAGGCGGAATTCATATACCCCATTCTATTGAATGAGTGGGCCTCAAATCCAATCCCGTTGATAAAAAATAAGGAACGATCCGTGTAAGCATCTAATTTAGGGATTTAAATAAGCCTTTTCCAAAAGATAATTTCACACCTTTTACTGATCAAATTATCGATGAATGTGCAGGAAATGATATTTTCTGTCCTGAAGATCAACATAAGACATATTTTATCTGCCCCTGGGGTACCTTTGCATACAAAAAGATACCTTTTAACGCCTTAAAAATGTTAGAGCGACTTTTCAGCGGGCCACGTCCTACACTTTCCACGATATCAAGAATATCATCGAAGCTTATTTGGATGACCTAGGTTCTCGTTCTCGAAAGAGAATTGATCATCCTCATCATCTTCGATTTACTTTTGAGTGATGTTGTCATTATAAAATCTGGTTGAATCGAAATAAAAGCGTTTTCGCTGTCATATCCCATTGGTTTTTGGGATTCATAGTATCTAATGAAGGGATTCACGTAGATCCTTTCAAGGTTAAGGAAATAATTCAATTTCTTCCCCTGTCTACCATCCATCAACTTCAAAGTCTCCAAGGAAAAGCCGATTTGTTGAGGAGATTTATCGTCAATTATGCTGAGATCACAAAGGGATTTATGAGATTCCTAAAAAAAGGAGTTCCATTTCTATGGGATGATTTTTCTCAGCACTCATTTGATGATTTGAAAAAGCATTGACCTCTGCTCCTTTACTGAGTCCACTCGATTATAGAAGGGATTTCCTCTTATATCTCGCTGTGGCAGAATCAACCATCGGTATGGTTCTGGTTCAGGAAGACGATGCTCTCCATGAGCACGTGATTTATTATCTAAGCCAAGGCTTGGTACGTCCTAAATTATGATAATCTCCTGTAGAGAAATTAGCTTTAGCAGTTGTTCATGCTGTCCAACAACTTCAACACTATATTCTGCTTAGAAAAACTTTTTGCTTAGCGGATGTCAACCCATTTTAGTTTGTTATTAGTAGGCGAGTGATTGGGGGAAAATGTAACATATGGATTATTATTTTATAAGAATTCGATCTTGATTTCTTGTCAGCCAAATCTAAGAAATCTTTATTATTTGCAGAATTAATCTTAGAGTTGCCTTGTGAAGAAGAAATGATTTATGAGGAACCATTCCCTAATGAAAATATTTTCCTTATTTCTTCACAAGATCCTTGGTATGGAGATATTATAATATATCTTCAGAATTTGAACTTTCCTCTCACATTTTCAAAGGATGAGCGAATAAAGTTGCATCACTTAGCTAAAAGTTATGTTATTATTGGTGACACTTTATATTGTCGTGAGGTTGATTCAATCCTTAGACGCTGCTTGACCTTAGAAGAAGTTGAGTCAATGCTGAATGATTGCCATAGTGGAGCTTGTGGTGGTAATCTATCTAGGCTTGCTACAACCCAAAAAAGTCTTGCGTGTAGGTTATTTTTGGCCTTCGATTTTCAAATATTGTGTTGAAGCGGTCAAAAAATGCCATCCTTGTCAGGTTATACTTGGAAAATCTGTGCTCATCTAGCTTTGTTCTTTCCTGTTATTACTGTCGGTCTGTTCACAAAGTAGCACATTGGTTTTACAACTTGTAACCTACCTTCGACAAAGGGTAGTATATTATTGTAGCAATGGACTACTTTATTAAGTGGGACAAAATGGAATATTACTACTGAAATTGCATTGTACATCCAAAATAAACCAAGGAAGACATCCATGCCCCTGTTCCTTTAGTATCAGTAAGAGCTAGAAATCTCTTCCCAAACCATGCTTGCAATTCTCATTGCACATGGCTTTCCCCATGTAATGTATCTATTTCCTAATCATTTTAGTTCTTGGATAGAAAAATCAAAATGATTCTGAATCGAGGCAATTACTCAAAGAGCATTTCATTGGTAAAATAAGTTTTACATTTTTAGATCCTGTATCTTTTGCCAGGAATTAGCTACAGGATTTATCTGGGGAATATCTCAATGCCAAATTCGTTCTCTCTGTGAATGAGCCACCACTTTTGATGAAAAAGGCAGAGAATCAAATTCTTGTTCTTTTGAAAATGATTTTTTAAAGAGTTATGGACCTAATTCCTTCTGAACTAAACATATCATACTTTTATGTTTATAGGCTAAAGTTTTAGCACATGATAATGAAATTATATACTTTATATGATATAGACCATCTCGATCAAAGGATACACTGTAGTAATGAAAAAGATTTCTCCATATTTGAACGAATCGATCGAGGATATCATCATCTGTTAGACTGGTCCAAGAAAATTTACTATTTGGCCTTCTTGATATGTCACAAAATTTTTCTCTAGCCAATAATCCAATTATTGGTACAATCAGAACTATTGGATCAATTTCAACGGTAATAAGATCAGCGATAAATAACTCATATAGAATTTTGGTTCTAACCAAAATAGGGTTCATCTGAACCCTCAAAAATTAACCTGGAGAAGAAGAACAATTCTTGGATAATTGATGAGAACAGACCCTATACGGTTCAAACCAAAGATGGAAATAACATTGCTGAAAAATTAGAAGATAATATCTACATTTTTTCACTAGGAGAGGAGCACCCTTTATAGCTATAATAGATATTTTGCCATATCTAACATAGTGAATTTTAGGATCCTTTAATGACCAGATAATTTTCAGTTAATTTCGACGAGAAAATATGATAATATGTTTATCTTTCGATGAAAATGAGTTTGTTGAGGGAAAGATCCATGAGACAACGATTGTGAATGAGAGGATCATTTAAGATGGGAAAATAAAATCGATTCGCATCCACAGACATAATAATTTTAGAGGAACAGGAAGAATCTCGTATTTACTCTTGGGATGACAATAATTGATCTTTGTAAATTCTCTGGACTATTTCTATATTCATAGAGAACAGATTGTAATGGGTGAAAGGAGGGAGCATCTCGGATCCAGTGATGAAAGGTTCGAACCAAAATTTCCGGATGAATAGAATAGGGTATTCATGCATCTAATATAGAATTTGGATGTGGGAATTTATCCTCTAAGAAGGGAAATATTGAATGGATCGACCAGAAACTCTTCCATTCATTCATCCCTTGGACAAAATATTTTGACCATATAGAGAACGGAACTACCAGGACCAATGTGAGTGCTTCTAGTACTGATTCAGAATAGAAACTCTTCTTGCAATCAACTAATGGATTTGGATCGTTATTCATGAATAAAACAATTGAATGATTTTGTTGACGTATTTGACAAATCAAACGTTTTACAGTTAGGAAACTGAATTGATCATTGGAACCTAAATGTTCCATCGGTCTGGAGGAACTTGATCCATCCAAATAGTGATCGTGAGAAATTGCGTAAAGATCTTCTTGAAAAAAGAGTGGATATAAAAAGCATTATTGCCAAAAGCTATCTTCCTTTCCGCATCTATGAAACTCATCCATTTTCAACCCTCAGCAATGGCCCTCATTCATGAGAATAACCTCTTCATTTATGAGAAAATACATGGTGCGATCTAGTCGGAGCAAGATAGGAAAAAAGATATATATCCAGATATCAAGATTCTATATTCTATAGATTTACTACCCAAGGATATCATTCATCATGAGGAAGAACGAAAATCTTTTATCTTGCCAACCAATCGCTCTCCCGACTCATGGAATAAATAAACCTTGTCAGTACACTATTTATCTTACACATCTGTACTCGAGTATTTAGGACTCATTGTGAGTGTATAAATCCCTGATCCACTCAGGGAAAACCTCCCAATATCGGGTACTAAACTGCTCTTAGCTTCTGATTAGTAAACAAAATTCCTTGCTCGCTTAATTGGAACGAGGAACAGAAGCTCGTTTCTTTGGGTCTACTTATGATTCAAGTCATATAGCTTTCTCCATTGACTCATTCCACTTAACAACTAATTGATTCAATCCTATTCACAATTATCACATTTGATCTGAAAGGATGAGCATATTATACATCCATCTAGGTATATAATAGACATTTACCACCCATTTGATTCCTTAAATCAGATCCAGCCTTGATCGAATAAAATCAGGTATCCAAGAAATAATATCAAGTATCATAAAGATCATATGTTGGAATGACATGTTTTTTTTTTTTTTTTTTTTTTTTCCATTAATTATACTTCGAGGATCAGTCGTAGTCTTCCGAACTTTACCGAAGGTATCGACGAGTTTTATACTTCATTCAAATGTGTAAAAGATCTTAGTCACACTTAAAATCCAAGTACTCTACCATTGAGTTAGCAACCCATATTGTGAATAGATATTGAGGATATATATGGTCGAACTAGAATGAGAGGCTACTCAATATGAACCCGTAAATATTACCAATCTAATTGACGAATGGGAGGGATCAAAAACCTATGTGAATGACCAAATAATTCACTCGTCGATACCAACTAACTAACCAAATGAGAGCCCTACTTGGGCGGATTCCTCCTTTTGCTCCTCAGCCTATGGGGTATTAGCATCTATTTCCAGCTATTGTTCCCCTCCCAAGGGCAGGTTCTTATGAGTTACTCACCCGTCTGCCACTGGAAACACCACTTCCCATCCGACTTGCATGTGTTAAGCATGCCGCCAATGTTCATCCTGAGCCAGGATGAAACTATCCATGAGATTCATAGTTGCATTACTTATAGCTCCCTTGTGGACAAGGCTGATTCAACATCATCTCTGGGCATAACTTGTCTCCATTTTATTTATATAAGCTCAGCCTGGAGTTTCCAAGTATGGCCATCCCTACCCTCTCTGTCAATCCCATGGGCCTTACATGACGAGAGAGCCATAAAATAAATGGAAGGACTCACGAACATATTTCAGCAAATTCTCTCAGGCATAACTTGTCTCCATTCGCTTCGTATCAGCTCAGCCTAGAGTTTCCAATATAGCGATCCTTACCCTACAAGCTACTAATATATGTTCTCAACTTGATATATATAAAGATAGATGGATCATCCATATCCAATTTGTTGTCCATCTATCGTAGTAGATTCACTCATTCATATATGATGAGGGAGCCCTTTTAACTCCACGGTAGAGTAACGCCACGGTAAGGCGTAAGTCATCTGTTCAAGTCCAATAAAGGGCTCATGTTTCCCATGAAGAAAGAAGGCCTGGGTGTCCATTTCTCATTGTATGATCCACATCTTTTCAAGATGAAAACCCTTTTTCAGGGACGAAAACAATTTGTCATGATAGGTTTCAGGAAAAACATTTGTTATGATGGAGTCTCACAACTAATATGGGGGGAGGACCACTATATTTTTCTCAATAATAGTCTTCTTCATCCCACTACTATAGGATCAGTATATAGTTTACTAGATCTTTGTCAATTTTGAACATATCAGAGGTATTATGGATTTCTGGTAATTTCAAATTACCAGTCTTCAAAAGAAGTGGAAAAAACGGAGGAGAAGTAAGTGAACCTGACCAATTGGGTTATGAATATATCCGCTACTCTGGTATTGAAATTTGATGAAGATTTGGAAAGTGGACCTTTCCTATCTGAAATTAATCGATCTTATTTAGTTGATCAAACTCCCTATTTGGTTTTTGATTGAATGTTTCGTCGAATCGATTTTTATGATCTCTTATCCCTTCCTTGGACAGAAAAAGATATAGATCTTGAAGTAAGTCCATTCCGAGCCGAATTACGGACAACGTATTTTCTTTGTTTAGACGAAATTGATACACAAATAAAATACGTGATTCTGTTACGATGTACTAAATATTTTCATATGAATGTACCGTATGGTGATTACATTGGTGAGAAACGGATCGAAATTAAGATGTGAAAAGAGAAAACAAAAGGGAAAAAAGGGTTTTCACTTTGGATCACAATGGTTCAATATATAACTTATTGCTATAAAAGGAGAAGAACTTTGGAGTTATTTCATTTAGCTCTATCAGTTATGAAAAAATTGACTTGTTCTTGCCCATATACCCATTCGTATCGGACCATGATGTAGTATACATAGAGATGGATGAGAGAGAATCGAAATACTCCTTTTCATTTTGTTGCATTGTAGAAGGTTCAAGACGAGAATGAATAAAAAATATTGAATGGAATAGATATTGTGAATAGAAGCTGGTCAATGGAAGGCAGAAAGCGCACTTCCCTCCCCTGAAATTGTTGCATTGATGTTATTCAATAGGTGGTTCAAGGATCAGATAGGAACTCTAAAAACTCGGGATCGAGAGATCATGAATTTACCTATATTGAATCGGTTCAGTCCAGTTTCAGATATTTGTTCCAACAACGAATCTTCGGAACCCTACTTTTTTTTTTTTGAAAGGATGATGGATGAAAAATTATCCCCAATTCATCGTATACCTTTTGATCATATAGGGTGCTCGGAAATGGTTGAAATAGTGAAATAGGAGGATCGCTATGACTATAGCCCTTGGAAAGTCTTCTAAAGAAGAAAAAACTTTATTTGATACTATGGATGACTGGCTACATAGAGAACGTTTCGTTTTTGTCGGTTGGTCTGGTCTATTGCTCTTTCCTTGTGCCTATTTTGCCTTAGGTGGATGGTTCACGGGTATAACCTTTGTGAATTCATGGTATACTCATGAATTGGCTAGTTCCTATATGGAAGGTTGTAATTTCCTAACTGTTGCAGTTTCTACTCCTGCTAATAGTTTAGCACATTCTTTGTTACTATTATGGGGTCCCGAAGCACAAGGAGATTTTACTCGTTGGTGTCAATTAGGTGGTCTATAGACCTTCGCTGCTCTTCATGGTGATTTCGGTCTAATAGGTTTCATGTTACGTCAATCTGAACTTGCTTGATCAGTACAATTGTGACCTTATAATGAAATTGCATTCTCTGCTCCAATTGCAGTCTTTGTTTTTGTATTTTTGATCTATCCATTGGGCCAGTCCGATTGGTTTTTTGCACCTAGTTTTGGTGTAGCATCTATTTTCCGTTTTATCCTCTTATTTCAAGGTTTTCATAATTGGACTTTGAATCCATTTCATATGATGGGAGTTGCCAGAGTATTGGGTGCTACTATTCTATGTGATATTCATGGTGCTACCATGGAAAATACTTTATTTGAAGATGGTGATGGTGAAAATACGTTTCGTGATTTTAACGCGACTCAAGCCGAAGAGACTTATTCCATGGTCACTGCTAACCACTTCTGGTCCCAGATTTTTTGGGTTGCCTTTTCCAATAAATGTTTGTTACATTTCTTCATGTTATTTGTGCCAGTGACTAGTTCATGGATGAGTGCCATTGGAGTAGTTCGTCTAGCTCTAAACTTATGTGCCTATGATTTTGTTTCCCAGGAGATCCATGCAGCAAAAGATCCTGAATATGAGGCTTTCTACACAAAATATATTCTCCTGAACGAAGGTATTCATGCTTGGATGGCGGCTCAAGATCAACCTCATGAAAACCTTATATTCCCTGAGGAGGTCCTACCTTGTGGAAACGCTCTTTAATGGAACTATAGCTTTAGCTGGTCATTTTCAAGAAACCACTGGTTTTGCTTGGTGGGCCGGTAATGCCCCACTTATCAATTTGTCTGGTAAATTTATTGGGGCTCATGTGGCTCATGCTGGATTAATTGTATTCTAGGCTGGAGAAATGAACTTATTCAAAGTGGCTCATTTCGTACTGGAAAAACCTATGTATGAACAAGGATTGATTATTCTTCCCCATCCAGCTACTCTAGGATGGGGAGTCGGTCCTAGTGGGGAAATCGTGGACACTTTTCCATATTTTGTATCTGGGGTACTTCAGTTAATTTCTTCTGCGGTTTTAGGTTTTGGTGGTATTTATCATGCACTCATAGGACTTGAAACCTTAGAAGAATCTTTTCCATTCTTTGGCTATGTATGGAAAGATAGAAACAAAATGACCACAATTTTGGGTATTCACCTAATCTTGCTAGGTGTTAGTGCTTTTCTTCCAGTGCTAAAAAATTTGTATTTTGGAGGTGTATATGATACTTGGGCTCTCGACGATGAATATGTAAGAAAAATTATAAACTCGATTCTTAACCCAAGTGCTATATTTGTTTATTTACTGAAATATCCTTTCGGAGGAGAAGGATGGATTGTTAGTGTGGACAATCTAGAAGATGTAATTGGAGGACGTGTATGGTTAGGTTCCATTTGTATCTTTAGTGGTATCTGGCATATCTTAACCAAACCTTTTGCATGGGCTCGTCATGCATTCGTATGGTCCGGAGAAGCTTATTTGTCCTATAGTTTAGCGGCTCTATCCCTCTTTGGTTTTATTGATTGTTGTTTTGTTTGGTTCAAAAATACTATTTATCCCAGTGAATTTTATGGCCCCACCAGCCTAGAAGTCTCTCAAGCTCAAGCACTTACTTTTTTAGTTAGAGAGCAACACCTTGGAGCTAGTGTGGGGTTTGCCCAAGGACCTACTGGTTTAGGTAAATACCTTATGCGTTCTCCGACTGGAGAAATTATCTTTGGAGGGGAAACGATGCGTCAATGACCGGGACAAAGGGTCACGACACTGCGAGGGCAAGCTAACCTCAAAAATCTAGCCTCAGTTTGGATTGTAGGCTGTAACTCGCCTGCATGGAGCCAGAATCGCTAGTAAATGCTCGTCAGCCATACAGCAGTGAATCTGTTCTCAGGCCTTGTACACACCACTCGTCACACTATAGGAGCTGGCCATGCCCCAAGTCATTACCTTAACCACAAGGAGGGGGATGCTAAAGGCTAGGCTAGTGACTGGAGTGAAGTCATAACAAGGTAGCCATACTAGAAGGTGCAGCTGGATCAACTCCTTTTCAGGGAGAGCTAATGTTTTTTGGGCTTCTTCGTTTGACACTACTTCCGAAAGGAAAAAAATTTGAGCCAATCTCGTAGATGGAAGTATTCTTTTGGGTCTCGACAGTGAAGTGAAACCATGAGCTTATTATCCCAGGTCGGAACAAGTTGATAGAATCCCATCTCCCATTTGCCTCCCCATGTTGCCACCCAGGCAGGTACATGGGGTGGAAAAGAAAAGAGTTAGGGTTTCTCTTCTACTATTTTGGAGATATTGAGGCCTCCATCCTCGGGAGGCCTGCAAAATGGGCTATTAGATTATTTGATATATTGGTTCTTCCAGTATATTGGTGTTGGTCTAGGGGTAGGTCTCCATACCTAAGAGGCCTACATGATGGGCTATTCGCTCAGCGGTAGAGCGCGGCCATGATAATCACGTCGTTGTCCATGGGCTGCGAAGGCTCCCAGTCAAATGGATAGTTCAATGTGCTCATCGGTGTCTGACCTGGAGATGTGGATCATCCAAGGCACATTAGCATGGCGTACTCCTCCTGTTTGTTCGAACCGAGGTTTGGAACTGAACTTATCCTCAAGAGGATAGATGGGTTGATTCAGGTGAGATTGAATACAGATCCAACTTTCTATTCATTTGTAGATCCTGGCATTCCGGGAGGGATGGTGGTTATCCACCTCAGATCCTCTCTTCTCGAGAATCCATACATCCCTTATCAGTGTATGGATGGCTATCTCTCGGGCATAGGTTGAAGTTCAGCCTAGATCCTGAAAATAGAGCACCTAACAACACATCTTCACAGACCAAGAACTACGGGGTCACCATTTTTATTCTAGATAGGGTGATGGAGGGATCATACCATCTGAATATTTTCATGCTTTTGCTGGAGGTCCATAGGAAACAACAATCGATAGGATCTCCTCATTATTCCCTAAAGGAATAACGTGAAATCAAATTCTATCAATTCATTTTCCACAGGGCCCAATAGGTTGGATCTAGTCATAAGAATAGAAGAATGCTTAGCGTAAATAAAAATAACTCCTTGGTCTTCGACCCAACACTACGAATGACCCTTGGATTAGTGTAACGGATGGGATGTCTTTATCCATCTCCTCACATGGGGGCAGAGCAAGTTCGAAAAAGGATCTTTGAGTGTCCCGGGATTGGGCCAGGAGGGTCTTTCAACGCCTCCTTTTCTCATCAAAAGTGATTTCAATTTTCTTGCCGTTGGATCGATGAGGAAATAAAAAGAAAAGGAAGGGGAACAAGCACACTTGGAGAGCACAGTACAACGAAGAGGAAGTTGTATGTTGCGTTTGGGAAGGATGAATCGCTCCTAAAAAAGAATCTATTGATTCTCTTCCAATTAGTTGATTGGATAGTATCGCATGTGTGAGGATTTACTTCATGGGCGAGGTCTTTGGTTCAAGTCCAAGATAGCCCAGCCGTGCCAGGGAAAATCGTAGGAAGAAAAAGCAAAACCATCTTTTTTTATTTTTTATTTTTATGTATGCTCCACTTGGTCCGAGTACGAGGGACATAGCTAAGTTGGTAGAGCTCCGCTCTTGAAATTGGGTCGTTGTGATTATGGGTTGGATGTCTAATCATCTAGGTGGTAATGATAGTATCTTTTACTCAAACCGGTGGCTTAATTTTTCTTAGTAATGGGGAATAGGACCGAAACATGCCACTGAAAAACTCTATAGAGACAAATAAATATGGGCTGTCAAGAACGTAGAGAAGGTAGAGTGGGTAGTTGGTTAGATGTAATATAGATCGTACATGGGCGATAGTTGGAGTCAACGACTCTCCTAGGGTTACTTCATCTGGGATCCCTGGGGAAGAGGATCAAGTTTGCCCTTGCGAACAACTTGATGTACTATCTCCCTTCAGCCCTTTGAGAAAAATGTGGTAAGAGGAAAAGCCATGCCATGGATCGACCCCATCATCTCCACCCGATAGGAACTACGAGATCACCCTAGGGGTGCCAAAGATATCCAGGGGTCATAGATCGACCATATACCCACATTGGAACACATTAGATATCTGCTCTAGTTGCATAGGAAGGGTCGAAGAAGGGCAATTATTCTTAGGATCAAAGAGTCAGGTGGAAAAAGGGGAGAGCTCTCCGTTCCTGGTTCTCTTGTAGCTGGATAGCCCATAATTACAAGAATCCCTAAAATGGGATTTCAACTCAGCACCTGTTTGGAAGCGTTGCTCTTTGGAGAGCACAATACGATGAAATTTGTGGGCTGTGTTCGGCGGGGAGTTATTGTCTATCATTGGCCTCTATGGTAGAATCTGTTGGAAATAATATTGAGAGGGGGGGGGGGGGGTGAATCAGTATTATCAGATCAGTAAAACTTTTTCATTTCCATACTTAGATACATATACGCTACTTCATTCAAGGGAACCCGCGTGTATACACAATTGAGTCTAAAGCAACTAGCGTATATCCAAAATACTTATGATTCAGTTAATCCATTAAATGTTGATCTCTAGTTAGTGCATCAGAACTTCATTAACCATATGAACAGTAAGCAGGAGCAGTAAAACAGAACAGATCATCACACACAAGAAGCACACATGAACACCATGATATAAGGTGGAAACCCAATGTGGGTGAAAACCACCTGCTGCAAGTCGTCTCTATATTCTTTCAATAAGATAATTCATTTTACAATATTTTGTACTGGTGCAGTCCTTTACCAGTACGCAGGCTTCTACCTGCAGAGGGCTACAACCCTCTCTCATTTTCCAGACTCTCCTGGATGGGAGCTACAACCCCCTTAGCTCTTGTACTAGCTGATCCATTTACTAGTACGTAGGTGCCTACCTACTGAATGCTCCAATCTTCACTCGTTCTCCAGCTGCTACCGGAAGGGAGCTACTACCCCCTTTGCTCTTATACTAGCTAATGTACTTAGTACGTAGGCGACGACCTACAATATCCTTTCACCCTCCAGGGACCACATTTCATACATTTTCAGACTGGATACTCCTGAAGCACAACATTATAATCTGAAGGACACGTTTCATCAAATTTTCATACTGGACCCATAAATATCATTGAAGCACAAAACAATCAAAACTAGCATCATCAATTTCTAAATCACTGAAACACTAAAAACCCCGTCAACAACACAGTCACCAGAACACAGAGTAGACAACAGAACTCTGCAATAAAAATCAGACCCAACTGCAACTTCAAACATCAAACTTCAAAATGTATACGCTACTACGATGAATCAAACCCGTGTACATACGCTCCTTTTCAAAGGCCAACCCGCGTACATATCTAAAAATATTTTCTTATAACTTTGCAGCTGTATAAGACATCAGTCATACTTATAACATTACATGCGTTAGTATGCAGATCTAGAATAAGCATAATCAACCATATAAAGATAGTTCATTTCAAACCATTTGATCCCGATCTCTCCTTAGATCTTGTTCTCCATCAACCGGTGAGATCCCTCCTTAGCTCAGATCAAGCAATGCATCATCAACCCTGGATTTCATTCTTCTTCGGACATTCAAGACTTTTTGGATCACATTGCCTAATGATCTTCTTCTCCTTTTATACACTTAGGCCTTGCTCAATACCATGGTCCAAAACCATAACAAACCAATACCATGGACTCAATACTTGGGATCAACACATCTAACTAGATAATATGGTCCAAAACCATAGGTTCAAATACCAAGGACTAACTACCACAGACCAAAAGTAAATTCTCCAACATATACGCGCTTTTCCTTGCATGAAAGTGCGTGTATATGCATACGCGCCTTTGTAACATCTATCCCGCATGTATACGCGGCTTGGTCACGATGAACCTGCGTATATATATTTTCTCTTCATTCTTGTAGTCTGATCATCAAATCCTTGCTGCTGACTTGATGTACTATTATCTGTCATCTGTGTGATTTGTCATCAAGGACAACACTTGTCTCATAATGCCAACAGAATCTAGTCGGGGAGGCCTGAGAGATGGTGGTTTACCCTGTGGCGGATGTTAGCGGTTTGAGTTCACTTATCTCCAACCCGTGATCCTAAATGGTAAATGGTATATGATACCATGATATTATTCAGAGCGGTAGTTTGATTTATGATTTCTCGTTCATGGATGTCGATAACATTCTTCCATTTAGTAGCACCTTAGGATGGTATAACCTTGAATGAAGATGTTCAAACGAGGAAGGGCTTACGATGGACACCTAGGCACCCAGAGATGAGGAAGGGTGTGGTAAGTGACGAAATGCTTTGGGGAGTTGAAAATTAGCATAGATTCGGAGATTCCCGAATAGGTTAAACTTTTTCACTGCTACTGAATCCATGGGCAGGTAAGAGACAACCTGGTGAACTGAAACATCTTAGTAGGTAGGGGAATAGAAATCAAAAGTGATTCCCGTAGTAGCGGCAAGCGAAATGGGAGCAACCTAAACCGTGAAAACGGGGTTGTGGGAGAGAACAATATAAGCTCTGTGCTGCTAGGCAAAGTGGTTGAGACCTGCACCGTAGATGTTGAAAGTCCAGTAGTTGAAATCATCATTGGCTTACGCTCTAACCCGAGTAGCATGGGGCACGTGGAATCTCGTGTGAATCAACAAGCACCATTTTGCAAGGCTAAATACTCTTGGATGACCGATATGGCAGTAGTACCATGAGGGAAAGGTGAAAAGAACCCCCATCGAGGAGTGAAATAGAACATGAAACCGTAAGCTCCCAAGCAGTGGGAGGAAAATTAGATCTCTCACCGCATGCCTATTGAAGAATGAGCTGGTGACTCATAGGCAGTGGCTTGGTTAAGGGAACCCACCAAAGTCGTAGCGAGAGTGAGTCTTCATGGGGAAATTGTCATTGCTTATGGACCTGAACTTGGGTGATCTATCCATGACCAGGATGAAGCTTGGGTGAAACTAAGTGGAGGTCCGAATCAACTGATGTTGAAAAATCAATGGATGAGTTATGGTTAGGGGTGAAATGCCACTCGAGCCTAGAGCTAGCTGGTTCTCCTTGAAATGCGTTGAGGCACATCAGTTGACTGGACCATCTAGGGGTAAAGGACTGTTTTGGTACGGGTTGTGAGAGCGGTACCAAATTGAGGAAACAGATTACCCCAATAAAAGGGGGTAAGGGTCAACCAGTGAGACGATGGGGGATAAGCTTCATTTTCAAGAGGGGAACAACCCAGATCAATAGCTAAGGCCCCTAAATGACCGCTCAGTGATGAAGGAAGTACGCGTGCAAAGATAGCCAGGAGGTTTGCCTAGAAGCAGCCAACCTTGAAAGAGTGCATAATAGCTCATTGAACGAGCGCTCATGCACCGAAGATGAATGGGACTAGGTGATTTTCCAAAGATGTGGGATGTAAAAATACATCGGTACAGGAGCGTTCGGCCTTAGAGGGAAGCATTGGCATGAGCAGGTGTGGATGAAGCAGAAGCAAGAATTTCGGCTTGTGTAACGCAAACATTGGTGAGAATTCAATGCCTTGAAAACCTAAGGGTTCCTCCACAAGGTTCGTCCACAGAGGGTGAGTTAGGGCCTAATATTATGCCAAAAGGCATAGTCAATGGACAATAGGTGAATATTCTTGTACTACCCCTTATTGGTCCCAAGGGATGGAAGAGGCTAGTTTAGCCAAAAGATGGTTATTGGTTTAAGGACACAAGGTGACCCTTTTCAGGGTAAGAAGGGGTAGAGAAAATGCCTTGAGCCAATGTTTGAGTACTAAGCACTACAACACTAAAGTAACCCATGCCATACTCATAGGAAAAGCTCAAACGATCTGCAAAAAATGGGTACATGTACCCGAAACTGACACAGGTAGGTAGGTAGAGAATACCTAGGGGCACGAGACAACTCTCTCTAAGGAACTCAAAAAAATAGCTTCGTAACTTCAAGAGAAGGAATACCCCCTTAGGAGGTCGCAGTGACCAGGCTCGAGTGACTATTTACCAAAAACACAGGTCTCTGCAAAGTCTTAAGACCATGTATGTGGGCTGACGCCTGCCATGTGCCAGAAGGTTAAGGAAGTTGGTGACCTGATGACGGGGAAGCCAGCGACCGAAGCCCTGGTGAATGGCGGCCGTAACTATAATTGTCCTAAGGTAGCGAAATTCCTTGTTGGGTAAGTTTCGACCCGCACGAAAGGCGTAACAATCTCAACATTGTCTCGGAGAGAGACTCGGTGAAATAGACATGTCCGTGAAGATGCGGACTACCTGCACCTAGACAGAAAGACCCTATGAAGCTTTACTATTCCCTGGGATTATCTTTGGGTTCTTCTTGCGCAAATTAGGTGGAGAGTGAAGAAGGCCCCCTTCCGAGGGGGCCTGAGCCACCAGTGAGGTACCACTCTGGAAGAGCTAGAATTCTAACCTTGCTTCGGGACCTACAAGCCAAGGGACAATCTCAGGTAGACAATTTCTATGTGGCGTAGGCCTACTAAAAGGTAACGGCGGTGAGCAAAGGTTTCCTTGAGTCAGACAGAAATTGACCCTCAAGTGCAAAGGTAGAAGGGAGCTTGACTGCAAGACCCACCCATTGAGTAGGGATGAAAGTCGGCCTTAGTGATCCGACGATGCCTAGTAGAAGGGCCGTTTCTCAATGTATAAAAGTTACTCTAGGGATAACAGGCTGATCTTCCCCAACAGTTCACATTGACGGGAAGGTTTGGCACCACGATGTCAGCTCTTCGCCACCTAGGGCGGTAGTACGTTCCAAGGGTTGGGTTGTTTGCCCATTAAAGCGGTATGTGATATGGGTTCAGAACGTTGTGAGACAGTTCGGTCCATATTCGGTGCGGGCATTAGAGAATTGAGAGGAGCTTCCCCTAGTATGAGAGGACCAGGAAGGATGCACCTCTGGTGTACCAGTTATCGTGCCCACGGTAGACGCTGCGTAGCCAAGTGTGGAGCGAATAACTAATGAAAGCATATAAGTAGAAAACCCACCCCAAGATGAATGCTCTCCTATTATTACTTCCCTGAGACACCCTAGTCGTGAACAAGGCTGGGACAATGATGGGTTCTCTGTCCTTGCAGGGGATGGAGTGATAAAAGTATTGAGAATCCAAGATAATTTCACGACGAGACGAGCCGTTTATCATTATGATAGGTGTTAAGTGGAAGTGCATTGATGTATGCAGCTGAGGGATCCTAACAGATCGAGAGATTTGAACCTTGTTCCTACGTGACCCGATCGATCTAATCGGGTACTAGCCATCTATTCTTTTCTTTGTTCAATTGTTTGACAACATGAAACTATGAAACCAAAAGCTTTGCCCTCCCTCTCTTGTTCCTAATCCTTTTCAGAATTGGGGCCTCACAATCATTAGCCAATATGCCTTTCCCACATTTATGCCCTTCCCGGTTCATGGTTTGAAATTCTGTTGTCCCAGGCATAGAGGAACCACATCAACCCATCTCAAACTTGGTGGTTAAACTCGACTGCGGTGACGATACTATAGGGGAAGCCTTGTGGGAAAATAGCCCAGTGCTAGGATGATAAAAATATTAATGCCTCTTCTTCTGATTAGAAGGTCATCTTCTTTGAAACCCATTTTTGACATATTTTCTTTCCCACTCCACACTTTACTTTTATTAGAAATGCAATACCTGCACTTTCTCATAGCGATAAATTCTCTTTTGCATCCTCTTACCCTGAAGAGAGGAATCCCTCCTTTTGGAAGGGACTCCTGGGAACGATTCCAATGGAGACAGGGCCTGTAGCTCAGAGGATTAGAGCACGTGGCTACAAACCACAGTGTCGGGGGTTCGAATCGCTCCTCGCCCACCCCGAAAGGGGATAAAAGGGAGGCCTTTCAGGGGTAGGGAGATTATGATTGGGATAGCGTACGCAAAGCTATGGAACTTAGTCTTCACAAAGGGTCATTTATCAAAAATGATACCCGGTACGTCCGAGAGTAACCAACATATTTGTGGTTGACCTCCTATAAATCTTCCTCATTATTAGATTTAGATTAGGGTTAGAGAACGAGGGATTCTTCCAAATCCGAGGGAAAATATGAGGGAAAATAGATTGACAGCATGTAGGGATCCAATTCTGACTTCCAGGGAATGATTTGATAGTTCTAATAGTTGGTAATGGGTCGAGTGACTAGTAACGGGTTGAGTGAATAGAGGCCTCTTCACCTTCAGCTCTGGAAATGTCATCACATCAGGAGATCAATGGATTTGTTTCTCTGAACTTTTCAGTATTTCAAAGAGACAGTTGTTTCCATTTTTCCTTTCCCGAATGACCAGGATCCTACCTTGATCCTGTGGCGATTGTGCATTCATATATTATGAACAAGGACATGTAACGTTTGACTTACTCCTAATGGTAAAAACGAGCTATATTTTGAATAAAATGGATCTCCCTAAGTAGGATTCGAACATACAACCAATCAGCTAACAATCGACCACTCTACCACTGAGTTACTAAGGAACAACAGAGGGTTCCCATATACGGGCAAGATTCTTGTTCTTTGGACCAACCCATGATCATCAATGTATAAAATATTGAGAAACTCAATAAGGTTTTTTCTCAACTCTTGGACACCCCACCCTAGAGTTATTGACGTATAACTACAATATGATGTATAATTATTACTACCATTCAATTCTTTTATTACATAAAATTTGACCGACCCATGATCATCAGTGTATAAACTATTGAGAAACTCTATAAGCTTTTTTCTCAACTCTTGGACACCCCACCCTAGAGTTATTGACGTATAAATACAATAAGATCTATAATTATTACTACCATTCAATTCTTTTATTAATTAAAATTGGATCGACCCATGATCATCAATGTATAAACTATTGAGAAAATCAATAAGGTTTCTTCTCAACTCTTGGACACCCCACCCTAGAGTTATTGATCTATAAATACAATAGGATCTATAATTATTGCTACCATTGAATTCTTTTATTACTTAAAAAAAGAATAATTCTATTATATAGAACCTTGAAATAAAGAGATAACTTTTAGATTTAGATAAAGGAGGATTGGCAATGAAAATAATAGTTTACGGGAAAGGAGGAATTGGTAAATCAACAACTAGTTGTAATATCTCAGTCGCTTTAGCGAGACGTGGTAAAAAAGTGTTACAGATTGGGTGTGTTGCCGAACACGATAGTACTTTCTCTTACAGGATTTCTAATACCTACAATTATAGATACTTTAGAATCCAAGGCTTATCATTATGAGGATATTTTGCCTGAAGATGTAATTCACAAGGGTTATGGAGGGGTGGATAGTGTGGAAGCAAGGGGTCCACCCACAGGAGCCAGGTGTGGATGATATGTGGTGGGAGAAACTGTAAAGTTGTTAAAAGAATTAAATGCGTTTAACGCATATGATATTATATTATTCGATGTATTAGGTGACGTGGTATGTGGAGGTTTTGCCACTCCATTGAACTATGCAGATTATTTTGTAATAATAACAGATAATGGATTCGATGCATTATTTGCAGCTAATCGTATTACTGCCTTTATAAGGGAAAAAGCTCGTACACATCCACTTTGATTAGTAGGCTTGGTGGAAATCGTACATGTAGAAGAGATATTATCAATAAATATGTAGAAGCCTATCCAATTCCCGTAATATAAGTATTACCTATTATTGAGGATATCCGAGTTTCCAGAGTAAAGGGTAAAACATTATTTGAAATGGTTGGATCTGAACCATCCCTTAACTATGTTTGTAATTATTATCTAGGCATAGAAGATCAAATATTGTCCCAACTAGAAGGTATTGTCCCAAAAGAGATTCCAGATCGGGAATTATTTAGTTTACTCTCTGATCTTTATCTAAATCCCATTGGTGGTGGGGGACAGAAAAAAATAATCGAGAAAATTTACTTGGGTTAGGATTTAGAATCAACAATTTCTCCACATTTTGTTATCAATTTGATTCTTTCTTTTTATTATTCCTTTTATTCATTATTTATTTCCCTTATTTATCCTCAGCCATTTATTGTTCCCATCCCTATTATGTCGACAAAAAATGATGAAACTATAACTTTTGAATCTGAAACGGGTAATTATCATACTTTTTGTCCTATTAGCTGTGTATCCTGGTTGTATCAAAAGATTGAAGACAATTTATTTTTGATAGTGGGAAAAAAAACATGTGGTTATTTTATGCAAAATGCACTTGGAGTTATGATTTTTGCAGAACCCCGCAATGCAATGGCAGAATTAGAAGAAGGAGATATATCGACCCATTTGAACGATTATGAGGAATTGAAAACACTTTGTATTCATATAATAAAGCATAGAGACCCCAGTGTCATAATATGGATAGGTACTTGTACTACAGAAATAATAAAAATGGATTTGGAAGGTATGGCACCCAAATTGGAATATGAAATTGGAGTACCAATTCTAGTGGCAAGAGCAAATGGACTGGATTATGCTTTTACTCAGGGGGAAGATACTATGTTAGCTGTAATGGCATATCGTTGTCGAGACCAAGAATTCCCCATTGGTGAATCAAAATAAACTAAAAAAAAATCATTCCCTTTTCCTCTTCTGAAGAAAAAGAAATTGGTGGAATATGCAAATCATCCTCCCTTAGTTATTTTTGGGTCTTTACCCTTGAATTTGGTTTCTCAACTTGATACAGAATTAAGACACCAATTCATCAAGGTATCAGGTTGGTTGCTCGCTTATAGATATTCCGATCTTGCATCAATGGGTCATGGAGTTTATGTTTGTGGGGTTAACCCATTTCTAAGTCATACAACGACAACTTTGATAAGACGAAAAAATGCGAATTAATCGTAGCTCCTTTTCCTATTGGTCTAGACGGAACACATGCTTGGATTGAAAGGATTTGTCCTGTATTTGGTATTGAGGCCCAAATTCTAGAGGAAGGAGAAGAATGGATATGGGAGAGTTTAATATATTATCTTGATTTGGTACGCAAAAAATCTGTCTTTTTCATGGGGGATAATCTCATAGAAATATCTATAGCGATATTCTTAATCAGATGTGGTATGATCATTTATGAAATGGGTATTACATATATGGATAAAAAATATAAGTTGTTGAATTAATGCTTTTACAATATACATGTATAAGAATGTGTATACCAATACCACGAATTGTGGAGAAACCAGACAATTCAAATTAGATACGACGTATGCGCGAGCTACAACCCAACTTAGCCATCACCAGAATGGCTCATGCTAACCCATTAGGGGTGAGAGGAATTGGTCCTAAATGGTCAGTTGAATTTACATTTTCCCAGATTCATGGATTGTCCAATGCAAGAGATGTACTTGAATGGTTACCCACCCTTTACGATGTAACGAAAATTTAGATAACTTGGATTGGAACACCCTAGTCTGAAAGAACAATGAGTTCTATACTAGTACTCCTATTCCTAAATAATATAACACAAACATTGGATGACCTTGGAGAACAGTGATGCAAAATCATTTTCTTCGGGTACTCCCAAGGGTGGTCGTACGAAAAGGACACGGTCATTAATTAGTTCCACTACAGTACTTTCCTTCAGCCAATCTGGATAAATGGGGAATTTATAAACCATTCTTCTATCCATTTTGCCTTCCTACTAGAAAGGGATTAGAGTTAATCCTTTTTTTAAGGATCCGGAATGAACTTCAACATTATAATTATGCTACCGTAAATGTAGCATAATCTTATCAACATCCCAATCCATCCATTCCAATCCAAAACTAGGATTAATTTATTATTATTTATAAATAAAGGCATAGAACCTATGGAATCATGCATGGGGATGATATTATTTCATTATGGAATTGCTCGTTCATTTCGTAATAGATGCGTCTTATTGCTTTATGGTGAATAATTACTATAGTTTCAGATATCTTGATTCATTCTTCTTCTGTTTCTTCTCCTCCCAATGATTCATCCCCCTATTGGGTCCCATTTTTTCCCTCCTTTATGGTTGGATAAAAAGAAGTGCTCAATCCTTTAGGAGAACTAACAGTAATCATCCTTCTTCGTATATCTACCATTTATAATGCATAATGCCCAAACCATTGGGACAACGATACGTAAAAAGAGCTGACTAATCTAGTGCAATTTGATCCTATTGATGAAACCCCCTTCTACATCTTAGTAGCTCAAAATAGGATCAATTAATTCATTAACAACTTATATATGGTAATATTAGACTATATGTAATATTATTGGGAGATATAAATATATTTGGATGTCTCCCCTAAAATTGGAAAGTCTAACATGATAATAATCATATGGGAGATCATGGATCAGAAATATAGTTTCATTCTAGATATCTATATAATAAAACCATCCAATCAAAAAAATTAGAAAGTGATGGTATAACCATTTATTGTTTGGAATCTAGTTGTTTTAATTCTTCCCATTGTAAGCGAAAATTGACATATATTATTTGTACGATAACGCATGTGACTATTTCCCATTCTCTTTCAGAACAACAAGATTTGAACCAATGACCTCCATCACCCCAAGATGGCACACTACCAAGCTGTGCCATGCTCCGTTGTAACTATCAACCAACATAAAATTGATTCAAATGTTAATGCTCGAACTTAGATCTTATTTTGAATTATATTATATTCACAAATCACTCCCTTTGCTAGACACATTCATTAACATTGACGATCTGGTGTAAATAATCTAGTATGGTCCCTACAAAGCCACCATGGTGAAATTAGTAGACACGCTACTCTTAGGAAGCAGTGCGAGAGCATCTCAGTTCAGATCTGAGTGGCGGTATTTGTGGCGGTATATGTTCAATCTATTTTCATTGTGATGGATCAATCCTATATTTCCATCATAGATCTCATTCGGGAATAAAATGAATAAATGAGTTTATTATGCTATTCATAACTTTAGAACATATATTGGCTCACATCTCTTTTTCTCTCATTTTGGTTGTCACTCTCATTTATTGGGGAACCTTAGTTTATCGAATTGAAGGACTAAGTAGTTCGGGAGGAAAGGGAATGATAGTTACTTTTCTTTGTACAATGGGATTATTAATTACTCGTTGGCTTTATTAAGGACATTTACCGTTGAGTAATTTGTATGAATCATTCATGTTCCTTTCCTAGAGTTCATCCGTGTTCCATATACTTCTATAAGTACGCAGTCGAGATGATCAGTGGTTAGGTGCAATCATTGCGCCAAGTGCTATGTTAACTCATGGTTTTACTACTTTAGGTCTTCCAGAGGAAATGCAATGATCCGGAATGTTAATACCCGCACTACAATATCATTGGTCAATGATGCATGTAAGTATGATATTGTTCAACTATACAACCCTTTTATGTGGATCCCTAGCATCCAGTGATTATGTCCGGAGTAAATAGACAGGTTCTTTTTGGTACGATGGACAATTTATTTTCTCGATCCATTCTTCCCAATGAAAATTTTTATTCACATGAAAAGCAAAAAGTGATTTGCAATACACTGTTTATTTTTCATCAACGAATTATTGTAAATGTCATTTGATTAAAAAATTATATCATTGGAGTTATCGTGCGATTGGTCTTAGTTTTTCTTTTTCAACCATAGGTACCCTTTCTGGAGCAATATGGGCCAATGAAGCATCGGGATCTTATTGGAGCTGGGATCCAAAAGAGACTTGGGCATTAATTACTTGGACCATATTCGTAATCTATCTGCATACTAGAATGAATAAGGGTTGGTAGGGTGAGGAACCAACAATTGTGGCTTCTTTAGGATTTTTTATAGTTTGGATCCATTATTGGGGGGTCAGTCTATTAGGAATAGGGTTACACAACTATGGAGGGTTGGAACCATAAATGGACTGAATTCCTGGAAGGAAAAGGAAGGATAGATTCGATCCAGTTCTTTTATGTGATTGATAAGTGACATCAATAACTGGTCCAAGTTATTTCAAATAATGATTCCATCATTCTATAATCACTACTTGAAATAAATTGAACTATATTAGATTCAAATAAAAGAAAGATGAATCCTTCATTTGCTCCATTCCATTCAAATTTCAAAAGATAAAAAAGAAAATTGAATAGAAAGAGAATTGGATCAGGATAAGCACCAATAACTACCTATTATGAGTAGAAAGAGACAGATCAGGATGAAAATATCTCTTGGTCCAGAATCTGTTAAGTGAAAGTTCGTCACATTTTCAACTTATATAGAATATTCAATGTAACATAGGCAACAAGTGGATGGGAGTTCATATTGTTCCAATTTCCACTATTATAATAACAATGATTCAATTTGAAAGGTCGAAGAATATTCAGTCATTTTTTTATCGGGAAGAGAATCTCATAGATTCTGCCATAAGACCACTGATTTCCGGTAATGCAAGAGAAGCCATTTCAAAACTACTAGACATAGTTACTATAGACCTACCATTTCTTTCATCAAGAAGAAGAGTACATATCTTATCATCACTTGTTCCCGCTAAGAAGAAAATGTCACATCAATTGATTCATGAAAGATCATTTTAAAATGGATCCATTGAGACCTGTATCTGTCGTGGAACCGATAATTACAAAACCATATGGGATAGTGAAGACTATCCTCCTTTTCCAATTCTGTTGACCAAAGAAGTTGGAGATGCATAGACGATTTGAACCACTCTTATCATTACTAAACACAACGAAAAGAAATATAAAATGAGTATGAGGTAGTAATTCCATGTTTGGATTAACCGATTCCCTTTTTTCAATGGAACTCCGGCTACTGAAGCATACATGTACTATAATAATGTGCTTATCCATGAATATCAGGTAACTGGGTATGTAAGGAAAAAATTGGTGATTTCATTGTCTAAGAGATGAAGAACCCTAAATAGAATACTATTTCTTATCCAATATTCTTGAACCTAATGTTGGTCTATCAGATTTCTAGAGACCTATACTTAAAGCTCTGATTAGTAGAAAGATAGAATTAATCGCAGTGTATTGTGGCCAAATAGAAACATCTTCCCCCCTGTATAGATAGATGTGTGTGATCGAAAATTTATTCCAGTTCCCGCATATGAAATAAAGGTATAATATCTCAAGGAAAAAATGATCCTAATTGGCTACTGTATATTGCTAACGTTAGTAAATGCAACAATCGAGAATTTTGAGTAATTCGCCAAGCAACTGAAATGGCCAAAGTGGTAACAAATCCTATCAAATAGGTTCGATGGAAAATCCATCAATTCCAAATCTCCAATGAAAATCAATAAGATCTGTCAAGTTATACTCTTTATTCTTTCAATTGAATCAATAAATTCTCAAATTGGAAATGGTAATGGATGGAATGTATAAATAATGAAAAGGAGTTAGAGTAAACAAATACCCAGAGTATACGATCAAATCAGATCATTCCCTCCTTCTATGGGTGGGGAAATAATGGGACTAAGGAACCCCAGATATAGGAAAACCAACAAATATAGTTGAGCGAGCCAAGGTAATTCGCTCATTATAGAAGATACTTTGCATATCCACTGATAAAAACCCATACTTGATCCAAGATCTCAGGTATGGGTTTTTATCAGTGGATAAAAAAAATGAGATGGATTTAACCTTTTTTATTGTGCATATTGATTAGTAAGCTAGACCCTTACTGTGTGTTGTCTCATGCCATAAATAAATCTGTACACTCAAGAAATCTATTGGACAAGTGGATTCACACCGCTTACAACCCGCGCAGTCTTTTGTTCTTGGAGCATAAGGAATTTTCTTAGATTTACATCCTTCCCAAGGTATCATTTCCAATACATATGTGGGACAAGCCTGTACGGATTGGGTATAACCAATACATGTATCATAAATTTTGAATGAATGTGTCATTAAATCTCCATTATTTAGTAAAAAGTTTTAATTTGATAAGATCATACATAGCCAAATCTTCTAATATATGCCCAATAAAGATGGCTAATAATGAGATATTATGAATATAAAATGAATCAATAATTGTAATCTCCATTATATTTGGAACCGATCTGTATTCTATGGGACAAAGATATTTGGGTCATTTCGATCCCCCCAGATCACCCCGAATATGGTCCAATCATGACATGTAATTTTCCTAATGAGTTTGATATGGATCAATCATGTTTGTGATTGACCGTAATACTATAGAGATTTTGATAGATTCTGGTAATATAGAATAGATATATCTTCTGAGATATACCTTCTTTTTGGATAGGAATAGATATACCGATTCGTAATCTATAGATAATATATACGATACTTCATCACCATTTCGACAAATGAAATTGATCGATACAAATTGATTATATGATATGATGTCAGTAGCTGATAAAATAGTTATTTCAACATCTACAATAGCTATAACAAAGATCGATAAGATTCCCCTGGCCGGCTATATTTTAAGATAATCTAAATATGCTACTGAATTTGAATCGATCGTATGCAGTATTAACGACACATAAGTTCTCTAACCATGTCTCGACTCATAATACCAATAGATAATGAAGAAAGCACCTCGAACTTGAATAAGTGTATGCTCGAGCATAATAGATCAACCCATTATACCTTTATCTTCTCAGATAAAAAAGTTATATTTAGTTTGATATTTTCCATTATCTAATGATTCTTCTATTATAAGATCAGAAATAGAATTATACTTCTCATCATACTTATTAGAGGGACGAAAATATATCCAGGTGGATTCATTATGTGCACGATAATTTCCAATATTCTGACTCATGATCGCATTCACTAAAAAAAAAGTGACCTTATCTACATACCTAATCGGATTGAAATATTTGTATTTCAATGGATCTGGGAATTACATGAACTGTTCTATAATTTTGTTGGTTGATAATAACTCTGATCAATAATGCATGTGACATTCTTAATCAAATTATAAATATCTTGATCGTAATTTATGATCCATCCGGAAAAAAGGTATGGACTTGACCCACCAGTCCTCTCTGATCGAATCCAAACTGAATCTGAAGAATTGGTAGAAATTCTTTAATCGGTCAGAATGTTCGTCCATAGTTCCTTTGGACAGACAAGTTAAACTTTGAATTGTTTGAATTCTCGAATCTTCGATCAATGATATTGGTAAACGTCCTAGAGAAATATAATCATAATTTCATTCATGACGATCATACATAGGCCAGGAGTTCATATTCTTCAATCATCAAAAGAAAATTTGTGGAACAATACTCAACACAATTTCCATGAAAGATACAAATTCCAGAATAAATATTATAAGTCACCAATCGTTCAATTTTCCAATCAGCAATAGGTGGATTAAATTGGAATAAACACATACTCCACAAGTAATACTTTGAAATAATCCAAAGTGTATTCATCCACGAAATCGAGGATGGGAGATCAATTTTTTATAGGGAGATTTAATAGTCATAGGTAAACGATTCATGTGATATAATGATTATGCATCATTCGCATACCTGTAGCAGAAATATATCATATATCATGTCCCTCTCTCCAAAAATAGAATAGAATGGAGTTTTTGGAAAATATAAGAAGAAAAAATTTGAGCATCGATATTCGCCATGAAAAAAAAAACCAGGCTGTAAAAGAAGCTATAAGTTCCAACTTTAGCATAATCACTCTTCTATAGCTAGCCCTTTGGGATACATATTTACTGATTGATCTTTTCAGCTCATTTACCTTTATTGCCTCTGCGAACATAGTAGCGCAATAATCCCATTGCGTTACATAGGGGATATATTGTTCGGTTCTAAACAATTTCTTCCTCCCCCCTATGTAAATAATCTGATAGAGATTCATAGCCAATAACATCTTTACCATCTAGCAATAAGTCAAAGAACAACGTGTATCAATGGATAATGAGGACCCATACTTACCATCAGGGGGTCTTTCAACAATCATGATCATGTGTAACCCCTCTTTGATTCATTTTCTAAATGAGAAAAAGAAAAAAAAAGAACGACTAGATCCGGGATCTCTAAAAATTGGATTGGAATTGAAAACTTTGAAATTAACGGGTTTTTAACCCATAGATACCCAATTGACCAATTAAATCATCGTAAGGAAGTTCATCCCTCTTGGATAGATAAACCAGAAGTTGCTTACTTTTACTCAAAATTTTCCACAAACCCCTTTGGGATGAATAGTCTCTTTCGTGCAATTGCAGATGCTGGGTGAGTCTTAGGACTTGTTTGGTTAAATAAAATACCTGAGATTCAACAGATCCTCTCTATTTATCGGGAATTAGAGAGGAACTAATGGAAAAATTCTTGATCATAAAAAAAAAAACACAATTTTTCCCAAGGCTTCATTTTTTTTTTTGGAGTCAGAAAAAATAATTGAACCAATATCTATTCATGTATCCTCTAATCGATAACTAGGCCAAAGAAAATGTTTAATTATTTTTGTTGTATCTACACTAAGATGTTGGTCTCTTCCCATGAGTTCTTCATCATTTTGTATGTCTTTTCCATTAGAAAATCCTACACGATTGTTCTCTAGATCAAACCGATTCAAGATTCGAAACTCTCTACGATCTTTCAGAAGAAAAATATCTTCTAAATTTAGGGAACTAAAAATATTTTTTTCATCCCCTAGAATTTTCCCGTGTTGCACAGATCCATCATAAAAATCTCCATCTATCCATTCCCCAACTCTTTTTTTAAACATAAATGAAATACTTATGATTTTATACATCAGGAATTGGTCATCCACTATGCTTGATAAATGATATGGTTGGAAGACCATTATTTGTTGATCTTCCATTACTTCATTGTCATTGCATAAATTTCCCCAACATCCCTCTAAATAACAAGTTCTTTCGATAATTTATTTGCATTGCTATTCCTCTGAAGAGAAATGCAAAAGGCCATTAGACTCAGATCAATATTTCCCTCTTGGATCCTAAGATATGTTCCCAGATACTTCATTCCGAACATAGCCCTGCAAATCTCCTCCAGATGGAAGAAACGTTCTTTCCCTAGAACGTCTGCTACTTTGCATTGAAAAATAACTTTATGAGTTTTTTTCTTTCCATTAGTTTTTTGATCTTCTACTTGAATAGTTTGTTGATATTCTACTTGACCATCTTGACCATCTTGACCATCTTCTACTTCACCATCTTGACCATCTTGACCATCTTCTACTTCAGCATCTTGACCATCTTCTACTTCTTCTACTTGACCATCTTCTACTAGTTTGTTCTGAATAATACCTATTCTTTGTCCTAGAACATTTGTTGTTTCCTTCCAGTCTTCTTCCTCTATATTTTTCTGCTCTTGTTCTTCCTGTAAAAGTGAATTTCCTGGTATGAATTTCGATTTAGTTCCATAATATAACAAGAAATTTAGATCTAATCGGGATCTTCTCTTCTCGATTTTCAGAGAATCCATAATGCCAACATTGTCTCTTCGTGTCTCGTCAATCCACTACTGATTCGTAATAAGATTAGTCTTTTTCCTTTGCCTGTCAATACTTGTTGTATGATCGTAAGCACAAGAACATATAACATTGTAAATATCAATAGTAGAACAAGGACCATTCATGATATTGAAATCGGTACCCTTCCAATCCTCCTCAATAATATCACGAAGAAACTTTTCCCTGAGAATTCCTTCACGATCGGTAATATCCCACTCATCTAGTATAACAGGTAGTACTGGTGGTTCGAGAATATCTGTCAAATTGAGAATATCCGAATATTTTGCAGAATTGAGATAACTATATGATAAGAGGTCGTATCTGTAACGCTTGTTCATTTTATGAAGTAGTCCCAAAGAAGGTTCCATCATAGTTGCAAATATAGAATCTTCTTGTTGTTCATAAGGAACGAATTGTTCTTCATAGCACGTACATTGCTTATTTACTCTATTTATCCATTTCTTTGGGTTTATCCTAGATCATATTTGTGGGGATACATTGCACTGGTCAAAACATCTCAACCATTGTTTCCAGTCATTCTCTTTTAGATCTTGTGGTTTTTCGTGATCCAATATTCTTTGTATATCTAAAAATTCTTTGATCTTCTTCTTGATCAAGGGATATGATGTTTGGGCTCGATATTTAAAAAAATACTTTGAATAGGACCTGTCCATTGCCCTTATCTGCCATATCTTGTGAAATATATATGCTTGGGACATTGATAACATGTTTCGATCAGGACTAATTTCAAAATCTTGTATTTTTTAGTTGATTGAATAGTAGTTGGTAATTTTACTTATATTTATTGTTGAAATATCATTATTGATAATGAATATTTGTCCATAAATTGTTGTTATATTCCTCGTGGATCGAATCCAAAATTTGATATTTGATGCAATGAAATGAATAACACTTAGTAAGAGATCTCGGTCCATTCTTTTGATAAAAAGTTTCATTAATTTCATTGAATAGAACCTTTTTTGGATTAATTGGACACCTTTATTTCGAAATCGACCAGGTATTTTCCAAATCTGAGCCAATCGGTTTTTTAACATTAATCCCAATATGTTAAAACTTCCCTTCAATCCGGTATGAATCTTTGAATCCACCAGAGATATTCTAGTTATATGAGAGGTATTTATGATCGCGATAGATTCGATCCGCTCTTTCATTGTGGTTGTCCAATCATCTTGATCTTTCACATTAAGTGTTTGGGTTTCATATCCAAATTGATCATTAAATTAAGATGAATAATTTGCACTACCCATAGAGGTAGTCTCACTTAGTAATTTATTTTGTATTCGGTCGTTAAGTTCACTCTTGTCTATATATCTAACTCGTGGAACGCGTCTTATTCCTGTAGATCCCATCAATGGTCTCTTCACTTTTTTGAAGAGAATCAATTCTATCTTCAATCCTTTCTTCAATTTTTTGAAGATAGTGTTTAAAAATTTGGAAAAAGGTCCTAGCTTTGAGTTTGGATCACCGAAAGGTCTGTCAGTTTCTAATCCAAAGGTCGTTAAATAACTCCAATGCAATATTTTTGTAGATTTGGGTTTGGCTCTATGCCAAGGCTTCAAACGAAAAGGAAATAGAAGATTTATCTACATACCTTGTGTTTCCCATTTGTTTGGGAATGTTGTTGTTGTTTCAGACAATTTGGTACCATCAAGAGCACATGTGACATGCATTTCTCTCCTCATTTCTTCCCAATCTTTGGAAAATTCGGGGACTTGAAATAATAATATACGACCCATATTTTTGTCTACTATAAGTGATGGTAATATTATCCTTTTTCTAATATTTGATTGAGCCACTAATAATAAGCCTCTGAAATAGTGCAATTCTAGCCACGTTAAACATAAGGACTCAACAATTGTCTAGTAGGATAATGGATCTTCGATTCTCTGGATTTTCCCCCTAACTTCTTCCTTATTTGTTCCTTATCCACTCTACCAGAATCAGACGTGTCATAATAATATTTAGGATAAGCGGGTATTTATATCGTTATCAAGAATAAAAGGGAATGTAAATTCGGTTGTATCCTCTTCCATATCATAATTTTCCATCTTTTAGCATGTATGGATCCTTTGATTAAGTTCCGAAGATAATCTGACTTAATAGAATAACGTTTTTGAACTACTCCTATTCATCTTTGCCCAATATCAAAGGTCATTGTACCTTTGACCTTTCTTGAACAAATCCTATTCAATGGGAATAGAATTGGGTCTACATCATCGTATTCACCTATCATCAAACCAGATGACCATCAAGGAACATGTTTCCAAATTTCTCTATTTTTGAGAGGTTCATTTAATAGTATTTCCCTGTAAAGGGCAAGAAAATCTTTCGTTTGCATTGAATCATCCCTAGATACATTGCTACGACAATTTCGTAGTATTGTCCACTCATGTTGCGCCAAAGAATCGAAAAAGAAAATATTTTCCTAAGTACAAATATAAAGAATCAATTCCCATTTTATGGTACCTGTGGGTGCAACGTTTATACCGTCAATTCGGTTGTAAATATTAACCAAATAATTTGTCAAATAATTTGTGTAGATCCGTTCATTACATGAAGCTATTTCCAGTACGATATCTATATAGGCTACTTGAAAGGGTATTTCCAACAAATCTTTTGGATAGATTTCTTAGATATGATCAGAGGGTATTTCCAACAAATTAGATTTCTTGGATTTGATTAGAGGGTATTTCCAACAAATATTTTGGAAATATTAGTTTACCAAAAGAATCATATATATTTGAAAAATAATCTTCAAAGATCTTCTTTGCTTGATTTGGAATTATTTGTTCTGCTAATAGATAAAGCTGTTTCAAAATATCTTCAACTTTTCCTCTTTTCAATGATTTAGTGATCGGAACAAGTGAATGAACAATATCTGTAGGTAAGGGCTCCTAGGGTAATCGAAAGATTTCATGTTCCAATTCTTGCCAAAGTTCAGAGATATGGTACCCATACCCAAATGGATCATCCGGGAATCCCTCTTTACGATCTTTCATAGATATCTCTATAAAATATGAAAGATTTGAAATGATCAAATCGTTCAGCATTTAGGGGGACTCAAATTGTTTTATTGTTCCACGGAATGCCTCATTAAGGAATGGATCATACATTTCAGTAAAAGAATCACCCTTAGAATTGGAGAATTTCACTCTCCTTTCTATAACATTTTTAGCGAGAGATCCATGTCTTAGAGATTTCACTCGATCTGAAAATTCATTCCCTAAATAATCTCTTTTTCTTTTCATGGTATGGTTCCATCTATGATAAGGATCCTCAGATGAGCAAGAAGTATCTAAAAGATCTCTATATTTTCCGAGCTTTTCCCCAAGGACTAATACACTAGGTAAAAACATAAAAGAGATTCTTTTTTTCCATCACTTGAGTATGCGCCAAAGAATATTGAGAGACTTCGGTCCTCACAGGACCTAGGCGAGTAAATGGGCTATTACCAATATATCGTATCAGTTGATAAAATCTATTATGATCAAATAACATAATGGGCCATGGTTGCTGGAATAATTTTTCTTCTTTCAGAAGTTCTTGAAGTTTTTTTGGATCTATAGCCACATAGCAATCATTTCTAGCCATAGCCACGGAGCAGTCATCTATAGCCATAGCCACAGAGTGGTCATCTCTAGCCATAGCCACAGAGCGGTCATCTCTAGCCATAGCCACAGAGGAGTCATCTCTAGCCATAGCCATAGAGTAGTCATTGTTGTTTTCATCATTTTTAACTTTAAGAAAAGGTAACAGGGCTCTAACTAAATAGAATGAACAATAACAAAGAATAAGAAAACTAAAGGTTTGATTGATATAATGTCTTAATAAAGTATAATCGATAAGTGAATTACGTTCTATATGGAAAGATACCAATTTTATCAAAATGATGAATAGAATCTGACCACCCAACGAACCACAAAAAACACTTATCATAAAGGATATATTATCGTTGTAACGAAAAAGAAAGAGGTTCACTAGTCTTGTTAATTTAGGATTTTCTAAAAGAATGGGATTCAACAATTGAAGAATTAGACCACCCATAAATAGACTTAGATTTTTTGGATTGTTGATCGAATTCATGAGGTGCGAAGATTCAGAAATTGAAGGTTATTCCATAATTTGAAAAAAAAAGAAAAAACATATATGGTACGACTAATAAAGTTATTGCATACGGTTTCCACGGCGCTGCATAGATGGGTGAATAATACATGGACAAAAATACTATTAATTGTCTCATAATAGAACAACTTATGACTATTATACCATAGGTATTTTTTCCCAAAAATAAGGATCTCATGGAATAGATTTTAGAGGGACCAAAAGGAATTGTAGCAATAAATCCATAATATAGCCAAACTAAGATGATCGAACCTGAGACTTCTACCCATGATGATAATGGATTCCATAGTAGACCAAGTACTCTTATCACATCGAAACTCCTTTTTGATGAAAATCAAATATTGAGAAGTAGGAATATAATAAATGTATATAGTATCATATATATGGGAGATATAGATAGAAATAGTTATTAATTTATATATCAATAAATTCGATTTAACAGAATAGATTCCAATTACGAAAATATTGAAAATTTATTTAGAATCAATATTCTAACATTTGAATATATGCATAGGCTATTAATAAATATATTCCTGGTTATCTTATTTAGGAATAGAAGTAATGGTATAGAACTCGTTGTTCTTTCAGACCTGGGTGGTTTGATCCAAGTTATCTAAATTTTTGTTACGTCGTAGAGGGCGGGTAACCAATTCGAGTACATCTCTCGCATTGACAAATCCATGAATCTGGGAAAAAATAAATTCAACTGACCATTTAGTACCAATTCCTCTCGCCCCTAACGGGTTAGCATGAGCCATTCCGGTGATGGCTAAGTCGGGTTGTAGCTCTCGCGTACATCGTATCTGATTCGAATTGTCTGGTTTCTTTACAGTACGTGGTATTGGTATACACATTCTTATACATGTATCTTGTAAAAGCGCTAATTTAGCAACTTGATACTGATTATCCATATATGGAATACCAATTTCATAAACGATCATACCACATCTGATTAATAATCTTGCTATACATACTTCTATGAGATTATTCCCCATGAAAAAGACATATTTTCCGTGTACCAAATCAAGATAATATTTTAAACTCTCCCATATCTGTTCCTCTCTTTCCTACAGAATCTAGGCCTCAATACCAAATATAGGACAAATTCTTTCGATCCAAGCATGCATTATGTCCGGACCAATAGGACAAGGAGCTACAATTAATTCACATTGTTTTGCCTTATCAAAGTTGTTGCTGTATGACTCAGAAATGGGTTAACCCCAGAAACATAAAATCCATCACCCAATGATGGAAGATCGACATATCTCTGAGCGGGCAACCAACTTGATACCTTGATGAATTGGTGTCTTAATTCTGTATCAAGTTGAGAAACCAAATTCGAGGGTAAAGACTCAAAAATAACTAAGGGAGGATGATTTGCATATTCGACAAATTTCTTTTTCTTCAAAAGAGGAAAAGGGAATAATTTTGTTTTAGTTTCTTTTGATTCACCTATGGGGAATTCTTAGTCTGGACAATGATGTACCATTACAGCGAACACAGTACCTCCCCCCCTGAGTAAAAACATAATCCAATCCATTTGATCTTGCCACTAGAATTGGTACTCCAATTTCATATTCCAATTTGGGTGCCATACCTTCCAAATCCATTTTTATTATTTCTGTAGTACAAGTACCTATCCATATGATGATGCTGGGGTCTCTATCTTTTCTTATCCGAATATAAAGCATTTTAAATTCCTCATAGTCGTTTAAATGGGCTGATATATCTCCTTCTTCTAATTCTGCCATTACATAGCGAGGTTCTGCAAAAATCATAACTCCGAGTGCATTTTGCAGAAAATAACCACATGTTTTTGTGCCCACTACCAAAAAGAAATTGTCTTCAATCTTTTGATAAAACCAGGATACACAACCAATAAGACATAAAATATGATAATTACCCGTTTCACACTCAAAAGTTATAGTTTCATCATTTTTTGTTGACATAATACGGAGGGGAACAATAAATGGCTGACGATAAATAAGGAAAATAACTAATGAATAAAAAGAATAATAAAAAGGAAGAATCAAATTGACAAAAAATTGTGGAGAAATTGTTGATTCTAAATCCTCGTAAACCCAAGTAAATTTTCCTGATTAGTTTTTTTCTATCCCCCACCACCAATGGTATTTAGATAAAGATCAGAGAGTAAACTGAATAATTCCCAATCTGGAATCTATTTTGGGACAAAATTTGATCTTCTATGCCTAGATAATAATTACAAACATGTTAAGGGATGGTTCAGATCCAACCATTTCAAGTAAGGTTTTACCCTTTACTTTGGAAACACGGATATCCTCAATAATAGGTAATACTTCTATTACGGGCATTGGATAGGCTTCTACATATTTATTGATAAGATCTCTTCTACATGTACGATTTCCCACCAAGCCTGCTAATCGGAGGGGATGTGTACGAGATTTTTCCCTTATAGAGGCAGTAATACGATTCGTTGCAAATAATGCATCGAATATGTTATATGTAATTATTACACAATAATCTGCATAGTTCAATGGAGCAGAAAAACCTCCATAGACCACGTCACCTAATACATTGAGTAATATAATATCATATTCGTAAAATGCATTTAATTCTTTTAAAAACTTTACAGTTTCTCGCACGACATATCCTCCACACCCGGCTCCTGTGGGTGGACCCCCTACTTCCACACAATCCACCCCTCCATAACCCTTGTGAATTACATCTTTGGATCGAATATCCTCATAATGATAATCCTTGGATTCTAAAGTATCTATAATTGTAGGTATTAGAAATCCTGTAAGAGTAAAAGTACTATCGTGTTTTGGATCACACCCAATCTGTAACACTTTTTGAACACGTCTCGCTATAGCGACTGAGATATTACAACTAGTTGTTGATTTACTGATTCTGTCTTTCCCATAAACTGCTATTTTCACCGCCAATCCTCCTTTATCTAAATCTAAAAGTTATCTCTTTATTTCAAGGTTATATATAATAGAACTATTCCTTTTTAATTAATAAAAGAATTGAATGGTAGCAATAATTATAGATCCTATTGTATTTATAGGTCAATAACTTTAGGGTGGGGTGTCCAAGAGTTGAGAAAAAACCTTATTGAGTTTCTCAATAGTTTATACACTAATGATCATGGGTCAATTCAATTTTAAGTAATAAAATAATTGAATGGTAGTAATAATTATAGATCCTATTGTATTTATACGTCAATAACTCTAGGGTGTGGTGTCCAAGAGTTGAGAAAAAACCTTATTGAGTTTCTTAATAGTTTATACACTAATGATCATGGGTCAGTCCAATTTTAAGTAATAAAAGAATTGAATGGTCGTAATAATTATACATCCTATTGTAGTTATATGTCAATAACTCTAGGTGGGGTGTCCAAGAGTTGAGAAAAAACATTATTGAGTTTCTCAATAGTTTATACAATGATGATCATGGGTCAGTCCAAAGAACAAGAATCTGGCCCATATATGGGAACCCTCCGTTGTTCCTCAGCAGCTCAGTGGTAGAGCGGTCGGCTATTAACTAATTGGTCGTAGGTTTGAATCCTACTTGGGGAGATCCGTTTTATTCAAAATAGAGCTCGTTTTTACCATTAGGAGTAAGTCAAACGTTACATGTCCTTGTTCATAATATATGAATGCACAATCGCCACAGGATCAAGATAGGATCCCGATCGTCCAGGAAAGGAAAAATGGAAACAACGGTCTCTTCGAAATATTGAAAAGTTTAGAGAAACAAATCCATTTTTCTCCTGATGTGATGACACTTCCAGAGTTGAAGGTGAAGAGGCCTCTATTCGCTTGACCCATTACTAGTCACTCGACCCGTTACTAGTTATTAGAACTATCAGTTCATTCCCTGGAAGTCAGAATTGTATCCTTGCATGCTGTCAATCTATTTTCCCTCATATTTTCCCTCGGATTTGGAAGAATCTCTCGTTTTATAACCCTAATATAAATCTAATAATGAGGAATATTTATTGGAGGTTAGACACAAATATGTTGGTTACTCTCGAGCATACCGGGTATCATTTTCGATAAATGACCCTTTGTATAACTTTGTGTCTACTTTCCCAATCATAATTCGCTACCCCCAAAAGATCTCCCTTTTGTCCCCTTTCATGGTGGGCAAGGAGGGATTCAAACCCTCGACACCGTGGTTCATATCCACGTGCTCTAATCCTCTGAGCTACAGGCCCCATCTCCGCTGGATTCATTCCCAGGAGTCCCTCCCAAAAGGAGGGATTCCTCTCTTTGGGATAAGAGGATGGATAAGAAAATTTATCACTATGAGTGAGTGCAGGTATTGCATTTCAAATAAAAGTAAAGTTTGGAGTGGGAAAGAAAATATGTCAGAAATGGGTTTCAAAGAAGACGATTTTCTAATGAGAAGAAGAGGCATTAAGATTTTAATCATCCTAGAACTGAGCTATTTTCCCATAAGGCTTCCCCTACAATATCGTCACCATAGTAGAGTTTAACCACCAAGTTCGAGATGGTTTGGTGTGGTTCCTCCACGCCTGGGACACCAAAATTTCAAACCATGAACCGGGAAGGGCATAAATGCAAGAAAGGCATATTGGCTAATGATTGTGAGGCCCCAATTTTGAAAAGGATTAGGGCCATGTACAGAACCCTCATCTGCCTTTCTATCAAACGGAGAGGGAGGTCAGAGCTTTTGGTTTCATAGTTTCATGTTGTTAAACAATTGAACAAAGAAAAGAATAGATGGCTAGTACCTGATCAAATTGATTGAGTCATGTAGGAACAAGGTTCAAAACTCTCGATCTGTTAGGATGCCTTAGCTGCATACATCACTGCACTTCCACTTGACACCTATCATAATGATAAATGACTCGTCTCACCGTGACCTTATCTTGGATTCTCAATACTTTTGTCACTCCATCCCCTATAAAGATAGAGAACCTGTTGTTGTCCCAGCCGTGTTCACGACTAGGGTCTCTTAGGGAAGTAAGAATAAGAGAGCACTCATCTTAGGGTGGGCTTTCTACTTATATGATTTTAGTAGTTATCCTCTCCGCACTTGGCTACCCAACATCTACCATGGGCATGATAACTGGTACACTAGAGGTGCATCCTTCCCAGTCCTCTCGTACTAGGTAAAGGTCCTCTCAATGCTCTAAAGCCCGCACCAAATATGGACTGAACTGTCTCACGACATTCTGAACCCAACTCACGTACTGATTTAATGGGTGAAAAACCCAACCCTTGGAATGTACTACTGCCCTAGGTGGCGAAGAGCCAACATCGATGTGCCAAAACTTGTGCGGGTCGGAACTTACTTGACAAGGAATTTTTCTACCTATGGATTGTTATAGTTATGGATGCCATTCACCAGGGCTTCGGTCGCTGGCTTCCCCATCATCAGGTCACCAACTTCCTTAACCTTTAGGCACTGGGCAGGCGTCAGCCCCCATACATGGTCTTACGACTTTGTGGAGACCTGTGTTTTGTTAAACAATCACCCGTGCATGGTCACTGCAACCTCCTGAGGAGGCACCCCTTCTCCCGAAGTTACGAGGCTATTTTTTGAGTTCCTTAGAGAGAGTTGTCTCGTGCCCCTAGGTATTCTCTACCTACCTACCTGTGCCAGTTTTGGGTACAAGTACCCATTTGTTGAGGGTCATTTGATCTTTTCCTGGGAGTATGGCATGGGTTACTTCAGCACTGTAGCTCTTAGTACTCAGACATTGGTTCAAGGCATTTTCTCTACCCCTTCTTACCTTGAAAAGGGTCACCTTGCGTCCTTGAATCGATAACCATATTTGGGCTAACCTAGCCTCCTCCGTTCCTCAGGACCAACAAGGGGTAGTACAAGAATATTCACCTGTTGTCGATTGACTACACCTTTCGGCCTAATCTTAGGCCCTGAATCACCCTCTGTGGATGAACATTGTGGAGGAACCCTTAGGTTTTTGGGGCATTGGATTCTCACCAATGTTTACATTACTCAAGCCGACATTCTTGCTTCTGCTTTGTCCACACCTTCTCGTGCTGGTGCTTCCCTCTGAGGTGGAACACTCCCCTACCGATGTATTTTTACATCCCACAACTTCAACAGATCACTTAGTCCCATTCATCTTCGGCGCATGAGCACTCAATTAGTGAGCTATTACACACTCTTTCAAGGTTGGATGCTTCTAGGCAAACCTCCTGGATGTCTTTACACTTGTAATTCCTTCATCACTGAGTGGTCATTTAGGGGCCTTAGCTGGCGATCTAGGTTGTTCCCCTCTCGACGATGAAGCTTATCCCCCATCATCTCACTGGTTGACCCTTACCCCCTTTTATTGGGGTAATCTAGTATTCACAGTTTGCCTCAATTTGGTACTGATCTCGCGGCCCGTACCGAAACAGTGCTTTACCCCTAGATGGTCCAGTCAACTGCTGCGCCTCAACACATTTTGAGGAGAACTAGCTAGCTTTGGGTTCGAGTGGCATTTCACCCCTAACCATAATTCATCCGCTGATTTTTCAACATCAATCAGTTCAAACCTCCACTTATTTTCACCCAAGCTTCATCCTGGTCATGGATAGATCACCCAGGTTCGGGTCCATAAGCAGTGACAATTGCCCCATGAAGACTCGCCCTCACTACAACTTCGGTGGGTTCCCTTAACCAAGCCACTGCCTATAAGTCGTTGGCTCATTCTTCAACAGGGACATGGTTAGAGATATAATTTTCCTCCCACTGCTTAGTAGCTTAACGTTTCATGTTCTATTTCACTCCTTGATGGGGGGTTCTTTTCACCTTTCCCTCACGGTACTACTTCGCTATCGGTCACCCAGGAGTATTTAGCCTTGCAAGGTGGTCGTTGCTGATTCACATTGGATTCCATGTGCCCCATGCTACTTGGGTTAGAGTGTAAGCTAATGATGCTTTCGGCTACTGGACTCTCACCATCTAGGGTGCAAGACTCAACCGCTTCGCCTAGCAGCATAGAGCTTATATTGTCTCTCCCATAACCCTGTTTTCATGGTTTAGGCTGCTCCCATTTCGCTCACCGCTACTATGGGAATCATTTTTTTGTTTCTATTCCTCTAGCTACTAAAATGTTTCAGTTCACCAGGTTGTCTCTTGCCCGCCCATGGATTCAACAGTAGTGAAAAAGGTTAACCTATTTAGGAATCTCCGAACCTATGCTAATTTTAAACTCCCCAAAGCATTTTTTCGCTTACCACGCCCTTCCTCGTCTCTAGGTGCCTAGGTATCCATCGTAAGCCCTTCCTCGTTTAAACCTCATCATTCAAGGTTATACCATCCTAAGGTGCTACTAAATAGAAAAATCTTATGAACGTCCATGAATGAGAAATCATAAATCAAACTACCGGATCTGAATAATATCGTGGTATCATATACCATTTACCATTTAGGATCACGGGCTGGAGAAAAGTGGACTCAAACTACTAACATCTGCCATAGGGTAAACCACTGTCTCTCAAGCCTCCCTGACTGGATTCTACCATAGAGGCCAACGATAGACAATAACCCCCCCCTGAACACAACTCACAAGTTTCATCATATTGTGCTCTCCAAAGAGCAACTCTTCCAAACAGGTGATGAGTTGAAATCCCATTTTAGGGATTCTTATAGTTCTAGGCTATCCAACTACAAGAGAACCAGGAATGGAGAGCTCTCCCCTTTTTCCACCCGACTCTTTGGTCCTAAGAATGATTGCCCTTCTCCGACCCTTCCTGTCCATCTGGAGCAGACAACTAATGCGTTCCACTGTGGATATATGGTCGGTTTGTGACCCCTGGATGTCTTTGGCACCCTTGGGGTGATCTTGTAGTTCCTATAGGGTAAAAACGATGGGGTCGTTCCATGGCATGGATTTTCCTTTTGCCACATTTTCTCAAAGGGTTGAAGGGAGATAGTACATCAAGCTGTTCACAAGGGCCAACTTGATCCTCTTCTCCAAGGATCCCAGATGAAGTAACCCTAGGAGAGCCACCGACTCCAACTATCACCTATGTACGATGTATATTAGATCTAACCAACTACCCACTCTACCCTCTACGTTCTTGATAGCCCATCTTTCTTTGTCTCTGTAGAGTTTTTCAGTGGCATGTTTCGGTCCTATTCCCCATTACTGATAAAAAGTAAGCCACCAGTTTGAGTAAAAGATACTATCATTACCACCTAATTGATTAGACATCCAACCCGTAATCGGAACAACCCAATTGCAAGATCGTAGCTCTACCAACTGAGCTATATCCCCCGTAATCAGACAAAGTGGAACATACATGAAAATAAAATAAAATAATAATGTGCTTTTTATTTTTCTTCCTTGGATTTTCCCTGGCGTAGCTGGGCTATCCTAGACTTGAACCAGATACCTCACCCATGAAGTAAATCCTCACAACTGCGATACTATCCAATCAACTAATTGGAAGAGAATTGATAGATTCTTTTTTAGGAGCGATTCATCCTTCCCGAACACAACATACAACTTCCTCTCTGTTGTACTGTGTTCTCCAAGTGTGCTTATTCTCCTTCCTTTTCTTTTTATTTCCTCACCAAGACAATGATGAGCAAATGGAAATCACTTTTGACGAGAAAAGGAGGCGTTGAAAGACCCTGCTGGCCCAACCCCGGGACACTCCAAGATCCTTTTTCGAACCTGCTCCGCTCCCATGCGAGGAGATGGATAAATACATCCCATTCGTTGCATTGATCCAAGGGCTGTTTGTAGTGGGGAGTCGACCACCAAGGAGTTATTTTTATTTACACAATGCTTTCTTCTATTCTTATGACTAGATCCAATCTATTGGGCCCTGTGGAAAATGAATTGATAGAATTTGATTTCACATTATTCCATTAGGGAATAATGAGGAAATCCTATCGATTGCTGTTTCCTATAGACCTCTAGAAAAAGCATGAAAAGGCTCGAATGGTATGATCCCTCTGTCATCCTACCTAGAATGAAAAAGGTGATCCCGTAGTTCTTGGTTTGTGAAGATGCATTGTTAGGTGCTCTATTTTCCACATTTAGGTTGAACTTCAACCTCTGCCTAAGAGATAGCCATCCATACACTGATAAGGGATGTATGGATTCTCGAGAAGAGAGGATCTGAGTTGGATAACCACCATCCCTCCCAGACCACCCAGATCCACAAATGAATAGAAAGTTGGATTTGTATTCGATCTCACTTGAATTGCCCCATCTATCCTCCTGAGGATAAGTTCAATTCCAAACCCTGGTTCAAACAAGCAGGAGGAGTACGCCATGCTAATGTGACTTGGATGATCCACATCTCTTGGTCAAGTGCTGATGAGCACATTGAACTATCCATGTGACTGAGAGCCTTCACAACCGAGGCACAACAACGCGATTATCAGGGGTGCACTCTACCGCTGAGCTAATAGCCCATCGTGCAGGCCTCCTCGGTATGGAGACCTACCCCTACACCAACACCAATATATTGGAAGAACCAATATAGAGAATAAGCTAATATGCCATTATGCAGGCCTCCCGGGGATGGAGGCCTCAATATCTCCAAAATAGCTGAAGAGAACCCTAACACTTTTTTTTTTCCACCCCATGTCCCTGCCTGGGTGGCAACATGGGGAGGAGAATGGGAGATGGGATTTTATCAACTTGTTCCGACTTGGGATGATAAGCTCATGTTTTCACTTAACCATCGAGACTTGAAAGAATACTTTCATCTACGAGCTTGGCTCAGATGTGCTTCCTTCCAGAAGTAGTGTCAAACGAAGAAGCCTAAAAAGCATGAGCTGTCCCTCAAAAGGAGGTGATCCAGCCGCATCTTCCAGTACGACTACCTTGTTATGACTTCAATCCAGTCATTAGCCTAGCCTTTGGAATCCCCCTCCTTGCAGTTAAGGTAATGACTTGGGGTATGGATAGCTCCCATAGTGTGATGGGAGGTGTGTACAAGGCCTGGGAATGGATTCACCGTTGTATGGTTGACCGACGATTACTAGCAATTCTGTCTTCATGCAGGCGAGTTGCAGCCTGCAATCCGAACTGAGGCTGGGTTTTTGTCATTAGCTTGCCCTTGCGAGGTCACGACCCTTTGTCCTGGTCATTGTAGCATGTGTGTCACCCAGGGTGTAAGGGGCACGATGACTTGAGATCATCCTCACCTTCCTCCAGCTTATCACTGATAGTTTGTTCAGGGTTCCAAACTAAATGCTGGCAACTAAACATGAGGGTTATGCTCATTGCGGGACTTAACCCAACACCTTACAGCACGAGCTGACGACAACCATGCACCACCTGTGTTCGCATTCCCGAAGGCACTCCTCTCTTTGGGAGGATTCACAACATGTCAAGCCCTAGTAAGGTTCTTCGCTTTGCATCGAATTGAACCACATGCTCCACCGCTTGTGCGGGCCCCTGTCAATTCCTTTGAATTTCATTCTTGCGAATGTACTCCCTAGGCAGGACACTTAACGCGTTAGCTACATCACTGCACAGGTCGATACGCACAACAGTTAGTATCCATTGTTTACGGCTAGGACTAATGGGGTATCTAATCCCATTTTCTTCCCTAGCTTTCATCTCTCAGTGTCAGTGTCAACCCAACAGAGTGCTTTCGTTATTGGTGTTCTTTCAAATCTCAACGCATTTCACCATTCCACCAGAAATTCCTTCTACCCCTACCGTACTCTAGCTTGGTAGTTTCCACCGCCTGTCCAGGGTTGAGCCCTAGGATTTGATGTCGGACTTGAAAAGCCACCTACAGACGCTTTACGTTGTATCATTCTGGATAACGCTTGCATCCTTTGTCTTACTGCGGCTGCTGGAACAGTGTTAGCCAATGCTTATTCCTCAAATACCGTCATTTTTTCTTCTATGATAAAAGAAGTTCATGACCCGTGGGCCTTCCACCTTCACTCGACATTGCTCTGTCAGGCTTTCGCCCATTGCGGAAAATTCCCCACTGCTGCCTCCCATAGGAGTCTAGGCCATGTCTCAGTCCTAGTGTGGCTAATCATCCTCTCAGACCAGCTACTAATCATCGCCTTGGTAAGCCATTGCCTCACCAACTAACTAATCATACGCGAGCCCCTCCTTGGGTAGATTCCTCCTTTTGCTCCTTAGCTTATGGGATATTAGTAGTCATTTCCAACTGTTGTTCCCCTTCCAAGGGTAGGTTCTTACATGTTACTCACCCGTCTGCCACTGGAAACACCACTTCTTGTCCGACTTGTATGTGTTAAGCATGTTGCCAGCATTCATCCTGAGCCAGGATCAAACTCTCCATGAGATTCATAGTTTCATTACTTATAGCTCCCTTTTGGGCAAGGCTAATTCAACATCATCTCTAGGGATAACTTGTCGCTATTTTCTTTATATAATCTTAGCCTGGAGTTTCCCAGTATAGCCATCCCTACCCTCTCTATCAATCCCATGGCCCTAACATGAAGAGAGAGCCATAAAAGTGATGGAAGGACTCACGAACATATTTTAGCAAATGCTCTTAGGCATAACTTGTCCTCATTCGCTTCATATCAACTTAGCCTGGAGTTTCCAGTATAGCGATCCTTACCCTATGAGCTACTAATATATGTTCTCAACTTGATATCTATAAAGATAGATGTATCATCCATATCCAATTTGTTGTCCATCTACCATAGTAGATTCACTCATTCATATATGATGAGGGGGCCCTTTTAACTCAGTGGTAGAGTAACACCATGGTAAGGTGTAAATCATCGGTTCAAATTTGATAAAGAGCTCATGTTTCCCATGAATAAAGAAGTCTCGGGTGTCCATTTCTCATCGTATGATCCACATCTTTTCAAGATGAAAACCATTTTTCAGGGATGAAAATTATCTGTCATGATAGGTTTCTAGAAAAAAAATTGTTATGATGGAGTCTCACAACGAATATGGGGGGAGGATCATTATATTTTTCTCAATAATAGTCTTCTTCATCCTGCTACTATAGGATCAATATATAGTTTACTTGATCTTTGTCAATTTTGAACATATCAGAGGTATTATGGATACCTAGTAATTTCAAATTACCAGTCTTCAAAAGAAGTGGAAAAATGGAGGAGAAGTAAGTGAACCTGACCCATTGGGTTATGAATATATCAACTACTCTGGTATTGAAATTTGATGGAGATTTGGAAAGTGGACCTTTCCTATCCGAAATTAATCGATCTTATTTAGTTGATCGAACTCCCTATTTGGTTGTTGATTGAATGTTTCGTTAGATCAATTTTTATGATCTCTTCTCCCTTCCATGGACAGAAAGAGATATAGATCTTGAAGTAAGTCCATTCCAAGCCGAATTACGAACAACGCATTTTCTCTGTTTAGATGAAATTGATACACAAATAAAATACGTGATTCTGTTACGATGTACTAAATATTTTCATATGAATGTACCATATGGTGATTACACCAATGAGAAATGGATCGAAATTAGGATGTGAAAAGAGAAAACAAAAGCGAAAAAAAGGTTTTCACTTTTGGGTCACAATGGTTCAATATATAACTTCTTGCTATAGAAGGAGAAGAACTTTGGAGTCATTTCATTTAGCTCTATGAGTTATGAAAAAATCAACTCGTTCCTGCTCGTAGACTCATTTGTATCGAATCATGATGTAGTATACATAGAGACGGATGAGAGAGAATAGAAATACTCCTTTTCATTTTGTTGCATTGCAAAAGGTTCAAGACGAGAATGAATAAAAAATATTGAATGGAATTGTGAATAGAATCTAGTCAGTGGCAGGCAAAAGGCGCACTTCCCTCCCCTGAAATTGTTCCATCGATGTTATTAAATAAGTGATTCGAGTATCAGATAGGAACTTTGAAAACCCGGGATCGAGCGATCATGCATTTACCTATATTGAATCGGTTTGGTCCAGTTTCAAATATTTATTCCAAAAATGAATCTTCAGAACCCTATTTTTTTTCTTTGAAAGGATGATGGATGAAAAATTGTCCCCAATTCATCGTATACCTTTTGATCATATAGGGTGCTTGTAAATGGTCGAAATAATGAAATAGGAGGATCGCTATGATTATAGCCCTTGGAAATTATTCTAAAGAAGAAAAAAATTTATTTGATACTATGGATGACTGGCTATGCAGAGACCGTTTTGTTTTTGTGGGTTGGTCCGACCAATAGCTCTTTCCTTCTGCCTATTTTTCCTTAGGTGGATGGTTCACGGGTACAACCTTTGTGACTTCATGGTATACTCACGGATTGGTTAGTTCCTATCTGGAAGGTTGTAATTTCCTAACTGCCGTAGTTTCTACTCCTGCTAACAGTTTAGCACATTCTTTGCTGCTATTATGGGGTCCCGAAGCACAAGGAGATTTTACTCATTGGTGTCAATTAGGTTGTCTATGGACCTTCGTTGCTCTTCATGGTGCTTTTGGTCTAATAGGTTTCATGTTACGTCAATTTGAACTTGCTCAATCTATACAATTGCAACCTTATAATGTAATTGCATTCTCTACTCCAATTCTTGTATTTGTTTCTGTATTTTTGATCTATCCATTGGGCCAGTTCGGTTGGTTTTTTGCACCTAGTTTTGGTGTAGCATCTATTTTTCGTTTTATCCTCTTATTTCAAGGTTTTCATAATTGGACCTTGAATCCATTTCATATCATGGGAGTTGCCGGAAAATGCCCATCTAATTAATGGATACAATCCTTTTGATTCCATAGGAGATCTTCCTTCTATTCTTCCCCAGTAATATTGTTACTATTTCATGCTAATACTTCTTTTTCATGATCGATAGCCAGTGGATTTCTAGACACACTATTTTATTTCCAAGAATGATCATGTCAGGATCTAGATGGACTAGTCCTTATCATTCCAGGGTCATGGGTGGGCCTCTTGATAAATTTGATATGGTATACTTCTATATCATCATCGAAGCGGGATAGATTCACAATTCCATCTAAATCGTGGAGATCCAAGAAAAATATCTCTCATGTCTGACGAACGTCTTCTGGAGTAGCATAAGGTTCTTATTCGTACGAATCCTATTCTTTTGAAATTATACAGACATGTGTTGATCGGAACATTTTATGATGCACGTAAGTTTTTACTACTAGTCTTATCAAAAGTGATCGTATTCGTTTATACTGTTTCCATTGAAGAATTCATTCAACCCATTAGTTAGATTCTGTTACTCGAACCAATTCTATCAATGAAATACATCTATTTCATGGATCTTGAAAGATTCATTCATCTTTGTGAGATCAAAATGAGATCAAATATTGAGCTATTTTTGAACAAAGTTAAAATAAGGATATCATGGAAGTAAAGACCCTTGCATTTATTGTTGTTCTACTATTCCTTGCAGTTCCTACTTCTTTTCTACTTATCCCTTACGTAAAAACGACCAGTGCAAGCAGTGGAAGCAATTGATTTTGATGAAAATAAATTGATTATTGATCACTAGATAGATCTTTATGATCTAGATCATAAGTATAAAATAGGTTATGAGATTTATTATATTACAAGAATACAGGGTAGGGTGGGATCTATTGTATTACAACAATATAGGGTAGGGATTGATTTTCAGTTTTTTTTGAAAAGAAAAAAATTAGTACGAAGGAAAAGAATATCTAACCTTTTCTTTTGTACTACTTCTTATTCTACACCGATATATGGATAAATATATCTTAATGGTACTTATCCATATATGGTAAATGCTGGATGAGAGGATACTTTCACATCTAATCCTAAAGGGGGGGGAATATTAAAATAACCTATCCGAATCTTTTTCTTGCTAGGACCATAGCTAACAAACCGGCTTTATTGAGATCAAGGTGTACATTCAATTATGAGATTCAATCCTGGAGGTATATTATTCCTCATTACCTCTCTGCTCATCCATATTACCTCTTTGCTCGGGGTTCTGGAACATTTAAAGAGAGAGAAATAGCTACTGGGGGAGATGCTATCGGGGAACAACTAACAGGTCTGGATTTGCAAATGATTATAGATCGTTCACATATGGAATGGAAGAACTTGGTGGAATTGAAATGGAATATATTGGAGGAGAACAAAGAATCTACTGTTGATAGATGGGAGGACGAAAAAATTCGAAGAAGAAAGGATTTTCTGGTTGGATGCATGAAATTGGGTAAACATTTTCTCCGAACAAATATAGAACCAAAATGGATGGTTTTATGCCTATTACCAGTTCTTCCTCCCGAACTGAGGCCAATCGTTCAAATAGGTGAAGGTGGACTTATTACCTCGTCAGATATAAATGAACTTTATCGAAGAGTTATCAATAAAAATAATACTCTTACAAATTTATCAGCAAGAAGTGGATCTGAGTCATTTGTTATTTTCCAAATAATTGATCCAGGAAGCTGTAGATGCACTTCTCGATAAAGGTATATGCAAACAACCAATGAGAGACAATCATGATAGGCCTTATAAATTGTTCTCAGATGTGATCGAAGGCAAAGAGGGAAGATTTCGTGAAAATTTACTAGGCAAATGAGTTGATTATTCAGGTCGTTCCATTATTGTGGTGGGTCCCTTTCTATCATTGTACCAATGTGGATTACCCTCAGAAATCACAATAGAGCTTTTTCAAGCATTTGTAGTTGGTAGTCTCATTGGACGACATATTGCTCCCAACCTAAGAGCTACTAAAAGTATTATTTGAGATAAGGGACCCATTGTATGGGAAGTACTTCAAGAGGTTATGCAAGGACATCCCATATTGTTGAATCGAGCACCTACCTTACACAAATTGGGAATATAAGCGTTTCAACCTATTTTAGTAGAAGGACGTGCCATTTGTTTACATCCATCAGTTTGTGGAGGATTTAATGTAGACTTCGATGGAGATCAGATGGTTGTCCATGTACCTTTATCTCTGGAAGCTAGAGAAAAAGCTCATTTACTCATGTTTTCTGAGACAAAACTTTTGTCTCTAGCTATCAGGGATCCTATTTCTATACCGACTTAGGATATGCTTCTTGGACTTTATATATCAACGGTCCAAAAGAGTCAAGGTATTTATGGGAATAGGTACCATCTGTATCACTCGAAAAAGAAAATCTTTTCTTGTAAGAAACCTTCCTTTTATGGTTATGATGATTTGCTCAGAGCTTACCGACAGAAGCAAATTGAATTATACAACCCCTTATGGCTCTGGTGGGGGGAAGTGGATTTATGTATCATTACCTCAGTAAACCAAGAAGCACCTATTGAAGTTCAATACGAATCTTTGGGTACTTTCCACGAAATACATGAACATTATCGAATAAGAAGAGGTAGAATGGGAGAAATCCTTAATATATACATTCGAACAACTGTTGGTCGTAATCATTTCAATCGAGAAATGGAAGAAGCCATACAAGGGTTTGCCTATTCTGAACAACCAAAGAAATCACTACCAGCTCTCAGGATCTAATGTTATTTATCTTATGATTTTTTCGTTAGTGCAGATACAGAGATCGAGGAAGCCTTTGAATAACTGGCTTGAACACATTGCTTCATCCTGCTCATGAAAATATGGATATTTTTCCTTATGAAGGAATGAACTAGATTGACCTTTGATAATTTTCCCTTTTATAATAAAGTGATGGATAAAACTGCCATTAAATAGCTTATTAGCAGATTAATGGATCACTTCGGAATGACACATACATCACATATCTTGGATCAACTCAAGACTTCAGGTTTTAAACAAGCTATTGATATAGCTATTTCATTAGGAATTGATGATCTTTTAACAATGCCTTCCAAGGGATTGCTCGTCCAATATGCAGAGCAAAAAGGTTCTATTTCAGAGAAACATAATCATTATGGGAATGTACATGCAGTGGAAAAATTACGTCAATCGATTGAGATATGGTATGCTACCAGTGAATATTTGAGAAAAGAAATGAATATGAATTTTAGCATGACCGATCCCTTAAATCTAGTACATGTGATGTCCTTCTTAGGAGCTAGGGGAATTACATCTTAGGTTCACCAATTAGTAGGTATGAGAGAATTAATGTTAGATCCTCAAGGAAAAATCATTGATCTACCCATTCGACAGAATTTACGTGAAGGGCTCTCTTTAACGGAATATATTATTTCCTGTTATGGGGCTCGTAAAGGAGTTGTGGATATTCATGTACGAACAACAGATGCTCGATACCTCAGACATAGACTCGTTGAAGTAGTTCAACACATTGTAGTATGTAGAACAGATTGTGGCACTATCCAAGGTATTTTTGTAAGTCCCATTCGAGGTCGAGAGAGGGACATAAATGAAATTGTTGTATGAACACAAATAATGATTGGCCATGTGCTAGCAGATGATGTATATATAAATAGGAGATGCATTTCCACGTGCAATCAGGATATTGGAGTTGGACTTTCCAATCAATTAATAAACCTTCAAACACAACCAATATATCTATGAAACCCCTTTACTTGCAAGAGTATATCTCGGATTTGTCAATTATGTTATGGTCGGAGTACTACTCATAGTCACTTGATTGAATTAGGAGAATTAGTAGGTATTATTGCGGTTAAATCCATTGGAGAACTAGGAACTCAGCTAACACTAAGGACTTTTCATATCGGGGGGGTATTTACTGGTGATATTGAAAAACATATACGGGCCCCTTTCAATGGAAAGATTGAATTCAATGAAAATTTGGTTTATCCCACACGTACACGTAATGGACATCCTACTTATCTATGTCATAATAACTTATCCATTATTACTGATGGTCAGGATCAAGTGCAAAACTTAACCATTCCGCCACAAATTTTTCCTTTGGTTCAGAATGATCAATATGTGGAATCAGAACAACTTATTATCAAGGTTCGTGCTAGAAAATCTTTCTTCAAGGAAAAAGTTCACAAAAATATATATTATGACTTAGAAGGAGAAATGCACTAGAGTACCAATGTGTGTCATGCAGCTGAATATAAACATGGTAATGTTCATCCTATACTCAGAACAGGTTATATATGGATATTATCAGGAGGTATATATGGATCCCTTGTAGTACCCTTTCCATTTCATAAGTATCAGGATCAAGTAGATATTCAACCTTTTGTTGCCAAACATCAATCACTTTCCAATTCTTACGTGGATCAAGTGGAACATAGATCAGGTGACTCAAACTGCTATGACAAGGAAGAAAAAATCTTCAGCTATTCAGAAACTGAAACTGATCAGACCATATCCAATGAGCATCGAGACTATATTTATGTCACCTTTTCCCCTAATAATTACAATATGAAGGGGAAAAAGCAAATGAATTGATTCATCGTCTTGTTGTGGTGTGATAAAGAATGGGAAAAAAGAATAATACCTTGTCCTGATGTGATTCTTAGAATACCCAAAGTGGTATTCTATAGAGAAATTCCATTTTTGGATATTCTAACGTAGAACATGGAATACCTGATGGTCCGAAAATGACAACACCCTTTTCGTATCCTTTGATCTAATGGTCAGAGGTGGGTTCAGAGCTGGACAGTGGTAGTAATTCCCAAAATAAAAAGATGGGGAGAGGAAAAAGTAAAGAGAGAGAGAAGAGAAAAAGATGTTTAATATGCCTCCTACATTATCCATAACATACGAAAGTATTAGCATAATTTGATAAAGTCATTCATTCTGAATGCTACATAAAGAATATAAGCCAGATGATGGAATAGAGAGACCTAGGATGTAGAGAATCGGGAAATAGAGAATATAATAGACACTCCTTCCCATCTCAATTATATTTATTCAATATATGTGAATATAATATACATCCAGAAAGATGTATGCCTTGAGAGAGGCTTGTACAGTTTGGGAAGGGATTTTTATTCATCAGAATAAGAGTCTACTTCAACCAATATGCCCTTAGGCACGAATATACACAACATAGAAATAACACTCGGAAAAGGTGGACAATTGGCTAGAGCGGCAGGTGCTGTAGCAGAACTTATCGTAAAAGAAGATTGATCAACCATGTTGTAGCATCCATTGTCCTTTTAATTTTATTTTCAGTTTTATTGCAAAAATGGAAAAAATCAAATATTGTGTTATAGCGGAAATAAGAGGAAATGTGGAAATTTGAAAGAAATGACTTATTTTATATTATTAATGGCTTTTGAATGTGAGAAACCCGTGAGAAGATATGAGCCGTCAGCTTGGAAGGCAACAGATCCGACGGTAATCACACAGTTAACAAGTGTGAGGGTTAATTCAAAATTGGATGCGATAAATTATAAAATGGAGTTAAAACCTTAGTTAATCAGGGCCGTCCGCTTGAAGGCTGTTGAAAAGTGTGCAACAAGAAATGCTTGTTGAGAATACAACAAGATGATGGAGCTTAGTGAAAAGAGTCGCCTTCACTAAGTGGGCCCGCAGGCTATTTTTGGCGTAAGTCTATTTTTAGACTATGTCTATTTTTAGACATATGGATCATGTCTATGTTTATGGATGATTGATCAAGTTGGGAAAAATAGATGGACTTCTATTTTTGATGAAAGTGTGAGTGATCACAGTGTGAGTGATCAAAGTCTATTTTTAGACTGGCTGTCAAAAATAGAAAAGTCAAATATTATTATCTCACAATAATATTTGGACTATAAACTTGATCTTATTCTCTTGGAGCACTTCAGTTTGAGCTACAGAAGTGGCACATGCAGCTGTCAGAAGGAAATACGCTTTTCTTATGAGTCAGTTGAGTTGTTGCATGCATGAATTCAGTTAGAACTCAAGTGAGTTGAGTTTAGTGGACTGGAGGTACAGTTGATGGAGTTGTGTTCAGTTTGACTTAGTTAAACTAGTTGTAGTTAGTCTAACTGTAGATAGACTAATGATGAGTTGTTAAACTAATTATTAACTCATAATACAACTAAAGAATACATCAGTTAACTCCGTTGCATGTCAGTGCATGTTCAGTTCAACAGGGACAAGTGGTAGAGAATCAGATTGCTATCAGTTGTCACTATAGTTGTGCATCAGATCTTGCACAATCAAGGGATTGAGTATGCCAATGAGTTTGCTCACGTATTTGGCCCACATTTTAGCCTTTGCTCACGTCCACAAAGAGTGAGTGACTATTTTGCAGGTGAAAAACGAGTTTGGGAAGCTATTCTCATCAGTTCTTGAGCAGGTATTGAGCTGGAGAGGCAGGCAAGCAGTGGAATAGATTTGGAGATTAGATCTGAGCTGTATTGTGTGTAACAGGTGGAGATACTTGTGAGAAGTATTATGCTGTGTATTGTTACATGATTCAATCAATATAATATACAGATAGTGTGGGGTTTTTAGCAAGATGCTTTCCCCGGGATACATACTGTGTTAATGAGTTTGATTGATGCTTCTATGTGTGCCTGTGAATGTTTTTGCTTCTGTAAATTGATGATCAACGTAGAGGAGGTTATGTATTATGCATGTTCCGCTTATAATTGTATGATCAGGATAATCTCTGTGAATATGTGTCAAATTATTCAAAATTTCTACAAAGGCAGTAGATCCAACTGATATTGTGTCGAAAAGTGAATGGGTTTTATTTTAAATTTCAGACCCGAGAAATATTTTAACCGCAGTTTAGTTTCCTATCAGGTCCGTGAGGAAGTCAAAGGCTTGTGGGAAAAGCGGACGCCATAAGGCTTTTTTCAACAACTTTAAAGTCTCATTGAGTTTCGAAAGATCAGACCGTCCATTGAATGGGTGATCGGACAGTGGTCACGCTCAAATATGCGCGTGGGTTAACGACTTAGGTGGACTTGATATGTAATGAACTAGGGCTTAATTCCTTTGGTTTCCGACGACGGTGATTGGTCGTGTTTCCTTGTGTTTTGGCCAATCATAACACTTCCGATATGTACGTGGGCCCATAACCCACAAGTCCACGCATAAAGTTCTTGTAAAGTTGTAGTTTGTTGTTATGATAGTCTAACTATCATTAGGATGTCTACAGGGTTACAACTTGCAGAATAACACTCAGACCACATACTCAAGCCACAGATTCGAACAACGAACAACCATCACCTTCTAATTTCTGTTACCTCTCGTTATTTTGTTTTCTTGAGGAGAATGAGGTGTCTTTTACCCTCCATTGTAATATTTTGTAATAACTTTTACTTTAGACAGTTAGGAAATAGTTAAGCAGTTTGACAGTTTTGGTGATTACCAATTGTCTCATAATGTATAAAAAGAGGAAAATTTATAGAGAAAGGGTTTGAATTTTGAAGAACTTGGAGACTAGGCCACTGTATTCTTGATAAAACTGTCAATTAATGAAAGAATCAGAAGTTTTCCACACATTGTTGGGTATGATTTTGTAACTTTTCTATTATGTGTCATCATATGTCTTCTTTCCTTTAAGTATGGTAATGAACCTGCAGGTCTTTGTTTGATTATGTGAATGAAGTTAAATTTCCTTAAAAGAGCACTCCTATACTTGAAGTTCCTACCTCTGAAATTCTTCTAAGTTACAGAGAGTAGTTCCTGTGTAAAACAACATATTGTCTTTAACTTCCCTAAGTGTCACAGATAATAGTTTCTATGTAAAACAACATATTTTCTCTGACTTCTCTAAGCATTCTTCATTCAACAATCAAATGGCATTCTAAGACTTTCATGTCACCTAAGTATTGAGGGTTTAAAACTGGGTCTTTCAGGTCCTTCATTTGAGAATACAACATACAACTAAGTGACATAAACAATAAAAATTAATGTCTTAAGCACAATTTCTACACAGCCAAGAAATTGGTTTCTTAAGGGACAACATTAATTGGCGCCGTCGCCAGGGAGAGAAGTCAAGAAACACTTTTCCCTAGGTTTTTAATATTTTCCTCCGGTTGTTCAATGAGGAGGAAATATTTGGCTATATTGAACATAAAATAATAAATTTGGCTCTAAAAGGGCCCCATACAAGGTCAGATACCTCACAGTAGAAAGTTCAAGCCCTTTCAGACCCTGAGAGGCTAGTTTCCAAGAGGGTTGGAAGGCCAAAAACTCTAGTTACACCAAGTCCTACATTGTCTGCACCTGGCAGCAGTTCAACTCATTTTTCTTCCAAACATTCACCTTTATTTGACCAAGAGTCACCTTTTACATCCACTTCATTTCAAGAACCCAACTGTCAAGAACAATCTTTAGAGTCTATTTCTTTCTCAGTGTCTGCTATAGTTATTCAACCTGAACCTATAACTACATTATCACCTTCTCATACTCCATTTACTCCTCAGTCAGGTTCCACAACAGTTGAATCAAATGCCACAGGAATACTTGAAGATTCTTCCTCATTTCAGAGGGGAGGATGAACAAACAATAGAGAATCATATAGCAGTATTTTTAATTTTGTAGAAAATCTAAATGTTGAACATTTGGATGTTGTTTTAATACTTTTTGTGCAATCCCTGGATGGAGAAGAAAGAAAATGGTTTAAAGGGCTTCCTAATAACTCTATTCCTACATGGGAAGAGATGGAGTGCTTGTTCACCCAGAGATGGGGAGAGAAAAGAGACCATGGGTATTCACTTACAGAGTTCAATTCTATTAAGAAGAAATATGATGAGAGTGTTTTTGAATTCATCAGAAGGTTCAATAAATTGTACAATAGTCTTCCAGTGGAGATTAAGCCCCCTCTTGCTGGTGCAAAAATAACTTTTGCAGGGGCTTTTGAGTCAAATTTTGGATTCACATTGAGGGAGAGAAGATCTGCAACCCTTGATCAGATCCAAAATGATGCCTTAGAGATAGAAGCAAATCTAGTGGCTGTAGGTAAAGCACCAGAGACACAACCTATCCAAGATAAGGGAAAGGCTAAAGTGGAATCCTCTCAAAGTCAAACATTAGAGGATATGAGTAATGTAATTAAAAATTTGTCAAATAAATTGATTAAATTAGAATTGGAGAGTAAGAATTCTCAAAGGCAAGCACAACATAACATAAAATTTAATCCTCAGTATAGAAGACAACCTCTACAAATCTTGTAGAAGGAGAGAAAAGACCAAGATCAGGTTCAAGCACCACTGTATTTAGAGGCAGATCATGATGAAGTACCAAAGCATTCCAGGGACCATGATGATCAGATTTCCACATTGTATGCAGTAGATGAAGATGAGGTAGGTGTTGAGGGAGAAGAATATGAATATACTGAAACATATGCCATTTATGATGAGAATGAAATTGATGAGTATTGGAAGCAATTTTCTGATTTCATGCAGGCAGAATTACATAAGAAATATGACTTGAGATCAAGGAAAAGATCTAAAAGTCAAGAAAATGAAGGTGAGCAACAAGTTCTAGCTCCCTTACAAAAGGTGACTCCACAAGAACCACAGTCTGCAAAACAATTGAATAAAGGAAAACAACAATAGAGTACAAATAACAAGACTCAAATACTTTAAGGTGAGTCTTCTCAAGATAGAAGTGAAAAAATTCCTTTAGAAAAACTTGTTTCCATTCCACAAGAGGTTTCAGTGATGAAGAGAAGTGAAGATGAAAATGAAAGGAATACTAAACAGGTTCATGTGTTTAGTCTTACTAAAGAATTAGAAAAAATCAGAATTCAAGTGCCCCTCATAGAGTTGGTCAAAACACTAGTTTATCAGAGAGAGATTGTTGAGTTTATCAATCTAAAAGAGAATGTAAATATAAATGACACTGTGAATCTGCAAGAAGATAAACCAGTAGTGGTTTTTGTTCCACATGTGGAGGAGGTAGATTTTTCAACACCTCCTTTCTACATTTCTTGATCGATTCATGATTTCCTCTTGCGTAATTGTATGTTTGATTCAGGAGCTTCACATAACCTTATTCCATTATCAGTGATGAAACAACTAAACCTACAAGTTACTAAACCTTACAAAGAATTGTATTCTTTTCATTCAAGTAAAGTCAAGTGTATGGGGGTCATTAATGATATGGTGGTGTCACTAGCCTAGATCCCAACTAGAAACTTGGTAATGGATGTAGCTGTAGCAGATATCCCTGCTAGGTTTGGAATGTTGCTATCTAGGTCATGGGGGGCTAATTTGGGTGGTGTTTTGAAACTACATTTTACTTATGATGTCATACCAATTTTTGGTGGAGAAGAAAGAAGACCATACAGAGAAATACGATTTATTAGAACAATCACAAATAATGAAGCAAGTAATTCACATGTATATAGGCAAGAAAAGGACAAATTTTCTTGCTTCATGTTGCATGACAATGCAGAGTTGGTTGAAGATAACCAGAGGCAACTTACTTCAGCCAATGTAAATGTAGAGCTGCAAACAGAAGGGGTATGGACGTGCTATTTGATGGAGCCTATTCTAAAGAAGGAATAGGTGCTGGTTTCCTTTCACAAGATGAGCAGATTCAAGATCACAATATTGGAACCTACAAGGAGCCGAGGCTAGTCAAATTGTTCAAGGAAGTTTCCCTAAATTATAAGGAGAGATATATTAAGCTTTTCAAGGAATATATTGATGTTTTGGCTTGGTCTTATGAGGATCTCAAGACATATGAGGAAAATATTTTCAGCATATTTGGATGCCCTGTCAAAATCATAATAGACAATGCTCAAGTCTTCAGTTCAAGTAAGTTTGTTGCTTTTTTTCAGAAGTATAATGTTATTTTATCTCATTCAACAACTTATCATCCACAGGGAAATGGATTGGCTGAATCCACTAACAAAACATTGATGAAGATCCTTAAGAAAACAATTGCAGAGAATCAAAAAGACTGGGATTCTAAATTAAAGTTTTCTCTATGGGCTGTCAGAGTGACTACAAGAAGGTCTACAAGAAAATCACCTTTTGAATTAGTGTATGGAACTCAAGCTCTATTCCCTAGTCAGCTTTTGAAGCCTGTGATTGCAATGATTCAAGAGGCAAAAGAAGAACCCAATGCTCTGATAAGAAGGATGCATAAGGTAGTGGAATTAAGTGAAAGCAGGGATAAGGTAAGAGACAACTTGATTATGTATCAATCAAAGATGAAGGGTATTTTTGATAGAAAGGCCAAAGAAATTGATTTTAAAGTTGGAGACCTGGTATTAAGGTGGGATACTAGAAGAGAAGATAAGGGTAAATATGGGAAGTTTGATCCTCTCTGGTATGGCCCATTCAAAATTATAGAAGCAAGTACAAATAATACATTCTTCCTGGAGAATCTTGATGGTGAATCTTTACAGTTGCCTGTCAATGGGCAGTACCTCAAACATTACTTCCAGTTCTGAAGCACAAGCATCCTGTCATTGTAGATACTGGAGTGAATTCATTGTACAAATTCCATAGAATTTAAATTGGCTAAGAAATATGTGACTCCATGCCCAAGGTGAAGGCACTGATTTGCGGTTCTTAGTGCTTCTGTGGCAAAAGCACTATCCCTAGGTGGAGCTAGATGTTGTAGCATCCATTTTCCTTTTAATTTTATTTTTAGTTTTATTGCAAAAATGGAAAAAATCAAATATTGTGTTATAGCGGAAATAAGAGGAAATGCAGAAATTTGAAAGAAATGACTTATTTTATATTATTAATGGCTTTTGAATGTGAGAAACCCATGAGAAGATCTGAGCCATCAGCTTGGAAGGAAACAGATCCGACGGTAATCACGCAGTTAACAAGCGCGAGGGTTAATTCAAAATCGGACACGATAAATTATAAAATGGAGTTAAAACCTTAGTTAATCAGGGTCGTCCACTTGAAGGCAGCAGATCCGACGGATATCGCATTGAAAAGTGAACGGGTTTTATTTTAAATTTTGGACCTGAGAAATATTTTAACCGCAGTTTAGTTTCCTATTGGGTCCATGGGGAAGTCAAAGGCTTGTGGAAAAAGCAGACATGATAAGGTTTTGTTCAACAAGTTTAAAGTCTCATTTAGTTCCAAAGGATCGGATGGTGATTGTGCTCAAATGTGCGTGTGGGTTAACGACTCAGGTGGACCCGATATGTAATGGATTGGGGCTTAATTCCTTTGGTTTTTAGAAACGATGATTAGTTGTGTTTCCTTGTTTTTTGGCCAATCACAACACTTCTGATATGTACGTGGGCCCATAACCCACAAGTCCACACACGGAGTTCTTGTAAAGTTGCAGTTTGTTGTGTTAAAACAGTCTAACTGTCATCAGGACATCTACAGGGTTACAACTTGCAGAATAATACTCAGACCACATACTCAAGCCACAGATTCGAACATCGAATGACCATCACCTTCTAATTTTTGTTACCTCTCATTATTTTGTTTCCTTGAGGAGAATGAGGTGTCTTTTACCCTCCATTGTAATATTTTGTAATAACTTTTACTTTAGACAGTTAGGAAATAGTTAAGAAGTTTGATAGTTTTGGTGATTACCAACTGTCTAATAATATATAAAAAGAGGAAAATTTACAGAGAAAGGGTTCAAATTTTGAAGAACTTGGAAGATAGGCCACTATATTCTTGATAAAAATGTTGATTAATGAAAGAATCATAAGTTTTCCACACATCGTTGGGTATGATTTTGTAACTTCTCTGTTATGTGTCATCACATGTCTTCTTTCCTTTAAGTATGGTAATGAACCTGCAGGTATTTGTTTGCTCATGTGAATGAAGTTAAATTTCCTTAAAAGAGAGCTCCTATACTTGAAGTTCCTACCTCTACAATTCTTCTAAGTTACAGATAGTAGTTTCTGTGTAAAACAAAACTTTAACTTCCCTAAGTGTCACAGGTAATAGTTTCTATGTAAAACAACATATTGTCTCTGACTTCTCTAAGCATTCTTCATTTAACATTTATATTCAACAATCAAATGGAATTCTGAGACTTTCATGTCACCTAAGTATTGAGGGTTTAAAACCAAGTCTTTCAGGTTCTTCATTTGACAATACAACATACAACTAAGTGACATAAATAATAAACATTAATTTCTTAAGCACAATTTCTACACAGCCAAGAAATTGGTTTCTTAAGGGACAATAGGCCACATTAACATTAGCATCTAGAGAAGTTTGTTTAATATCTAAGAACTGCTCAGCCATAATTGGACAAGTGGGTAATATCACTGCAAACAATAGAAGTTTCGGTAAAGCCGGAGCTAAACATTGATTTGGTAAGTGTTCTGAGGTAAGAGGAGTAGCTATGAACCCTGTATACCATCCTCATGGAGGTGGGGAAGGAAGAACCCCAATTGGTAAGAAAAAACCTATGACCTCCTAGGGCTATAGTGCACTTGGAAAGAAAAGTCGGAAGAGAAATAGATACAGTGATGATTCAATCCTTCGTCGATGTGAGTAAGAATGGTTGGATATCCATAAAAAAAGAAGGAAAGAAAGGTAATTGATCATGGCACATTCACTGAAAAAAATCTTTTTGTGGCTAATCATTCATTGAGGAAAATTAAAAATCTAAACATAAAAGAGAAAAGAAGATAATAGTAAATGGGAGGGCACATTTACCCATTTATGTAGCAGATCGTATGGTAGACCACAAATTGGGGGAATTTGCACCTACTCTACTTTTTTAGGGACATGCAAGAAACGATAAGAAATCTCATCGTTAATTGAGAAAGACTTGTCATTCATTAGGGAGGATGGAGTCAATGGGAAATAATAGTCCAGGTCTAGAGATACGAGCTTTGGCAAGAAATATACGTATGTCTACTCATAAAGCACGTAGAGTAATTAATAAAATTCGTGGTCATTCATATGGAAAAGCACTTTTTATATTGGAATTGATGGCTTATGGGGCTTGTTATCCCATATCACAATTAATTCATTCTGTAGTGGCAAATGAAAATCACAATATGGGTTTGAAAAAAGCCAATTTACTCGTTGGTAGAGTTGAAGTGAATGAGGGTGTTATTTTTAAAAGGATTCAACCTAGAGCTTAGGGACGCGGTTATCCAATACAGAAACCCACTTGCCATATAACTATTGTATCAGAGCAAATATTCAGATTGAATGATCCGATTATGTCAATAGAATCCTGAAAAAAAGGATATGTATGGCGCAGAAAATAAATCCACTTGGTTTTAGACTTGGTGTAACCCAAAATGAGCATTTCCATTGGTTTGCACAATAAAGGAATTATTCCAAAGATCTCTGAGAAGATAAAAAAATACGTACTTTCATTGAAAACTATCTACGAACGCATATAAAGAGCTACTCAAATTATGGAGGAATTGCACGTGTAGAGATTCGCAGAAAGATCGATTTGATTTAGGTCAAAATCTATATTGATTTCCCAACTTCTTGTTAATTGAAGGTAGGGGTCAAGGAATTGAAAAATTAAGAAACAATGTATTAAATATGCTTGATTCTATGGATTGAAAACTTCACATTTCTATAGAAAAAGTTGTGAAACCCTATAGAAAACCTAATATTCCTATAGAGTATATTGCCCACAGCTAGAGAAGAGAGTTCCATTTAGAAAAACAATGAGGAAAGCTATTGAACTCGCTGAACAAGAAGAGGTAGAAGGCATTCAGATCCAAATTGCAGGACGTCTCGATGGAAATGAAATTGATCGGGTTGAATGGGACAGGGGAGGTAGGGTTCCCCTATAGACAATTCAGGCTAGGATTGATTATTGTTATTATCTGGTTCAAACCATCTATGGAGATTTAGGGATCAAAATTTGGATTTTAGAAGAGTAGGAATAATTGGTCTTTTGTTTCCAATCTGCCTGATCATGGATAATCAATTCTATCATATCGAATAGAAATTAGATTTACCATTTTGGAACTGTGCTATGCTTAGTGTGCGACTCGTTGGAATCGAGCTTTTCATTCTTTTCCAAGTTATGGAGAACTCGAAATAAGAACGGATTTGTCTTTCTAAATAAACTAGAGACTAACTCATTGCTTCATATTGCCAATATCCAATAACTATGGGTAGATACTATCACATCATAAATACTTTCTTCCATGAGAGAAAAATGATATTTTGATCTCTCGTGAAGCGAGAAAGGTGTTTGGTATGCGGAAAATGAAGAAAAAGGAGGAATATTCTCCCAATATTGTATGGTTCATTAACTACCCTCCAAAAAGCAATGTGATAAAGCATAAGAATCATCTTGATTCATTCAAGCAAGATTGAAGGAATTCAGTTTATGAAGGAGAAAGAACTTTGGGTCGATGGAAAATAAGGAAATTGATTCCGTAATAGATGAAAAGAAAGCTCCATTACAGAGGGAAGACCTGGGCATTTAGATAGAAGCTATGGAATGATGGAACCTATGACTGCATAAGATCATATAGGAACCTTAATCATTCATTGGATAGGATGGAGAAATAAACTAGAAACCAATTAATCTCATTGGAGTCTATAGGTAAGTCGACCCCATGGAGAAAATACTAGAAGAGTCAATATTCGCCTGTGAAATTCTTTATTAAGACATTGGATGGAAATGTAAGAGTTATTCGTCCTGTAAATTAGATTCTATATACAATATGTGTAATGCATAGAATATAGACTCATTTATCTACACATTTATTATGCACGAGGAGCCAGATTAGAAGAAACTTTCATGTCTGGTTCTTGATTAGAGATGGGATCAAAATACTATTAACCATCGACTATAACCCAAAAAGAACAAAATTTCATAAACAACATAGGGGAAGAATGAAAGGATTATCTTACCACGAAAATCACATTTGTTTTGGTAGATTCGCTCTTCAAGCACTTGAACCCACTTTGATCACATCTGGGTAGATAAAATCCGGACAAAGAACGATTACTCGTTATGCTGTCATGGCAGAAAAATATGGGTACCTATATTTCACGAAAAACCTATTACAATGAGACCTATAGAAACACGTATGGGTTTCGGGAAAGGATCTCCCGAATATTGGGTATCTGTCATCAAACCAGGTCAAATACTTTATGAAATGGGCAGAGTATCCAAAACCGTCGCTAGAGCAGCTGCTAGAATAGCTGCATACAAAATGCCTATAAATACTCAATTTGTTACTACTGAACCCAACCCATCCATATAGAATCAAAGAGTTATTTCTGGTGGAATAAGATTATTAGTTTGTAAGAACTCTTCCTTTTTTTCATGTTATCTGCTGAGGTGAAAAATATTTTGGAGGAAAAATGGTTCAGTCTCAAACTTATTTGAATATAGCGGATAATAGTGGAGCCCAAAAAATAATGTGTATTCGAGTTCTAGGAGCAAGTAATCGTAAATGCACTCAAATAGGTGATGTTATCATTGCTATAATTAAAGAAGTAGTACCTAACATGCCCCTAGAAAAATCGAAATTAGTTATAGTCATAGTTATACGCACCTGTAAAGAATTTGAACGTGACAATGGAATGGTGATACGATCTAATGACAATGCAACTTTTGTCATTGATCAAGAAGGAAATCCAAAAGGAACTCGAGTTTTTGGTCCGGTTGTTGCTCAGGAATTGAGACAATTGAATTTCATGAAAATAGTTTCATTGTCTCGCGAAGTCTTATAAGTACTGAAAGATCTTGTAAGAATCTTTGACTTAAGGTTCACTAAATGGTACATGGATCAATTCAATTCATTGCACCTCAGGCATATTCTTCAAAGAATATCGAACATGCATTTTATATCGAGACTAGAAATTCCTAAAAATTCGTTTGTCATGGGTAACGATGCTATTACCAATCTAATTACTTCTATAAGAAACACTGACATGGTAGAAAAAGGAACAATTCAAGTAACAACTACTAATATTACCAAGAACATTGGAAGGATCCTTTTACGAGAAGGTTTTATAGAAGATGTTAGGGAACATCAGGAAGGCCAAAAATCTTTTTTGATATCAACTTCAAAATATTCGAAAAGGAAGAAAATGACATATATGACCACGTCAAAGCATACTAGCAAACCTGGTTTTAGAATTATTCTAATTATCGAGAAATTCCAAAAGTTCTAGGTGGAATGGGGATCATAATTATTTCTACTTCTGAAGGAATTTTGACGGATCGAGAAGCTCAATAGAAAAAAAAAAATTGGAGGAGAAATTTTATGTTATGTATTGTAATTAATCCAAATGATGTCCAAAAATATTGATTCTGTAAGATATCCCCATAGTATGAAAAGTCGGAGCAAGTCGAGACACCATTCATCTTCATCCAAGCACGTTAGTCAAGTTTTTGAATCAAAAGAAGAGGAGATTCGATGAAGAAACAAAATTTGATCCATGTGGAAGGTTTGGTTACTGAATCACTCCCCAGCAGTATGTTTTGAGTTCTAATAGATAATGGATGTCAGATTTTGACTCATATTTCGGGTAGGATTTGATGTAATTTTGTACGAATACTACCAGGAGATAGGGTCAAGGTCGAATTAAGTGCTTATGATTTAACCAAAGGACATATAATATATAGACTTAGCAACAAATCTTCAAACGATTGAATCACCTTTTGAACATCTAATAGGGATCGAGAATCATATATGAAACAAACTCTCTATCTCAGGAAACAAAATGTAATATGAGAAAATTAGAGGGTCACAAATATGAAAATTCATGCTTCTATTCGTAGAATTTGTGGAAAATGTTGACCAATTCATAGATGGAATCGAGTTATGATAATTTGTTCTAATCTGAGACATAAGAAAAAACAATGGTAATCCTCTTCTATATCAATTAACGGATCTAGTGGTAAAATAGATTTAGAGGCCACTATGTTAGCAATTTCCTACAAAGAAAGAAAAGTGATAAAAAGGGAAAGAAGTAGATAACATCTTCAGCAAATGCAGATGAGCTTTCTAGTCATATGGAATAGGAGTTTGCACTCATAGCTTGCCTGACTAACTCAACCTCATGGGGAGATTGGTATATAGATAGTGGGACATCATTTCATATGACAAGAGTTGAGTACATCTCTAGTTATAAGGAGGAGGAAATCATATTCCAGATCGACACAAGGAACAAGTCTAAGTGCAATCTAATTGGAAGGGGGGAAATTCTATTTCAGAGGGAGTTTGGCAAGCCAATTCCCATCCATGATGTGTTTCATGTGCCTGGAATGGGGATGAATTTGATTTCCATATATATTCTTTAGGATAAGGTGTACAAAATACTCTTTAGAGGATAGAAGGTGTTGATAAAATTTTGGGACTGGAAGTCACCCAATTATTAGAGCAGGGAGAAACAAACTCTATAGTTTGCAGTTAGATATTCCAAAGGCACCAATGATCATTAATGATATGAGAGATTAGGGAGAGCTTTGGAATATGAGGATGGGCCATATCCATCATAGGGCACTTAAGGTTCTCTAAGAGACAATTACAAGTGTTCTAGAGGTGAGCACATAGCAAGGGATGTGTTTTGGGGAAGTATGCTATGGAAGATTTTCCAAGGAGTAACACTAGATCCAAAGGTGTGCTTAATTTAGTACATTTTGATATATGTGGTTCGATGTTATGCAATATCTCAAAGGGTATGAATACTTAATAAACTTTATTTATGACTACTCCATAAAGACTTGGATATACTTCTTGAATATCAAGGATGAGGTCTTTAGTTGCTTCCAAGAGTTCAAATCTCTTGTGGAGAATTTGACAGGTAGAAAGATGAAGTTCCTTTGGTCAGATAATGGATACGACTACACAAGCAAATAATTCTAGCATTTTTTTACCAGGGAGGGGATCAAGAGAAAGTGGATGATTTCTTACAACCTGTTGAGGCCTCCAAAATCGTTGCGTCAACATGGGGGATAACCACTCGGTCGGACCTTAAGACAACTCCTTTTGCCGTTTAAAGTGATGGATCTAACTAGGGATAATGGGACCAATTTCCCAATGTGGGTTTTAATATGAGAGTGTGTGGTTCATGAGTGTTTGAAAATAAAATAATGATAATCTAAATGACCTATTCTATCATGCAAATTTTCTAACTAACTTATTCTAATATAAACTCCGATATTTCTGTGTGGTATGCGATCTACATAGATATCTGCTTAACATGTGATAATAAAGATTAATCACGCATAAAAAAGATGATAACATATAAGATAATTTCTTTGACTAAATAGTTAGTCAAATAAATTTATAAAATATATCGCATATATGATGAATTATATATATGAAAATTAACAAGTGCATCTAGGCATCATACAATAGTGCAATTAACGCTTAACAAAAAGAATAAATCTCACACACAATTCATGAAAGTAAAGTGTTGTCACTGATTAAAAGAAAACAAAAACAATCATACAAGATAATAGTACCATATGTGCGAAGTTCTACTCATTTAACGAATGACATGGATCAACTCCTTTCTTCAAATCAAATTATCTCCCAAGAACACAATAGTGCATCAACAAAGGAAACTAGTCTGATATCTCAAAGAAACGATTATGTTCCATAATTTCACCAAAGCATTCACAAACTTACAAAAGTGCATTCTTTGCAAATGTTTTTGATAAAATTCTAGACCCTTATTTAAATGCATGAGAAGGGTATAAATACTATTCTAACTAATGTGAAAAAACAGATTATACAAAAATTTGAGGAGGTTTCAAACAACATTCCTCCTAACTAGTTAACTAACTCTAAAAATAAACAGTGGCCTGATGAGTAGAACTAAGATGATGATTTGTTGTCTGCCAGCTTGTCCTTCAAATCACAAATATCAGTCATTGGTTTGAGTTGAGGAGGTGCCCCAAAATGTGTCCTGAGCTATCTTGCGAAAATCACATCGGTGAGAGGTGGCAACATCCACTGAGTTGAATGAAGTGAGCAGTTAAGGGTCATGATATGGCTGTGTGGTTTTACGAGGTATTTCCAATACGACTCCTAGTTGGTCTTGGTCAATTTTCGATTTCCTCCCTTTGAGTCTCTGCCTTTTCCTGCCAGCTTTTATGCAAAGCACCCAAATCGGGCATTTCTTTTAGGCTGCCTTCCTTTAGCAGGTTGGTGACAAACAGAGTGTGGTTCACCGCCTTGATTATATTCTTCAATACCCCAGCTTCCCTTGCCACTGCTAGCTCAACTTTCTTGATTCTCGTGTCCCAATCTGTGAAAAGAATGTCTTTGTGTGTCTCCTCGATTCAGGCAGATTGGCCTTCCTTCCATCTTTTGTTCCCTGCCATTCAATGAACTCTGAGATCCTTGTGTTGAGATCAGTAAACTCGGTTCTCTAGTCGATCGCTGTTGGGTTCCTATAATACTAGTGATTACCCCATTACTATTGTAGTTATACCCCTTATTTATATTGTTGTGCCCCTATTACCCCCATGTTGTTATTTCTGTGCCCCATAGAACCCCTCTATTGTTATTTTTGTGGCTTTATATTATTATTGTTAGGTCGGCTGGATTATATTGTGACTCCTTAGACTCCTATATATAGAAAGGAGGTTTTGTCATTTGTATCATCCAAGAATTGTTCATTTATGTAATGTAAAGGAGGTTGCCCCCTCGAAGAGGCTGAATTCTAAGGCGTTGATCTATCTTTTCTATCTTTTCTTGAGCTGGTTTCATAACATTTGGTATCAGAGCTTTGGATTCTAGGGTTTCGCTGCTCCAAACAGGTCATCGTGGCATTTTCGCTATAACTTTTTTTTTGTGATGTTTCAGAAGTCGCAAAAAAAACCATTTGAGAAGAAATCGCGCTGAACCTTGGGTCCAAATTTCAGAGCTTTTTGCGCGATATTTGCGGAGATATGATCTGAGGAAGTTGGTCTTTTTGCAGACTCCTGAATTACATTCAAAACAGGTGACCTAGGGAAAATCGTCATAACTTTCTCTCTGGGGATTGGATTGAAATTTTGTAAGAAGGTACAGAAAGAGGACGGACTGTAGTTTCTTGTATGCATGTTTCAGATCCAAAGGTTGAAACAGTGACTCGTGGCACGTCTTACAAGTTCACTCTACTGAATTAGTCTAGAAGCAAGTCACTGTGGGAGATTTCACATAACTCTTCCTTGGAGAATCCAATTTGGGTCAGACTTGTGGCATTGGAAAGAGGACACAAAAGGCTACTACAGGTCGCAATTTCAGAACTGGATGATCTGAAATTACAGAGATACATCAGATTCACAAAGTGAAAAAAGGTGTGTAGTTTTTTTAAATTTTTGCGTAAGCTTGGTTTAACGGAATTCAAAGGGCATAGTAAAGCATTATTATCGGTAACTGATGCCCCGAGGAAAGAAAATGCAAACACCTAGTAAGGAACCTGAAAGCTCTAGCATGACTCATGAAGAAGAGGAAGAAATGCTACATGATATATCAAAATTACAAGAACAAGTGCAACAAATGTCACGCTCACAAAAGCTAACATAAGCTAAGATAAATGGCGTGGAATCTAAGATAAATGGCGTGGAATCGAAGATAAATGGTGTGGAATCTAAGATAAAGGGCATGGAAGCTAAGATGGATGATTTGAAGACAAAATTGAAGAGAGACATGGCAAATTTGAAAACAGATTTGAAGACAGACATGGCAGATTTGAAGACAGATTTGACAAATTTTCTACAAGAAATACTTACTAATGGTGGAAAGGTTGTAAAGGAAACTCATGATGTGAACAAAAGTAATGTTAATCATGATCCCATAGACTCTAATTTTGGATCGAAGATCCACCATATTCCAAAAATCGATATGAGGAAGTTTGATGGCAAGGATCCCGCCACATGGATATTACAGATGGAGCAATTCTTCGATCTCAATAATGTGCAAAACACACAAAAGGTACGTATGGCAACTGTATATTTGGAACCAAATCAGTTTGTATGGTATCAATGGCTTTTCTCTCGTAAACAATTTATCACTTGGGCAATTTTTACGGAAGAATTGATAGCACATTATGAAGATACAAAAAGCAACACTTTTTTTAGCCAATTGATAAGTCTCAAACAAAAGGGTTCAGTAATGGAGCACATTGAGGAGTTCCAAAAATTGAACATAAGGGTAAAAGATATTCCAGAGGAGCATAGGATTGATGTGTTCATAGGGTCTTTAAAGGATAATATCCAACATGATGTTCGCCTTTGGGAACCTGATTCATTAGAGAAGGCATTCAGGTTAGCAAGAAAAATGGAAAGCAAAATTATGGCAACCAGGAAGCATACCACTCACAACTATAAAGACGGAAGTGTTGTTGCCCCTAGTCTTCCACAACCTATAAGGTTGACACCACAACAATTGGAAGAAAAAAGAGCAAAAGGGCTTTGTTACAGTTGTGATAGCAAATACACTAAAGGTCATAAGTGTGCTGAGAAGAAATTATTCTACATAGATTGTGAAGAGGAAGAAGAAAAGGAGCAAGAAAGGTCAAAAGAAGAAGATATACTCCAGGAACAAAGCCTAGATGAAGAACAAATAAATCCGACCATATCTTGTAATGCATTGGCGGGAATTACCACTCCTCAAACCATCAAGATAGAAGGACAAATCAAGAAGAAAAAGGTAATAGTGTTGATTGATTCAGGAAGCACCCACAATTTTATTCATTGTAGGGTAGCAAAAGAATTGAATTGCTTCCTATATCCAGCACCAGAGTGTCAAGTGATGATTGCAAATGGAGGAACAATAAATTGCTCTGGAAAGTGCCATAATATCAAGCTATCCATGGGAGAATATGTATTGACTAGCCCAATGCTTTCCATTCCAATGGGAGGTGCTGATGTTGTACTAGGAGTCCAATGGCTACAATCCTTGGGTACAATAGCTTTTAATTTTCAAGAACTTTTCATCAAATTTTCTATGGAAGGAAAGGAAGTTGAATTAAGGGGTATTGCAGGGAAACCAGGAAAGATAATCAGCTCTAATGGTATGACAAAGCTTCTAAAAAAGGAGCAAAGAGGTGTAATTGCACAATTATGTTCGCTAGATGTTTCCACATTGGAATCATCTATTTCTCCAGATCTCCAAAAAGTCTTGGACAATCATTCCAAGGTATTTGAGACTCCCAAAGGTCTCCCACCTATGCGTGATCATGATCATGCTATTCATCTGATTCCAGGAAGTGTTCCTCCAAACATCAGGCCGTACAGATATCCCTATGTCCAAAAAAGTGAAATTGAACGTATGGTTGCAGAAATGCTAGAGGCTGGTATAATTCAACCGAGTCAAAGTTCTTTCTCTGCTCCAGTAGTATTGGTGCACAAGAAGGATGGATCATGGCGCATGTGTCCGGATTATAGGGAGCTCAACAAGCTCACTATTAAAGATAAGTTCCCCATTCCTGTCATTGATGAATTACTGGATGAATTGCATGGATCAATTTACTTCACCAAGTTGGATCTTCGTTCGGGATATCATCAAATCAGAATGAAGATTGAAGACATTCCGAAAACGACATTTAGAACTCATGAGGGTCATTATGAATTTTTGGTCATGCCTTTTGGCCTTACCAATGCACCTTCAACATTTCAAGGTTTGATGAATTCAATTTTCAAACCATTCCTTAGAAAATTTGTGTTAGTATTTTTTGATGATATACTAATCTACAACAAGTCTTGGAAGGATCATGTTGAACATGTTGACAGGGTGCTACAACTATTGGAGGAGAAACAATTATATGCAAAAAGATCCAAATGTTTCTTTGGAGTCCAGGAGGTGGAATATTTGGGTCATATTGTATCTCATGAAGGAGTTAAGGTAGACCCTAGCAAAATTAAAGCCATTAAGGAATGGAAAATCCCCACATCCATAAAGCATCTGCGAGGATTTCTTGGGTTGACAGGGTATTATCGCAAGTTTGTTAAGAATTATGGGAGAATAGCAGCACCTCTAACAACATTATTGAAGAAAGATGCATTTTCATGGACTCCGGAAGCAACAAAGGCCTTTGAACATCTTAAAGAGGCAATGTGCCAAGCACCGGTCTTAGCTACACCGGACTTCACAAAAACCTTTATTGTGGAATGTGATGCTTCAGGAAATGGAATTGGTGCTGTTCTAATGCAAGATGAAAGACCCATTGCTTTTGAAAGTCGTCCAATCAAGGGAAAGTTTTTAAGCAAAGCTATTTATGAGAAGGAAATGTTGGCAATACTCCATGCACTTAAGAAATGGCGACCCTACCTAATGGGAAGACACTTCAAGGTAAAAACGGATCATGATAGCCTTAAATACTTTTTAGAACAAAGATTATCCTCTGAAGAGCAACAAAAGTGGGTCACAAAGATGTTGGGTTATGACTTTGAAATCATCTACAAAAAAGGGAAGCAAAATGTGGTGGCAGATGCACTCTCAAGAAAGGATGAGGATGTGGAAGCATTGTTGTGCGCCATTTCTATTATCCAACCAGATTGGATAAACGAAGCAAGGGAGGAATGGAAGAATGACGAAGAAGTGTGGGCACTTATTCGAAAGCTACAACAAGATTCCAGTATGTCTGATACATTTAGCTGGCAAAATGATTCGTTATGGTACAAAGATCGCTTATACCTCTGTAAGAATTCCCAGCTAAAACAAAAGATTCTTATGGAATTGCACACTTCTCCCTTAGGAGGGCACTCAGGATTTTTAAAAACTTACCACAGGGTTAAGAAGGAATTTTTTTGGGATGGCCTTAAATCAGATATTCAAAAGTTTGTGGCGGAATGTTTGGTTTGCCAACAAAATAAAGTTGAAACAATTAAGACACCGGGTCTATTACAACCTTTATCCATTCCAAGCCAACGTTGGGAGGAGGTTTCAATGGATTTTATCACAGGTTTACCCAAGTCTGAGGGAAAGAGTGTCATCATGGTGGTAGTTGACAGACTTACCAAGTATGCACACTTTTGTGCATTATCACATCCATTTAAAGCCAGTACAGTTTCTACTGCATTTATGGAAACAATTCAAAAGCTACATGGAAACCCAAAGATTATTGTAAGTGACAGAGATCCCATTTTCACTGGAAATTTTTGGACAGAATTATTTTCTTGTCTTGGTACTCAGTTAGCTCATAGCTCATCTTATCATCCTCAATCTGATGGGCAAACTGAGATAGTAAACAAATGTTTGGAAGGATATCTTCGTTGCTTTGTATCTGATAAACAGACACAATGGGTCAAATGGTTGCCTCTGGCTGAATGGTGGTATAACACTTCCTTCCATACAGCAACAAAAATGACCCCATTTATGGCACTTTATGGGTATCAACCACCATCCATCACATCATATTTAAGAGAAAATTCTAAGGTTCAGGCAGTGGAACATCACATCGAACATCAACAACAAGTCCTCCAACTCTTAAAGGATAACCTCGTGTTGGCACAAAATAGAATGAAACAACAGGCAGATCAACATCGCAGTGAAAGAAGTTTTGATGTAGGTGATTGGGTATTCCTACGGCTACAACCATATAAGCAAATGTCCCTAAAGCAAGCTAAGAAGGATAATAAATTATCACCAAAGTATTATGGTCCGTACAAGGTGTTGCAAAAGATTGGTACTATGGCATACAAATTGGAGCTTCCTGCAGCTTCTCGATTGCACCCAGTTTTCCATGTTTCATGTTTAAAGAAGGTTATAGGCGACAAGCTCCCAGTTCAAACAATATTGCCAGAACTTGACGAGGAAGGAAAAATTATATTGGAACCGGAAGCAGTCACAGAAACAAGAACTCGACAGCTACGAAATCGATCAATTTCAGAGTATCTTATCAAGTGGAAGAACTTATCCGCTGAAGATTCCACATGGGAGGATGAGAATTTTATGCAGAAGTATCCAGAACTACTCAAGCGTTGAGGACAACACTTTTTTGAAGGAGAGGGGCATGTTGGGTCCCTATAATACTAGTGATTACCCCATTACTATTGTAGTTATACCCCTTATTTATATTGTTGTGCCCCTATTGCCCCCATATTGTTATTTCTGTGCCCCATAGAATCCCTCTATTGTTATTTTTGTGGCTTTATATTATTATTGTTAGGTCGGCTGGATTATATTGTGACTCCTTAGACTCCTATATATAGAAAGGAGGTTTTGTCATTTGTATCATCCAAGAATTGTTCATTTATGTAATGTAAAGGAGGTTTCCCCCTCGAAGAGGCTGAATTCTAAGGCGTTGATCTATCTTTTCTATCTTTTCTTGAGCTGGTTTCATAACAATTGCCTTATCTATTAGCTGGTTGCTAGTGATCAGATAAGGAGTAATTCATGACATATTTTGGCAGAAATGATCCTGCTGTTTTATTAGGAGGGAATTTAGTTCGAAAGTCTCTTTAACGAAATCCTCAGTAGTGGGAACGTCCTTATAACTTTCCATGGCTTGCTGCAATTCTTGGAGTTGCATGTTTTTAGCTGATATATTAGCTTTGTGGCTTATTTTCATGACCTCCATGCTCTGTTACAATTGGGAGAGCTGCTCAGCTACTTGCTTGTTCACATTTGTTTTCTCTGTTTCGAGCTGCTGCTCGAGCTGTGCAATCCTCTCCTCCTTTTATCTCAACAATGTAGAGACTTCAGTGGCTTTGTCCATAGTGTTCGTTGCATATGCTCCCGTGAATTATGACAATCTAGTCAAGTTCTCAGCTGGGTTGAAAGGAATGTCCCTCCAAACTATGTCCATTGGCTCGTTTCTAGGTGGGAGCTCGGGTGTTTCTACCCTTTTCCTTTTTCTCTATCTCCTTACTACCACCTTGTGGAGTGGGCTGTAGAACACATCAAGTGGAGGGATTTCGGTCACTTTCAAGATGATCTTTGATGTAGGAAGAGCAGGGATAATATCAGTGTGCTGAGATGTTTTTGCCTGCTCATCCATAGGCTTGGATTACTCATCCATGGGTTTGGACTGCTCGTCCATAGACTTGGACTCTGTATTCTCCTAAATATGTAGAGGAGTTTGACACTCCATTGTCTCTTGGGTATCTATCGTTTTGGGAGTGTCTTGTAGTTTTTGATTAAACTGATCCCACTCCTGCTCCAAACTACTACCTTTTACCTCTGAACTGATTTCTTTAGGTGGGGTGCTTAGAACCTATTTCTCAGCTGACTTCTTGCTAGACTCTGTTGTATTATCTGTCTCTTGGGCCTTCCTCGTATCTGGTGTTTTCTCAGTATTCACCTGAGACACTGTGTGAGAACTAGGTCCTTCACTGTTAACAGTCACACTTGGTGTAGGCTTATCTTCAATTTTCAACAAGTGTAGTGGGATTACTGCGAGCCTTTCATTTCTGAATTCCCGAAATCTTTCAAAATTTTCAGGACTCAAGTTCACTTTAGCCCATTCGAACGCTTATTCGAAGGACTTGGCTGACTATAACAGGTCTTCAAAATCATTATCTTCATGGTTGTATGGCTTGAGCTTTACTGCAATAGTGATGTTATGTGCTACCTTGTCTAGATCAAATTTCCTTTTCGGAAATGTATGAAGCCTGAGGGCTTCCATGTTTGCTGACTCCTTAATAGCATGATTAAAATTTTCTAAAGCAAAAGAACTGCACTTGACAGGAAAAGAGGGCCATAATAACTTCTTTTTTTCTTTGAGGACTTTAGCTAGGCCTTTTCCTACAGTCTGGTAGGTGATTTCCCTTGCTAACAATTTATTAGAAACATATAAAGGAAGGACATGTGGGTCGACTGTGCTACCAAAAACCCTAATGTAGGTGAACCATTCTTCAATAAAATATTTTCCTACAGCTAGAAGGTCTATTGCGGCTTCTTGGGAGGCTTTCTTATTGAAAATTATTTGATGCTGGGGAAAAACAACAGAATGACATATCTTATAGAAATGGGGCATATAATGGGATTCCCATATTTTCTTATGACTGAGGTGGATAGGGTAGGGGTCCTGTAAGGTCCATTTCCAACCCATGGTCAGAAATGAAGTGCAGAAACAAATGGCGTCCATAATGTAGGCACAAAAATAGAAGGGGGGAAGGTTCTATGGAGAGGATGCTCTCTTCTGTCGATACTCGGTAATGATGGTGGCTAGGTTATCAGATAGGATGGTGGCCCAATTCATGATGTGGGAATTAATGCAGGCATCAATTAGAGGAATCCCTTCTATGGAAAACTTAGAATTATTGGGCAACACATATAGTCTACATAACATAGCAGTTGCAAAGTTATAGGGGTTTGCCAAAGAGGCTATAGTATACATACCCGATTTTTTGAATTTGAATTTGTTGTCTAATACTCTCCACCCCTGAATCAACTTGAAGGGGTCCGGGTTCTTCTTTGAAAAGTTGGCCATGTATGTCTTATCGTATATATCCTAAGGATCAGGTCTATGATACATTTCTTCATGTCTTCTACTCTGAATGATCCCATGAGTTTGTTTCTTGAATTCCTGACATTCCTATCTTCAATTGTGAGGTTTTCAAACACCCACCTAATCATATCCATGTATGGGAGGATTTTAGCCCTCGATCCTATCCTATGCAGGAAAGAATAGGCATCGTCCCTGAATTGAAGCCCCAAAGATCTTGTTGAGTCAGCTGTTGCTCTTGTAACAATAATATTGGGACACTCATCCTTAAGCCTATTGTAAATGACCTCCCAAGTTGTTGCTCCTCCGTCAAAGTTGTAGATTGTATCAGAGAATATGGGAGCCATATCTATAAACTCGGATTCTACAACACTCTGCTTTTTCTATTTTTGCATCACCTTCCTCAATGAAATGTCTTTTGTAGCTTTCTTGAAATGGAAAAGATATATCAACGCAGATAATATATAGCAATTAAGATTGAAAGCATTTCTGAAATGACCTTGGATTGTGAGAAAGGTTTAATGATACACTCAACGTTAACTACCCATAACTTGGAAAAGGATTAGCTCTCCTCGGGCCTCTAAATATTTATTAACCTATCAATTTGTTCATTTTTGTATTTAAAACACAATTATTTCACATGCTTACCGCTCTTATTCGCACATCGCAACTTTCCAACAGATACAATATAGTGTTGTGATTTTTATAAGGCGAAATGTGATTGCGATTGTCACAATATTGCATTTCACAAATCATTAATGGGTGTTGTAGTGGCATAGCTTAATTGCTTGCAAATTTTGTGAAGTGCGATTTACGAAATGACAAGGTGCTTATAATCGGGATATCGCAACGGGAGGCTTGATCATGCATCACAAATTTTTAAAGGTGTTTTATGATATTCACATGGAAAAGTACGATTTGTGATTTGCAATAAGGTTCTCATCCTTAGTTTGTTTTGCAATATTTTTCAAGGTAATTTAGAGTTAGGTTTTATTTTCCTAAGACTAAAAATTTAAAAAGGTTCCCCATTTATATCTCTAAACTAGCTATTTTTTTTCATAAATGGGGGGGTTGTTACATAATACAACACAACCCACATAAAATTGGGGTTGTTGAGAGAAAGAATCATTCAATGTCAGAGGCAATGAGAGGCATGTTGTATGACTAGGATATGCCATGATACTTATTGGAAGAGGGATGTAGTATTACAATATATATTTAGAATAGGGTCCCACACAAGGTGTTGGAAAATATGACACCAAAGGAAGAATTTACACGAAAGAAGCCATATGTCAGCCACTTTAGGATATTTTGCAGTTTAGCTTATTGTCACATTTCAAGGGACACATGTTCCAAGTTGGACCAGACTACAAAAAGCGGGTATTTTTTCAGGTACAGTGAGAAATCAAAGGCATACATGATAATTATTTTAGGGACCAGGAGGATCATTGTTATGAGGGATGTCAGAGTCATCGAATTCAAGGAATATCATAGGTCTAGAGATTTTCCAACATCAGTGAATCAAATTGAGCTTCAAGTAGAAGCTCAAAGAGTAGACATGGAAAAGATAATATGAGTATTGATACCAGTACGAGTAGGTGTACATGTGTTCCAAAGTGTTCCTAGATCATGGAACAGTAGATGTAGTAGATTCATGAGATGCATAAAGAGTATGTGGAAGTTCAGATTCCACCATATACAGTTGGAAAACTAATAGGTTCAAAAACAATTAGAGATGATCAATCTTTTGTGGGGATTCCTAGGATGGGCAGGAGGGAGAAGAGACAAGCAGAAAGGTACATCGGCTAGATGGAATTAGTGAGTTAGATCGTGGATACCAAGCCTTCTAACTATTCGGGGGCCGCATAGCAATAGGTGTGGTGGGATGAAATGATTGAGGATTACACCTCAATCACGCTTAATGATGTTTGAGAGGCAGTTCCTAGACCAATAGAAAGGGCAGTGGTTGATCACGCTAGATCTATAAGATCACGCACAATGTAGATAGTAGCATTGAGAAATGCAAGGAAAGTTTTATATCCAAGGGGTTCTCTTAGAAGGAGGGAATAGACTATAACGAGATATTCACTCATGTTTCCAGGTATACTTATAATAGGTTCGTGATTTGACTAGCAACATAGATGGGATGGTAGATCCATTAGACAGATGTCAAGACAATGTTTCTTAATGGTGAGTTGGAGGAGGATGTGTACAATGAGAAACTAGAAGGAATTGTAGCACATAACAATGATACACACATGCACATATTGAAGAGAGATTTATACAGGCTCAATCAGGCACTCAGGGCATTCTATGAACTCATAGATAGATACTTGCAGGGGATGGGATTGATGAAAAGTGAGGCGGATGTGAACCTCTACCACTTAATAGTTGGGGGTGAGGTACTCATTGTTGTACTATATGTGGATGACTTTTCCTTGACAAATTCATTGGGTCTCATAGATGAATGCAAGAGGGACCTAGAAGTTGAGTTCATGATGAAAGACTTAGCAGTTATGCACTACTTTCTAGCATGAAGGCGTGGTAAACATATTGGCATATTTTCCTTGTGCAAGGGAAATACTACATCGAGATGTTGATGATATTTAGGATGGAATATTGTAGAACCATGTCTAAACCCATGATAACCAATTGGAGGAAGGTGGATATATCCAAGGATAAGGATGTGGACCCCAAGCTCTACATAAAATTGATTAGCTCTCTTATGTATTTGGTCAATACCAGGTCAAATATATCCTTTGCATAAAATTCTTTGAGTTAGTTCATGGTTAAACCAAAGAGGGTGCAATGGAAAACATCAAAACATGTTTTGTGATATTTGCAAGGTACAATTGATTATGGGATCAAATATACTCGAGGTGATGGTATCAAGTTGATTTTGCTATACTAATGGAGATTAGGGAAGCAGTACAATGGACATGAAAAGCACTTCAGGGTGTTACTTCAATATGGGATCGAGAGTTGTCTCTTAGTACAACAGGAAATAGATTTTTTGTGGCATTGAGCTCTACAGAAGTGGAGTATATAGCAGCTAGCATGGTGACATGCAAGTCCATTTAGCATCAGAAGTTGTTGGTAGCCTTGATTGGTCAAAAGGTAGAGATGATAGTGATACACTATGACAATCAGAGTTGCAATAGGCTATCTGAGAATCTGGTGTTTCATGATAGGTCTAAGCATATAGACATCATATATCATTTCACCAAGGATTGTGTATAGTGCTATATAGTTCAACTATAGTATATACCTACAGATCAATAGGCAGCATATATCCTGATGAAGGCCTTAGGGAATCTAATATTTATCTTCTTTAGAGATAGGATGGGTGTTATGAAAAATACCTTCCTCACTAAGAGGGAGTGTTAGTTTATGTAGTTCAAATCAATGTTCTAGTATCAAGTGGTGTTAATGAGGCTAGCAACACAAATGTATTAATTATATCCAAACCCAATTTATTTTATAAAGTGAAAATATCTTAATTAGATTTATTAAATAGTTTTAATTATTTTCCTAACTTATGGAAATGGGTTAATTAATCAATATTAATTGAGAAAAATCAATTTCTCTCTAGTGACTTCTAGAAAAGTAACTTGATGAGGTCATGATGATCTTAGCCATCAATTGTGATTAAATCATGGCCATTGATTACTAAATGAGATATTATAAGAGGATATCAATGGGGATCTTTGAGAACATGATTGAGAGTGAAGTGATGTGTAGTGATAGTGTAGAAGGCACCAAAAACAAGGGTTTCAACAGAAGAAATATATGAGAGATTTGTTAGAGAAAATTTCTTTGCATTGATTCAATTTTTATGAGAGACGAAAGGAGGCTGAATTATTCTGCAAGAGGGAGGCTAAATTTTGGAGTGTAAGTTCCCAGAGGCACAGTTTCGGTTTCCAATTTCCAGATCGATTTGCTAAGGACAATGCGAGTGGGTTATTCGAGTTATTTGAGGCAGACAAAACTCGTGTGATAATTTTCCCAGAGGCAATGTGAATTTATGGGAGGGCCAATGTGCATTTCCAATGGACAGTGCGAGTTCAAAGAGGGATTATGGGTTTCCCAATTGAGGCTAAATTAATTTGCAGAGAAAGATCTTCAATTTTCCAATTCGATTTGGTTAGTTGAAGTGAAGAGAAAATTTTCTAAGCTTTGCCAATGTTAGGAAAGCAGTTTATATACAGTCTCAGTTTGCTAAAGAATTAATAATGTAAACCCTCATCTATAGAACTGGTTTTCCCCACTTTGGGGTTTTTCTAGGGATGATTTGTCCTAAAATGTTGGTGTCTATTTCATTGTTATGTTTTCTCGGTTCATGTGGTTTATTTAGTTGGTGAAATTTACAGTTGTGTTTTTATTCATTATTTACAGCAAATTAATTTCTTGTGACAATTAATCATTAAAATATAGGTGAATAATTACCATATTAATTGTAATATAATTTTTACACCCTTCTCTCCATGTTTATGATCTTCCTCTCTTGATCTCTCTTACCCTTTGACATCAATGGAAAAGGGAAACTCGCCCTAACAAAGTACTTCCATTTTTCACCCTGCAATTTTCCTTTCCAACAACCCAAAGGACATATCTTCAAATTTGTAATTGTTGCTACTTAGACTCCCCCTCTTCAACATTTATAGTTCTTGGAATATCCAAGCTAGATTTCTTAGAATGATATATCAACCCGCTCTATTGTAGGATCATCATTTTGAATCTTGACATCTTCCTTTTCATTTATGGATTAATCATGATCTCACAACTATATAATTCATGTGAGTATGACCTCTAGGATTTCTTCATTCAGTTGTTCTTCCTGTTTTTGTTCTCTTCTCCAAACCTTCTCATATCTGATATCAGTGTTTCTCTTCATGGAATAACCCATCATGCTTCTATAGTCTCGAGCTATGTACCCATAGTTATGGCATTTGTAACATTCAATGTGGTACCTTAATAATGGAACAACTGACATATACTTTCTATTGATGAATCAATTTGGATATCTATCTTGTGTTCCTCCAAACTTTATTCTATGGTTTTGATAATTTCCTTGATAATTATCCCTATCATAACCTTTGCAAGCCCTAGCCTTATGCCCAAAACTTGTACATGAAAAATAATAATTAGAAAATATACTTAGGTACTTGGATGTGATAAACATTCTTAGTTGTGCAACTATATTGTTAGCCTCTTCTTGATTTCCTATCACTACTGATTGTTGATTTACCGTGTGACCTTTTATTGGTTAAATATTCTCTTTTGAGGACTTGCATTCCTTCTTGATAGGATCCTTGATAACATCTACATAACTCTTTAGATCTGATTCTTCTCCTATATTCATGGATCTTGAACCCTTATCAACATGCATTAGCTTGTATCCTAACCTAGGTTTCTCATTGCATGAACTTTGATTACTAATAATTTCATCCAAAATTTGAGTGTTGTTTACAAAATTTTGTTGGACATTTATGAACTTCCTTTCTTAGTGAAACTACCTCTGCTTCCAAAATTTCCTTTAATTTATCATTTTATTCCAATTGGTTTTTGAGTGTTTCTTCATTCATTCTAGCTTCCTCTAACTGGACCTTCCAAATAATATTGGTATTCTATAATTCTTCAAACCTTTTGCAATGACTTTGCGAATGCTCTTTTAGTTTACTTAGTTCTTTCTCCAATGCCTTGACCTTTTTTCTTTCTACTTTTAGATATTTTAAGGCACTAGCCATTTCTCTCTCAATATCTAATTCTCCTTTGAATTCATCATCTTTACTAGGTTTCCTTTTGATTTTCTATTTCCATGAATAACACTCTTTCTAAGTTATTGTCGTTTTCCCTTCCCTTATCATATGAAGATCTGTCTTCTTTTGAATATAAACTTTTCTTGAATATTTTTCTTTTACTTTGTTTCTTGTCTCTTTTCTAATTTTTCTTTTCCTTCTTCCTCATCACTACCTGAACTCCTTGCATAAGGATATTTCAAAGAAAAATGACCAATTCCACCATATTTGAAACCCTTTAAGGGGAGCTTACCTTTGTACTTGCTTGTTCCCTTCTTCAGCATCCTTGCGAAGTTGGTTATTTCTTCATCTGAATCATCGCTATAGATACAACTGGATCTTGGCTTTGAATATTGCTTATTCTTTCTAGTCTTATTGGATGCTTTGAAGGTTTCTTCTCTTGTGGAGGGGTTTTCATATTTTGTTCTCATTGCATAAGCTATAAGAATTCCATACAACTCATCCATGTTGACAAGAGCTAAGTATGATCTTTATTTTAGAACTGAGACCTTAGAATCAAATCTTATTAGAAGATATCTTATTACCTTTTGAACAATCAATTTTGTCTCTATTGGTTCTCCAAATCCTTCCATGGTGTTTACTGTTCATCTACACAAAGAAAATAGGCTGTAATGTTTTTTTCTTCCCTCATTTTTAGCTGCTTAAATTGTCCTTTGAATGTTTGAAGCTTAGCCTATTTGACTTTCGTATCTCCTTGATATATGCATTGAAGCTTTCCTCAAACATATTTTGTATATTTTCGATGCATCACTTTGACATAAATTGAACTTGTTAGGCCACTTAAAATAACTTTTGTGGATTTTGCATTGTTTTCATAAAGTTTCTTACCAACATCATCTGTTGTAATATTCACCAATACTGGGAGTGGGGTGAATCAGTATTGGGAAATTTTTAACAATTTTAATCATATCTTGTAAACATTAATAGTTAACAACTCCATTCAACAATTCAAAACATTACACATAATCAGGATATTTTTACATGGAAACTCAAATGGGAGAAAACCATGCAACACTTTACCAACTTCCAAGATTATACAACACCAATTGGAAGGAGGCAACGACCCCATATTTTTATCATCTCTAACTAAAAGGATGCACCAACATCCTACAAGCACCAACTTTCCACCCTAAAGTGTTCTCAAGCACCAACCTGAACGAGACTTTAATCTCTGCCTTGCACCACTCTGCCACCCTTAGAATTAGATAATTGAATAAGATAGATTATGTTGTTGAAGATCACACTACTTTATGGAATCTTAATTTTCCACTGTGCTTGATCACTATCATCACTCCACCTTCATTTCTTCCACTACACTATTAGAAACATGAATGTGTTGTCCCATGAGTAATAAACCCCAAGAAACTCTAGAAATAGAAAACCCTAGCTCAATAATAATATGTGCACAATGGTGGGAATTAGATACTCATCCATTAATAACATATATCTAATATCTTCAACACATCAACAAAATTATTGATCACATTCATTAACAACTCATAAGCTCTGGCCTCACCAGCGTACACTCAAGTAGGGTATACACATATTGTCAGCACCTCTGTTCAATACACAATATGAGTTTCACTAGACTCAGAACCACAAAAACTACTTCCAAAATAGGTATGCTTAACAATAATAAATGTATAATAAAGGATACAACTCAACTTGGTCACAATAATAATCAAATGCTTCATCAAACCCTACCAATTTAGTGTCTCAAAATGGAATTCAATCTTTAATAGCTAGCATAATGTAAACATGATCAACAACATCTACACATAATCTTGGACAGTAACCAACAACTCAATCTCTTACAATAAAGAAAATACAAACCTCATACGGGAAACCCTAACAACAATATGAAAATACAAATAGACCCTGATTATAATTTTGTAGCAAGACAATCCAAACTAACAACTCAGTTCTTAGTAGCACACACAGACACACATCATTATCAGAGAATCACTTTGCTCAACATTTAGCATAAGGCTTGACCCCATTCTCTGACATTCATTCGATTCAACCAGAGGACTGATCCCACACACTCTTTGAATGTGTATACAAATTGGACTTTCAGATCACATTTTCTCTACTTGATGGATCAACACACAAGTGTATGCGTCTTGGCTCTCAAATTTGTCACAAACTTTTCTTTTGAACCATGGTTTAATTAGGCCTATATGTTGCCTTTGATTCTACCTCATGATTACCTCTCAACATTGTCCTTTGTTTGATAGCTAGAATTGTCCTCATCAACATTTGGGAAACCACCCGGTCAGAGCCCCAAATTAGACTCTTTTCCATTTGGGCTTGCCGTTCTGATTGGTTCTATATTGGGTCCAATTACACGTATGGAATTTGCTCCAACGAATGGAGACTTGGAAATATATGAAGCAAAGAGAAATATGGGAAAGGAGATAATTATTCTATGTAAACCAAAAAAGTAAAATGAACATAATCTAACTAATCTATGTAAACCATATCATTTAATATATCCCCTGGGTGAAATTGCATATGTGAAATGAAAGATAACTCAATAACTAGAGATGCAGATATCTTCGTTAAATAGTTCAACTAAAAAAACTGTAAACAATGATCAATTTAATTAAATATTTAATTATATTGATATATATAAACAACATTCACATATAGTCTTGAATTAGAATTTTTACAAATGATAGATACAATAATAAATAAATGGAATATTAAACCTTTCACTTATAAACATGAATAAACTCAAATGATTCCAATAAAAAAATATAAGACAAAATCAATAATAGCACCAATTCTACTCTGGTTTTCTAAGACGTGGAATAAAAAATGCTTCAACTTGTATTACAAAAGAAACTCATGCAAATGTGAAATTGTTCCTTTTCTTTCAAAATTTCATAACCCCTACCCTTTGGACCGAGAGTTGTTTAAATAGTTTTTCGAAAAAAAAGGAGAACAATTACATCTTTGACATTTTCTCAACTTAAACAAAAACTAACTTGAATAGAATATAAATTTGTTACAACTTTTGAAACTAAAATGAATTTTTCAACTCAGAAGAAGTATTGTTGATGAAGAGCTAGTAGGTGCTTCCCATTGCTAATATACTTCTAGAAGATGAGCCATCTTGGGAGGAGAGTCAGGTTTAATGCTCACTTGATAGCTATATACTTCAGCTTGCAAAGATGGTAATAACTGAGTTTCCTATTCAATGATGACCTTAGTTACTTGAATGTAACCATAAGGTTTGATGAGGAATTCCCAAGTCAACTCAAAATTTAACTCTGATGATTGTTCGATCCTTTCATATAACTCTATCCTACCATTTTTCCATTTTTCTTTTAATACTTCTGCATTCGGAAGATCTTCCTTAAATCACCTGGTAGCATTCTAGAATTTTTAAGTGGCTGAATAATTGATTGAATGATAGAATTATAAAACATTTCAGCATCTTTCACCAATTATTTGACCAAGCATATATTGTACTTCCAAACCTAAGAACTTTGGACTTTTTCATTCCATTGGTTCTGGGAAAGTTTGGAAAAAATATTTGTGGATCCTCTTACCGTGCCAAAATATCATTGAGCTTGTGTTTGGTTCATCATATTGATTTTTTATATCAAGCAAATCATCTGGAAAATAATTGGCCAATTTTCCTGAGCCTGTATTGTGCATAATAGGTTGTAGAAAAGTTGTTTCTCGCGTTGAAGCTATTGATTTAGGTCATGAGATTCGAGCTTGAATTTAACAAGATCTATAACATTTTCCTATGCCTATTTTAAATTTTTCTGTAATTCACTTACCATGCCATCCTTTTGTTTGATTTTAGACTCATATTGACCTTTGACCAAGGGAATTTGGGCTTTCATTTGGGTTTCTTCCTATGAAGAGTGTTGTTCTAGTTGTTGTATCATTTCATCCTTTTGTCTGATAAATTCCATTCATTTAGTTGCTATATCCACATTAGAAAAATCATAAGCCCCTACATATTGGGCCAATTCTTTGAATTCATTATCAATTGTTGTCGATGTACCTTGTCAAAATAACTCCAAAGGGGTTGTAGGTGAAGCGGTAGTCCTTGTCAAGATTTGTGTTTTAGCCACCTTCCTCTTCTTTCTAGGCTTTTTTGAAGAATAACCTTATAAGTTGGCTATTAAATACCTCTATAGGTGTGTTGACGGTGCTGGACCAACCAACATATTAAGGGGATCTCCCCAGTAAGAAGTCCCAATTAGACCTCACACCATTTGGTGTAGGAGTCCTAGGAGTGGGTCGTAAGCTAATGCCTTGACCATGATGTCGCGCAGAGGCAAGTAGGCTAACTCTTTCAGCAGCAAGGGTGTGACTGATGCAATGAGTCAAGGAAGGTGTATGAGAGATTCCAACACTTTGAAGGGGGAAGAAGGTGAAGGTGAGTTTCGGGTTGAAAGGGATTAGTCCCAACTTGGCTAGGAACAGAAAACACAAAAGGACATGCACAGCTTCTGGCAGAGCAGTTCACTCGGATGCGGCAGTTACATCATACAAGGTAAGATAACATGTAGAACACTCATGGATTAGTCTAAGATGATTGTGATGGTTGGTACAAGAAGGTTCAAGTGAAACATCTGTCTGATGTCCGCAGAGCAATCGACACAGTCGATGACAACATTAAAAACATATGCAACACATTAACAACAAGATTCATATAATTTCATGTGAATCAGTTCATACACAAGTATGTAAGTTAAACAACATATATCATTAAAGCAACCGAGAAGTCCAACTACAATAACAACATATGCATGAAAATGTGTTGGCTCTTATTATATAAAGAAGTGCGAGTGACAATCATATAGTACATCCATGTAAACCTGCTATCCCCAACAGTGGAACGTTACTGCCACATTCGCCTGCTCCTCCAAAGAGATGTACTAGCTTTGTATAGTGGAAAAGCCAATGCGTATTACAATACTGTCCAAGCCTTCTTCAAGACAGTCTTAGTAGAAGCTTGGTTGACCAAAAGACTATATAATGAGTTATGAGGGACTATTTATAACAAAGGGTGGGGTGACCCTTGACATTCCCCTTTATGACCATTCAACTACCCTCATGACTCTTCACCTACTTTATGACTGTTACATCCACTCTTGACACTTGACTTACACTTGACATGACTCAACATTACAATGCACATGTACCCATGTGAACAATGGCTTGGACAAGCCGAACTAGACATCATTTGGACTTAGACAACCATAGAAGTCCAACTGCTTGACATCCTCATGCTGATCAACAGTGACATATTGATGCCAAGATTGGTAGTCCTTGATAGTGTTCGTGTGTTCTACTATGACATCCGTCTGAAACCTGAACCTTGCCTCCATAGCATATAGGTACACTTCACGGGCTCCATTGTCCAACTCATTTGTGAGCATGCACATCATTGTCTTCAGTGTGTCCAGACCAGCAATGTACTTGCACATGATGTCTACACTGATAGGAAAGTCTGGACTGGTGGCAGTGCACATCAACTTGTTGAAGTACGAGTCAAGCTCCTGCCATACCTGCTTCTTTGTCTTCACTTGGGTAAGAGTCCCAAGTGATGGGATCGCATGAATGTGCACTATAACATCCATGCTTTTGAATACTCGTGCATGGGAATCCTGTATGCTAGTAATGAGTTGTGGTAGGTCTTCATAGTTTTGGATCTGACTCTGGATATGTGCTTGCAGCTCAACTGCATTGGCCTTCATCATCTTTGGCAAGTGAAGCGAGGCTCCCTTGTACTTCATTGTCCATGCTTGCATGTTATCAACAATAGTATGTATGTTCTTCAAGATGCGTGCTCTTCTCGCACATCGCTGCTACCATTCGTGGAGATGAACGACTGCTTGATGCATGGTACCAAACTTGGAGTACAATGCTTGCATAACTATGCCTAAGGACTGTACTTCATCTAGTATTGTCTTCTTCAGTTTAGCTCGGGTGGACATTGTCACCAAGTCTCCTCCCTGCTTGGCCACCTGTAGTTCCTTCACCATTCATTCATTCTGAGCTATTAGAAAACAAACACTTGATCTAGTGGCTTTGGCATACACTCTAGTTGCATTAGCCAAAGCAGCTGGATGCTTGTGCACATCAGTCACGATCACCTGCTCTTCAAATTGCGTAGGGGATGTTTCATCCTCCGGAGTTGGTACTCTCCGAGACTGCACAACTCTGTGATGAGATTCATCAAAGGAGATGTTGTGCATCTCTGCTTCCAGTTGACCACCAAGGATCTCAGTGCCTCCTTAGTCATTTGAGACTTGCTCATCATCAGGATGCAATGAAGTAGGTGAGTTGACCACTTTGTGATGAGGCATGAGGTCAGTATCATGTTCCAACTCTTGCTGCTGCTTGTCTACATCCAAATGTTCAAGTGCCTATTCTATCTCATGAGCAAAGTCTTTCCCCTATGATGGTTCACTCTATTCATCTGATGCCAGCGTTTCAAATGAATCAACTACTTGTATGGGAGTTGCTTCGTCTATATACACATGATGCGCCCCTCTACTGCCTCTGCTACTGTTGCTACTATTGGTGCTCTCTGTGATACTGCTTCATGCTACTTTTCTAACCACTCTACAGCAAAGCTGACCTTTTCATTGGTTCTAGAGGAATTGTAGTAGTACCTCCATGATTCTTCCTTAGCCCAATGACATACCCCATGGATCCAGTTGAACTGAACCCTCGCACAATGATCCTTCACAATGAAATGTGGGTCATATGGGTTGAAGCTTCAGAGGTCGCAAGGATACTTCCTCATCTGCTCTGCTTTGACATCCACTTCCATGATACTCTGAATCTCATATAACCTAATCATTAGTGAAAGAGTGGGCCAAGGTGCCTTCTTCTTTTGCTGTAATCTAGCTGTCAATCCTGCCGAGATGTGGTATGCTACTTCCTGCATGAGAAGCATGTCCAAGGAGAACTTTGGCAAATCATGTGGAGACTTCTCCGCACTGAACACTTAGATGGACTTGCGGGATGGTGAGGCATACCAATTTGAAATGCCTAGCAATGTCTTCATCTCTTCCTCTGACATGTAGGGTGGATCCTATTCGAATATTAACCTGTACATTGGGGTGACAAAATGGTCGGACAACCGTATGATCACTCCTTTGACGTTGCATTTAGACAACAACTTGAAAAACATGTTCACAATAGTCTACGCTGGTGACCATGTCCACTCCAAGCCCGGGAACTCATGTCAGGAAAAAAATGCATCTAGAATGTAAGCGGACATATAAATCTCTACATGCATACCATCGGGTGACTGTGGAGCCTTCGTGACTTCTTCCTTCAGCTGGTGAGCAAGTATGTCGACCCAGTTGCATGGTCTTCCTTCTCTATCCAGTTCGTCTAGCACGATCACCCAACTCTAAGGGAAGGTCTTAGTGCTTGCTTGACCACTCAGTTGACATGCGAATATGACCAAGTATTGGTATGCCTTCCTTAATATCTTTGTCTTATAGATCTGGTTGGGTGTCATCCTGAAAGAATTAAGCTCCTTTACCCAATCCTTCAGAATGTCTCTAGAGTGAGCTCTGCTATTGGGTAAGCTGAATGGAGGAGTCATTATAGTCACGGGGTTAGTCATCTAATACATCTCATCGTAATCTCATGCCTAGAAGGTTACAAAATTTATCCCACTGACATTGCTCAAGGTCATCATCTCGAGTTCAGTGTGAGAAACGATCTAGTGAATTATGTCCACGCATGGGAACGAAAAGAATCTGCATGCAATCCGGTACAAGCTGAACTTATGAATGTTCACGTACACCTAACAGCCTTCAAGGTCTTCCCCAAAAGTACCTGCGAATGTTTCATTCACCACTTGCCACTTCAGTTTGATGTCCTTGTCTAGATACCACTTCGAATCTTTGTAGATTGACAAACTAGAGGACACCTGCTCAACTGCTGCTCTAGCTGCAATACCATCAGTGTCCTAAGATCCTACTCTATTGGAAGCCATTAAGACAGATGAACACCTTAAATATCTAGAAACAAGAAACATGCATGGCAAGTAATATGTCAGTGAAAACAAAGAAAATCTAGGGAAGGACACATCACATACCTGAGGAACTAATGAGCAAGATTGCACAAATTTCACTGGGAGGCTTGGTGACTGGCTACCAAAACTACAAAAAAGGAATTCTAGGCTATCTGGGAGGCAGGACTGGCTGCTAGATATGTGAAATGTCCAATCCAGTCAGGCAACTGGCTACTGGGATTGCACAATGCGCAATCCCAGCTGGGAAGGACTGCTGGCCTAGGGTAAGATTTGCACAATTTCTTGGGCCAAGCAGCCACTGTCCTCCAAAAATGAGAAAAAAAGTCCTGGAGGCCAGTGTTGGTAAAGAATGCACAAATTTGGAGAGGAAGGTGAGACTCCCTTCCCCGTATTGTGCAATGCAGCCTTGGTGAAGGTAGAGCCCGGGCCAAGGTTGGCCCAACTCGCCGACGGGCAACTAAAAGAAAGTAAGATAATGAAATGCATGACGACACTAAGTGATAGCAAAAGTGATTGAAAATGCATGAAAAACGTGAATGAAAGATTCAATAGACAGATCAACATGCAAGTGGGTGAGGTAGTTTGCGGGTTGGGCGAACATCTGTGCAAAATAGTTTCATGCATGCGACAAAGTGAGATAGCAACGAAAACTGAAATAGAGCTAGGACAAGCTAGAATACATGTAAACAACAACAAGCATTCAAAGAAATCAAGGAAAAAACACTCACACAAGAAAATACACAAAAAGCGACATAAATACTAAAAAAGACAAGTTGAGGCCACTTACCCATGAATAGTTGAGTCGGATGTGTCAAAGATTCCTTGATGTTCTGTGGGATGTAAGAGCTCTAAGATTGATGTGAATGAATGAGCTCTGATGCATCGAATAAATAAGTTTGGTCTCATGACGCGCATGCTACAAATCTAGGAAAAAGCAACACTTGGAGGGAAATTTCTAAAATAACTTTGCATGTAACCCCCAGTTGCTAAAAATAGCTCCCTAAATCATGGGATGCCTTTTGCATGTTGTCTCTTGCTATTCTAGTAAGATCAAGTCATGCATGCATGAAAGTCAAGTTTCCTCAGTCTCGGGTGGAACTAGTCAACCAGACTATCCATGCATGCAATGTTGGCATTATGAGACAAGTGTTGGCCTTGATGGCAAATCACACTGATGACAAATCATAGTTCAGAAGGATAGCAGCAAGGAATTGATGATCAGACTACAAGTATGAAGAGAAAATATATACACGCTGGTTCACTATATACCAAGTCGCGTATACAAGCAGGTTCACTATATACCAAGTCGCGTATACGCAGGTTCGCTATATACCAAGTCGCGTGTACACGCAGGTTGGCTTCAGTAAAAGAGCGTGTATGTGGAAAACTTATCTTTGGTCCGTGGCGGTTATTCCTTGGAAGTTGTGCCTATGGTTTTGGACCATGGTGTCTCGACAGACGTGTTGATCCCTAGTTTTGAAGTTGATGGTATTGGATTTCTATGGCTTTGGCCCTTGGTATTGAGCAAGGCCTAAGGCTATATAAGGAGAAGAAGATCATTAGGCAAAGACAATTGAAAAGTCTTGAATATCTGAAAAGAAAGATATCTGGTATGCAGGTTCTGGGTTGCTTGATCTAAGCTAAGGAGAGATCACACCGGTTGATGGAAGACTAGATCTAAGGACAGATCGGGATCTAATGGTCTGAAATGCACTATTGTGATATGGTTGATTATGCCTATTTCTAGATCTGCATACTGACACAATGTTATGTTCTGGGTCTAACTGATGTCTGGTACAGCTGCAAGTTAAGAGAATTTATTTTTAGATCTGTACGCAGGTTGTCTTTGGTAAAAGCGCGTGTATACGCGGGTTTCTCTCATTGAAGTAGCGTATATCTTTTGAAGTTTGATTTTTGGGGTTGCAGTTGGGTCTGACTGTTATTGCAGAGTTCTGTAGTTTGCTCTGTGTTCTGGTGACTGGTGTTGACAGGGTTTCAGTGGTTCAGTGATTCAAAGATTGATGATGCTAGTATTGGTTGTTTTGTGCTTCAATGATCTGTTATGAAAGTTGAATGAATTGTGGTCTTCAGATTGTAATGTTGTGCTTCAGGAATATCCAGTCTGAAAATGTATGAAAAGTGGTACCTCAAGGAAAGAAGATTGTAGGCCAGCACCTACGTACTAGTATCTTAGCTAGTACAAGAGCAAAGGGGGGTTGGAGCTCCCTTCCAAGGAAGTTTGGAGAACGAGAGAAGGTTGAAGCCTTCAGCAGGTTGTAGCCTGCGTACTGGTATAAGGCTGCACCAGTACAAAAGATTGTAAATTGAAGTTTCATATTAAAGAAAGATAGAGACGACTTGCAGCAGGTGGTTTTCACCCACATTGGGTTTCCACCTTATATCATGGTGTTCATGTGTGTGTTTTCTGTGTGATGATCTGTTCTATTATACTGCACCTGTTTTACTATCATGGTTAATAATGTCCTGATGCATTTACTGAAGATAAGCTACTAAATCATAAGTTTTCTTGTTATACGCTGGTTTCTTTAGACACAGTAGCGTGTACACGCTGTTTCACTTAACTGAAGTAGCGTATATGTTTCTGAGCATAAAATGAAAAAGTTTTTCTAATAATACTGATTCACCCCCCCCTCTCAGTATTATTTCCAACATGCAAGTGCTCAACTGCTTGGGAAAAATGCACATTCCTGGCTGGGAGCTAGGCTGACTGCCCAAGAAGTTTGCGCAATTTCTGGGCAGAGCAGCTGACTTCTACCCTGATTTGCACAAATCCTAGGCTTAACAACCTGTTGCTGGGAAAATTTGCACAAATCCTGCTGAGAGGGTTGGCTAGTAGGATTGCGCAATCCTGTAGGCTGTCAGAGAGGATTGCGCAATTCCTAGAGGGAAGGATGGTTGTCCTCCAGAAATGCGCAATTTTCAAAGGGAAGCTTCTTAGCCTACATTTGGACCAAGTATGGGTGAACAGCCTGTGAGGTGAATGAATTAGATGTGCTCGACAAGCTGTCTTTGTGCATGAAAAACACTGAAGCTTGAGTACAGCAAGACAAATTTCTATGTAAGGTTGGTACGGAGGCTCCAAAATAGGCTAAGGGAAAATTTTGGAGGGTGGTTGTAGCTGCTACAACACTTGGTGACATAATGGTAGAACTCTAGCTCTCTGCATAGACCTTGTTCGTGAAAAGCAAGTCTAACACCTCCGGAAGTGTTATTTTGTTCTTAGCTCATCTTGATTTCATACTAACTTGATTGTAAGATGTAGCATTTTCCAAGCTCTTGGTCGATTGAAACACATTCCAAGCCAAGGAAAAATAGTTGTTTCGATTAGGGTTGAGGGGTATATAGGTGGACAAGCAGTACAGTCATTAAAGTCTTAGTTTCATCTCTGGTGTTGCTCCACTGCCAGCAGGCTTGGACAGTACCTTGGTGGAGTCACATAGGAACACAAGCATGGCTCCGCTGCCAGCGAGCCTGGTCAGTACCTTGACAGAGTTACTTGCATCACCTCCCTGCACAGGAAGCCTTTCACTTCTTTCACCTTATTCATTTTTCATTTTGATTTCTTTTTTTACTTTTCATTTTTTTTTTTTCATTTTCATTTTCATTGTGCATAACACTTATTCATTTTAGAGGCGGAAGAGGGACCCCAACTTATTGAGATCAGAAGATGTTGTTCCACTAGAGAAGTAGTTTATTATATCTCTGATGTGCCTATAAAGGTTTAATGCAAGACTAACCTATGAACGAAGCAAACGAGCTAACAAACATCAAAGAAAAGCAAAAGTAGAAGTGAAAATGAAAGCAAAGCAAGTAAGCAAACAAGAAAGCAAACAAACAAGAAAAAAAAGCATATAAGAAAACAAGCATGTAAGCAAACAACTGAAAGCAAGCACTACTCCTACTCCTACACTAACGGTGTATGGGCCTGATCACGTGAAGTGATACTTCCAATGCAGCCACCGGCGCACTGGTAGACCCATGTTGTTGAAGGCTTGGTCTGCAATCAACCCAGTGGTGAGAACCAACAAGCAAGAAAGATATAACAATGAAGACAACCACAGTTCGTGTTTCAAAGTGCCCACGGGACATGAGTGAGTGCATGTGCATGACGGGAAACCCATGGGCTTATCGTGGTGTTATGTGACACTACGTGTAACTTTGAAGCATAAGCACACTCTTGACTGTAATATGCAAGAAAATGAAAGAAATAAAGATAACTTGCGTGGCGCACCAGTGCTTGCAATGTAAGACTCCTCTAATGCATGAGAAATGGGATCATGCAGTTTGAGTGGAGGAAGTGTGATCTGTGTCTGAGATGGATCTTCAATGCATACACATGAGTGATGAGAAGCCTTGGGTGATTGAACAATTTCATGATTGGAAGTGAGACTAACCCCAAGAGGGCGAAAATGTTTGGTGTCTCAACTTCATCAACAGGTAGATCATCATACACTGGTGGCTTTGAAAGATCAACTGTGATAGATTCATGATCGTGATAAAAAATGGAAGCAAATGGATCATGACTACCACGATCAGAAAAATCAATGAATTCTTGGACATCCTGATGATCGGATGAATCGAACAGAGGGGTAGATGAAAATCGAACAAATTCATCCTTTCTGTTTTCGGAAAAGACAGATGAAGGATTCAATGGATTTTCAACGAGTAATTTATCCTCTCCATTATTGAATGATGGACTAACATCTGGTGAGTCCTGCAAGTGATCAATAATGGGTGCATCCATGGATGAAGACACACATGAAAAATCAAGGATGGCAGGTTCACTAAAGAGGTTAGGAAAGAATAGAGGGGGCTTAGATGGAAGGGAGTCATCTGTCGCCGAGTGTTGATGTTCAAGCTCTCACTCATACTCTTTGAATGGTAGTGCATGTTGATTGTTCAACACCAACTCCGTCAGTGGGTTGTTCCTCTTTCATAACAAGTGAAGAGTCTAGAATGGACGAACACAAGACATCATCATTTGGAGGAACACCTGTGTGTGAACATGGAGGTCGAAGAAAAGAATGCATATGAGAACTCAAAGGACTCACAACAAAATCTATGCGAAAACTGAGTGGAGTGATGTTGGGAGAGTGTGAAGGATGAACATGCGTGTGAGCATGATCCTAAACAGCATTGGGTAGTGGTGGAGCTGTTGAATGAGAGGGAGGCAGACATTTGGTTGAGACAATGCTCGCTCCCACATGAGATTGCTCAGTTCCATCAATGAAGGATGTTGAGCGAGGCTCGATACCAAGCTTCCTCTTCAAATGGGAAAATTTCTTAAGGAAATACTCGAACTGGTCCCAAAGATAAGAAAACTTCATCTGGCTCCTCAGAGCTTGAAACAACAAGTCACAGAAGCGCTGCCAAAAATCAATAACGGATTCATGTGGAGCCCTCTGTTGCTATAACAGTTTCCAGTCAAGATGGTCTGGATCAAAATGATAGAACGTGTCTTCAATAAGATCATAGAAGTGCTCAAATGAGTGCACAATGTCCACCGATAGGCTGAGCACCCAACGAAATGGAGATTCGTGATGTGTGTATGCAAGCAAAAAACCGACCTGTTCGTAAAAAAACTCATCTTCCTCATGAATCACGGAAAGAAAGTTATGTAAGTGCTCAGGCTAGGCCACTTCACCTTTGTCGTCATACGTGTGAGTTGAAAAGAGATCGAACAACTTCCCCAATATGGAGACATCTTCACGATTCAAAAAACACCTTGGGGGAAGAAGAGTGCAAGACTCCATGAAAGATATGCAAAGGTTCAAAACTAGATGAGAGGAGACTGCTTGTCATTAGGCCCTCCTTCTAGCGCCAGAAATGTTGACAGTGTTGGACCCACTAACATGTCAAGGGGATCTTCCTGGTAAGAAGTCCCAATTAGACCTCAGACCGTTTGGTATAGGAGTCCTAGCAGTGGGTCGTAAGGTAATGCCTTGATCGCAATGTCGCACAGAGGCAAGTAGGATAACGCTATTAGAAGCAAGGGTGTGACTGATGCAGTGAGTCAGGGAGGGTGTATGAAAGGTTCCAACACTTCGAAAGGGGAAGGAGGTGAATGTGAGTTCCAAGTTGAAAGGGATCAGTCCCGACTCGGCTAGGAACACACAACACAAAGGGATATACACAAATTCTAGTGGAGCATTTCACTCGAATGTGACAGTCACATCATACAAGGTAAGATAACACGTACAACACTCATCGATCATTCCGAGACGAGTGCGGTGGTTGTTATAGCAAGGATCAAGTGAAAGGTCTGTCTGATGTCCAACAGAGTAGTCGAAACGGACTGTGACAACATTAACAACATATGAAACACATCAACAATAATATTCATATAATTTCATGTGAATCATTTCATACACAAGTACGTAAGTTAAACAACATATACCATTAAAGCAACCAGAGCAGTCCAACTACAATAACAACATATGCATGAAAATGTGTTGGCTCCTATTATATAAAGAAGTGTAAGTCACAATCATACAATACATCCATGTAAACTTGCTAGCCCCAACAGTGGAATGTTACAACCACATCCACCTGCTCCTCCAAAGAGATGTACTAGCTTCGTGCAGTGGAGAAGCCAAGGCACATTACAATACTGTCCAAGCCTTCTTCAAGATAGTCTTAGTAGAAGCTTGGTTGACCAAAATCCTATACAATGAGTTATGAGGGACTATTTATAGCAAAGGGTGGGGTGACCCTTGAAATTCCCATTTGTGACCATTCAAATACCCTCATGACTCTTCACCTACTTTATGACTGTTACATCCACTCTTGACACTTGACTTACACTTGACATGACTCAACATTACAATGCACATGTACCCATGTGAACAATGGCTTGGAAAAGTTGAACTAGACATCATTTGGACTTAGACAACCATAGAAGTCCAACTACTTGACATACTCATGTTGATCAATGGTGACATATTGATGCCAAGATTGGTAGTCCTTGATAGTGTCAGTGTATTCTACTGTGACATCCATCTGAAACCTGAACCTTACCACCATAGCATCTGGGTACGTTGCTCAAGCTCCTCTATCCAACTCATCTATGAGCATGCGCATAATTTTCTTCAGTGTGGCTGGACCAACGACGTACTTGTGCATGATTTCTATACTGATAGGCAAGTCCGGGCTGGTGGCAGTGCACATCAACTCGTCGAAGTATGAGTCAAGCTCCTATCGGACCTGCTTCTTTGTCTTCGCCTGGGTGAGAGTCCCAAGTGATGGGATCGCATGAGTGTGCACTATAACATCCATGCTTTTGAATACTCATGCATGGGAAGCATGTATGCTAGTGATGAGTTACAATAGATCTTCATAGTTCCAAATCTAACTCTGGATACGTGCTTGCAGCTCGAACGCATTGGCATTCATCATCTTTGGCAAGTGAAGCGGAGCTCCCTTGTACTTCATCATCCATGCTTGCATGTTATCAACAACGGTATGTATTTTCTTCAAGATGTGTGATCTTATTGCACATCGTTGTTGCCATCCGTGGAGATGAACGACTATTTGATGCACGGTACCAAACTTGGAGTACAATGCTCACATAACTGTGTCCAAGGACAGTACTTCGTCTAGTATTTTCTTCTTTAGTTCAGCTCGGGCAGACATTGTCACCAAGTCTCCTCTCTGCTTGGCCACCTGTAGTTCCCTTAGCATTCACTCATTCTTAGCTATGAGAAAAGGAACACTTGAGCTAGTGGCTTCAACATACACTCTAGGTTCATTGGCCAAAGTAGCCGGATGCTTGTGCACATCAGTCACGATCACTTGCTTTTCAAATTCCTTAGGGGATGTTTAGTCCTCTAGATTCGGTACTCTCTGAGACTGCACAACTCTGTGATGAGATTTGTTAAAGGAGATGTTGTGCATCTCTACTTCCGGTTGACCACCAAGGATCTCAGTGCCTCCTTGGTCATTTGAGACTTTCTCATCATCAGGAGGCAATGAAGTGGGTGAGTCAACCTCTTTGTGATGAGGCATGAGACTAGTATCCTGTTCCAATTCTTGTTGCTCCATGTCTGCATCCAACTATTCAAGCACCTATTCTATCTCATGAGAAAAGTCTTGCCCCTGTGATGGTTCACCATGTTCGCCTGATGCCAGTTGTTCAGATGAATCAACTACTTGTACGGGCACTACTTTGTCTTTCTGCACATGATGCGCCCCTCTACTGCCTTTGCTAATGTTGCTACTATTGGTGCTCTTCACGATGGTGCTTCATGCTGCTTTGCTAACCACTCTACAGCGAAGCTGACCTGTTCATTGGGTCTGGAGGAATTGTAGCAGTACCTGCATGAGTCCTCCTCGACCCAATGACATGCCCCATGGATCTAGTTGAACTGAAATCTCGCATAGTGATCCTTCACAATGCAATGTGGGTCATACAGGTTGAAGCTTCGGAGGTTGAAAGGATACTTCCTCATCTACTCTACTTCGACATCCGCTTGCTTGATACTCTGAATCTCATATAACCCAATCCGCAACGGAAGAGTGGGATAAGGTGCCTTCTTCTTCCGATGCAGTCTAGCTATCAATCCTACTGAGATGTGGTACGCTACTTCCTGCATGACAAGCACGTCGAAGGTGAACTTTGGCAGATCATGTGAAGACTTCTATGCACTGAACACTTGGATGAACATGTTGGATGGTGAGGCATACCAATCTGAAATTCCTAGCAATGCCTTCATCACTTCCTCTGACATGCAGGGTGGATCCTGTTTGAATATCAACCTATAGATTGTGGTGACAAAATGGTCGGACATCTGTATGATCACTCCTCTGAAGCTACATTTGGACAATAGCTTGAAATAAGTGTCCATAATATTCTCTGTCGGTGACCATGCCAACTCCAAGCACAGGAACTCATGTCGGGCACAGACTGCATCTAGAATGTAAGTGGACATATAAATCTTTGCATGCATACCATCGGGTGATTGTCGAGCCTTCATGACTTGTTCCTTTAGCTGGTGAGCTAGTATGCCGAACCAGTTGCATGGTTTTCCTTTTCTAGCTAGTTGGTCCAGCGTGATCACCCAACTCTGAGGGAATGTCTCAATGATTTCTTGATCACTCAGTTAGCATGCGAATATGACCAGGTATTGGTATGCCTTCATCAATATCTTTATCTTATAGATCTGGTTGGGTGTCATCCTGAAACGAGATGGCTCCTTTACCCAATCCTTCAGAATGTCTCTGGAGTGAGCTCTGTTGTTGGGCAAGATGAATGGAGGAGTCATAATAGTCATGGGCTCAGTCATATGATACATCTCATTGTAATCTCATGCCCAGAAGGTTGCAAGCTTCATCGCACTGACACTGCTCAAGGTCATCATCTCAGGTTCAGTGTGAGAAACGATCCAGTGAATCATGTTCGCGCATGGGAACGCGGGGTATCTGCATGCAATATGGTACAAGCTGGAATTATGAATGTTCATGTACATTTGTCGGTCTTCAAGTTCTTCCCCAAAAGTACCTGTGAATTTTTCATTCACCTCTTGCCACTTCAGTTTGATGTCCTTGTCTAGATACAACTTCGTGTCTTCGTAGATCGACAAACCAGAGGACACATCCTCAACTGCTGCTCCAGCTGCAAGACCATCAGTGTCTTGAGATCATGTTCTCTTGGAAGCCATTGAGACAGATGAACACCTGAAATATTTGGAAACAAGCAACATGCATGAGCAGGAATATGTTAGTGAAAACAAAGCAGATCCGGGGAAGGACACAACACATACTTGGGGAACTGATGAGCAAGATTGCACAAATTTCACTGGGAGTCTGGGTGAATGGCTACCAGAACTACAAAAGGTAGTCTAGGCTATCTAAGAGGCAGGACTGGCTGCTAGATCAGCGAAATGTGCAATCCAGTCAAGCAGATGGCTACTGGGATTGCAAAATGCGTAATTCCAGCTGGAAAGGACTGTTGGCCTAGGGTCAGATTTGCAAAATTTCTTAGGCTAAGCAGCCACTGTCCTCCAGAAATGTGCAAAATAGTCATGGAGGCTAGTGCTGGTAAAGAATGCACAAATCTGGAGAGGAAGGTGAGCCTTCATTCCCCAGATTGTGCAATGCAACCTTGGTGAAGGCAGAGGTCAGGCCAAGGTTGGCCCGACTTGCCAACGGGAAGTTGAAAGAAAGTAAGACAATGAAATGCATGGAGACACTATGTGATAATAGAATTGATTGACAGTGCATGCAAAACGTGAATGAAATATTCAATAGATAGATCAACATGCCTATGGGTGAGGTAGTTTGTCATTAGGCGAACATCTGTGCAAAATAGTTTCATGCATGCGACAATAGTGAGATAGCAATGAAAAATGAAATAGACCTAGGAAAAGCTAGAATACATGTAAATGATAGCAGGCGTTCAAAGAAATCAAGCAAACAACACTCACAAAAGTGAATAAACAAAAAATGACAGAAATGATGAAAAAGACAAGTTGAGGCCACTTACCTGTGGATAGCTGAGCTAGATGTGTCAAAGAGTCCTCTATGTGTTATAGGATGTCAGAGATCCAAGATCGATGTGAATGAATGAGCTCTGATGCATCGAATAAATAATTTTGGTCTCATGATGCGCATGCCACAAATCTAGGAAAAAGTGACACTTGGAGGAAAACTTATAAAACAAATTTCCATGTAACCCCCGACTGCCAAAAATAGCTCCTTGAATCATGGGATTCCTTTTTCATGTTGTCTCTTGCTATTCTGGGAAGATCAAGTCACGCATGCATGCAATTCAAGTTTCCTCAGTCCCGGGTGGAACTAGTCAACCAGACTGCCCATGGATGCAAGTGATCAACTGCTTAGGAAAAATATGCATTCCTGGCTGGGAGCTAGGTTGACTGCCCAGGAAGTTTGTGTAATTTCTGGGCAGAGCAACCAATTGCTGCCCAGATTTACGTAAATCTTGGGCTGAACAACCTACTGCTGGGCAAATTTGTGCAAATCCTACTGGGAAGGTTGGTTGGTAGGATTGCGCAATCCTGTAGTCCAACGGGCCGTCAGAGAGGATTGTGAAATTCTTGTAGGGAAGGCTGGTTACCCTCTAGAAATGCGCAATTTTCAAAGGGAAGTTGCTTAGCCTGCAACTGGACCAAGTCCGGGTGAACAACTTGTGAGGGGAATGGATCCGTTGTGCTCAACAAGCTGCCTTTGTGTATGAAAAACACTAAAGCTTGAGTACTTGACGAAGAAAGACAAAGTGTTGTGTAAGGTTGGTAGGGAGTTTCCAAAACACGCTAAGGAAAAATTTTGGAGGGTGGTTGTAGCCGCTACAACAAGGTGGTATTTCTTCTATGTCCAATTGAATAATATTAGTAGGAGATGTTGGAATCATCTCTACACTAGCCTAAACGCTAATAGGTGTTTTAGTAAAACACTTGGTTCTACAAGAGCAGTCTTAGAGGCATTAGGGAAGGCATCGACTTATTGTTGTCCAAATTAAGCATTTCAAGTTGTTTTAGGCATTGTTGTCTCTTCTATTGGTTTAATAGGCTCTGACGTAATCTCTTCAAATATTTGCCAGTCCTTGATAATATCATTAATCATCAGATTTTCTGAATTATTTTGCTCCCGAGACTCAAAGGAAGGAACCTGAATAGGCATAGTTGCTTGAGGAGTTATTTGCTACATTGAAAAACTTGAAACCTTTACTAATATTCCTTTTTTTGGAAATTACAACAAATTTTGTGGCAAGGGGGGCCTTCTTTTGTCCCTGTAAACTAGAAAATGATGATAATTGTTTGGAGGTATTTGTTTATCTTTATTGCAAATAGATAAGTAAGAAGAAGCTCCATGAAATATCATCTTAAGGATTATTCTCATGAACATATTACTTTATGTTTGTAGAAAATATTAAATCCTCAATTAACTTTTTGGGATCATGCAATTTTGTAGGAATGGTGTCCAATTTCAAATATTACAAGGGTTTTAACTCTTTCTTGACATGGGTAAAGTTTTGTCGATTATAAATTCAAATTTTCAAATGCAATTTGGGCCATACTTTCTTGGATGTTTTCTTTAATTCAAAGGTTACCCATGTACCCATTATTTGGTGAGCAACCTCTCTGCTTAGAAATTTATCAGGAATAAACAAATGCATAACATGTAGGGTACCATAAATTCCCCAAACCATGATATACGTAAAAGGTTGTTTTGCAAACCAATCTATATTCTCAATAAGAAATCCATAGTGGTTGTAGACATCCTTGGAGGTTTGGAACCGAAAACAACTTCAAATATATAGGAAGCATAACCATATGGAAAATTTGGTAGAAATGGTCAAATTAATTCTCTTCCGATAGCTTACTATGATAACTATGAATGTGTAGAGGATTGGCAAGTGTCCATTTTTATCCCATTGCTGGAAAATCCAAAGAGAAACATATGGCATCCATTACAAAGGCTGACATATAAAATGGGGGATTATAGGTGGACGTATGAGTGGTGTGAAAAGAGAGAATATGCTTAGCAAGATTATCATATATCATTTGGGCCCAATTGAAATGAAACCCATCAACATCTCTATGAATAAGAGGGACCCATTCTAATGGAAATTGCGAGACATTTTGATAAGAAAATAATTTATACAACATAGAGGAAATACAATAGAAATGGGAATTTAAGGATTGTATGGAATATTTGCGAGGTGATTCTTCCTTATGTCTGTTGGTGTCTCTCCTCCATATCTAATTAAATAGGGAATTTATTTTTTTGTATTATTACATTCTTCCTTCATAAAACTATCAACAAGTTGAGAATTATCCAAGTTGTGCTTTGATAGTTTTCACATACCTTAGAGGTGTTCTAGCTTGAATGAACTGACTACTATGTCGCAGGAAGTGAAAAAATTCTTTTATGTAATGTCTACATTTTTTACCACCCAATGAGTCATATCAGTGTATGGTAAAAGTCTCGAACGAACATCACAGGTAGGATTTTCAAGCATTTTGGAGCATTACTTCTAATTTTTTGTTTCCTCCTTACTCAATGGTTTCCACTGTCATATTTGAGTAATCTTCCCCTAGTAGTTCCTCTTCCAGCAACTTGTACATTGTGTTCCAAGATGAAATAACAGAGTCCATTATGCAAATAGTATCGGAGAAGAGGAAAGAATATGGCATCTTCTCATCAATTTCTTCCGGGAATGGCCCTTTTGGCAGCTGAACCATTGTCTTATTCTTGGATTTCAACATGTTAGTGGGTTTGGCAGGGCTCACAGAGGTATTACATTGTTATAGTAAAATTCAGGATTAGAACAATATTCGTAGGATAAACGTAATATAACCCATTAATTTTATATAACTTCTTACAATTGTTAAATAATTAAACTCCACATTCAAGAGTTAATACACACGAAATATGGTAACTACACAAAATTGACTTCTAGGCGCTCCTATCAATTTTCCAAGTTATATGACAGCTTCAAAAGGGTGATAGGTGGCATGATTTGATAAGGGTGAAAGGTGAGTTGGCAATAGTTGTGGTTTCCTACATCAGCCCGAGAACTCAAAGCTTGGAAGAAATAAAGAGAGTGATCTAAGAAATAATCAGAGTGTCTGGCTCCGGGATAATGTGGAAAGGGGAACATAGGAGGATCCAATAAAAATAGTTGTGATTCAATACAAATGTTGCATGGGGTGGTTGAGTCATCTCGGGAATTAGATCCTAGAATAAACCAAAGAGGTGAGCCATTGAAACTTCACGGGTAAAAGGTACAAGGTTATGTGGAAGGTGGGAATTGAAGGGCCAATAGGATAGTGAAGGAACAAATGGGAGGAGGGATCACGAGCACATGTGTCAGAGTGAGTTGTCTTGGGAGTTTGTCCCAAACTCTTTAGAATGGAGAAGAATTTGAAATATCTTGGGAAGATTGTTTTGGGGTGACGTGTTAAGCCTTCAGAAAATGTGCAGAGGGAAAATGTTAAAAGAAAATCGTGTGGAACAGGGGACCTGCATAAGCTAATGTGTATGTTGTGTCATCCTAGAAGGTAATCCCCAGGAGAATGGAGAGAAGTTTCTCACAAATTCTCTGGGGAAAAACCTCCAAGCTACGTGTCAAGCGATAAAATTAAGGCGTGCAACAGTCATAATAAAAGGTTTTATTACCACATATATAAGCATTATGTTATAATTTGGCTATTTTTAAAAGCGCTCCACTGCGGTGGTTCTAGCCTTTGGCCTTATTCACTTATGATTTATTTATTAATGCATAATGTGAATGCTACAATGATTATTTAACCCTACCATTATTTATTAATAAAAAATATAAAATTTTAAGATTTTTTTGGGTTTTTAAAGGGTGAAATTTTAATGATGACAGAAATATATAAACTACAAATTTAAGAGGGTCCCCATTTTTTATTATGATTAAATACAAAATGGGGGCTTGCTATTTGCTACAACATTTGGTGACACACTGGTGAACCCATTATCTCAGTTTATATTAATGAAGAGAAGAAAAAGATAAGATTTCATAAGAAGAAACTTATAACTTAATAGAAATTTGATGAGAATTTTACGACTTTTTAAATAATAAGAAAGAAGTGCTTGTGCTCATACATTTTCAACTTACCTTTGTCCAGAAGGGAATGGATATATGAATTTATTTATCCAAATAAGAAAATAGGCTTTTGATTTGATTACTAAGAATAGGTTGCTTCCAATTTATGCATGTTGTTTAATTCAACTTTTTGTTACCCGACATCGCTTTGATGCTAGTAGGCTTGTTTAGTATCGCAACAAAGTTACCTTAGTATGATGTATGCATTTACCCACTGCCATCGAGCATGTTCAGTACCCTGATGTGTTTACATACATTTCCCATCACTTCTTATATTTTCTTTGCTGATCACCTTTTAATCATAGTGTTAGAGATTGCATATTTTGCAATGGTGTATAAGAAATTGGGTGATAAGAAAGTTATTTAGAAACAATGCATATCATGGAATTCAACTAGATATTCATCTTATGATCATCCATTATTTTTGTAAATTAATTGTGTAAAGGGAAATTAAAATTTCTTGAAAAGGGAGGATGGCGATCGGCTCTGGCAATGAGGGTTTTGCAGTCTAGGGTTTCGTCGAAGGTAGGGTAGAAGGGGCGCCGAACGTTGGAGCAGCGCACAAGGGCAAAACACGGGCACAAGAACCAGAAGTATAGAAACTAGAGTTAGAAAAGTCCAAAAAACCAGAAGCCTGGGGAGTAAAAAGAAGTTCAATATCTGAAGGAAAGTAATGGAAATGACGCAGGGGAGGGGAGAGATCCCCTCCTACAAAGAAGTGATAACGGGAGAAGTGCGAAAGGAACAACAGAAGAAAGGAGACAAAACAAGCGAAGGAGAGACTTCAGCAGTAGGAACGCAAAGGAAAATGGGAGCAACAAGCAAATGTTTGTCGAGGGAAACGAACAAACCCAGGTTCGTAATACCTAATAACAGATTAGAGAAATATAGAAGTTATATGAAGGATTATGCTTTGATCTGTAAATTTGTAGGATACTGGCCAGCAGAGAAAGATCTTCTCAGATGGATCCAGCAAAGGTGGAAAGCAAAAGGACATGTGGAAATAAAGCTAGGGGCGAAGGGCTTTTTACAGTCATATTCTCCAATCTAGAAGACAAGGAAAGGATCTTTGAGGAAGGACCCTACTTCATGAACAATGCTAGATTATTTATGAGACAGTGGGTAGACTGTTACAACCCAGATAAGGAAAGAATGCTAGTAGCTCCAGTATGGATAAGACTCTTTGGCTTACCAATAGAATTCTGGGACCCAGAAATCCTTGAGGGTATAGGGAACACAATAGGATCTTTTGTGAAAGTGGCAGAATCAACAAAGAGGGGTAGATATACAACATACACAAGAATATGCTTGTATATGAACATAACAGAGCCACTTCCATATACAATAGAGTTGGAATACCACGATGAGATCTGGCACCAACCAATTGATTACGAGCATATCCCCTTTCACTGTAGAAGATGCCATGAGTATGGACACCTATACCGAGAATGCCCTATCACGTTATCAGAAAAGGAAAAGGAAGCAGATAATGAAAGGAGAAACGCGGCAAAGAAATCAGGACAGGAGGATGAGAACTTCAGAGAAGTGCAGAGAAAGAAAAAAAGAGGGAACAACAAGACACAGCCGGACAAACAAAAAGGAATCCATATTATAGAATCCCAAAACAAATTCCAAGTATTACAGGACGAAGAAGTGGAAACAGAGGAGAACGAAGATGAGGAAATAGAAGGAATGGAGGTCATAAAGGAAAACGCAGATAAAGGGGCAGATCAAGTAGATAAAGGTCAAGAGGGTACAGAGGAACCAATAGAAAACCAAGAGGATCAACGAAGAATGGAAATAGACCCACAGAAAACAAAAGGCAAGGAAGAAGAACAAGTAATGACGAAGGTTTTGCAGGAATGGAAGACGCTCGATGAAAGATTATTTCCAGAGGAATAGAAACAGATGTACAAAGAAGCCTTTCAAAGATACAAAGAGAAAAAAGGAATAACTGAAGATAGAAGAGTTGGTAAAATGGAGATGCAGGAAACCCAAAATCTAGGAATGAGCAGTACTGGCAAAGGAGGTAGAAAAAGAGGTAGAAGAACAATGAGTGAAACAATTCAAGAAGTTGGAGAAATGTTAGTTAATTCAGGAAGAGTTATACCTCTCTTAGAGGTATTTCAAACCCCTCCGAAACTTTTGCAATGATCATCACAAGCTGGAACATAAGAGGCCTCAACAGTAGAGGCAAGCAGAGGTATTTAAATGACAGACTGAAAAAAGATAAGCCTAGCATAATGATAGTACAAGAAACAAAAATAAGTACAGAGAAAATGAGAGATATTTTGAATAGAAACAAGAATAGATATGAAATGATGGGACAGGATGCGATTGGGAGTGCGGGGGGTTTGGTAATAATTTGGAACCCCGAAGAAATACAATTAGACAATTGGATAAGTTTCCCAAGAATTCTAACAGGAACTGCAAAGATTATAGGAATAGCAAAGGAGGTTATTATAACAGTTGTTTACGGACTCCATACCCAAAGAGAATGGGAAAACTTTCTGCAAAATCTAAAAGAAATGAGGAATCTAATCCCTGAAAAACCGTGGATAGTAGGAGGGGATTTCAATCTGATTAAAAGCTTAGAGGAGAAAAGAGGAGGTCTAAGGAAAATGGATACAACTATGGAACAGTTCGGAGATATGATAAGGGAGCAGGGACTGATTGATATTCAAACTATAAATGGAAATCATACTTGGAACAACCGAAGAGGGGGAGCTAATCAAATTGCATCACGACTTGACAGGTTCTTAATTTCTGAACAAATAATGATGAAAGATGTTTTCATAGAAGCCACAATTCTACCGGTTGTAGGATCGGATCACTGGCCGATTAAGATGGAAATAGATCTCAAACAAAGACCTAATAACAGACCATTTAGATTTGAAGCATTTTGGCTCAGAAATGAGGGGCTGATAGAGAAACTTGAAGAATGGTGGAAGAAGAGCGAACAAAGAGGGAAAAATAAAATGCATACCTTCCAGCTCAAATTAAAGGAGTTGAGAGAAAAAATAAAAAAGTGGAATAAAGAAGAATTTGGAAATATACTGAAGGAGAAACAACACCTAGAGCAAAGAATGAAAGAGCTGCAACAGATGGATATATTAGAAGGTTTACAGGAAGATAGAATAAAGGAAGAAGGAATTATAATAAATCAACTAGAAGAGAGAAGGAAACAAGAAGAGATCTTATGGAGACAGAAGTCAAGGGTTCAGTGGCTTAGAGAAGGAGAAAGGAATACTAAGTTATTCCATAAAGCAATGATACAACATAGACAAAGAAACATAATTTTCTCCATTAAGAACCAAGAAGGTCAGCGTGTCCTCCAGCATGATGAAATAGAAAAAGTACTGGTTAATCATTTCAAAAATATTCTAAATGAAACTCAAGATAATAGAACAGAGGCTATAATGAAGATAAGCAAGGAGATCCCTAAACTGTTAACCAGAGGACATAATTTGGCATTGATGAGGAAAATTAATATGGAAGAAGTGGAGGAAACAGTCAGGAATATGAAAAGGAACAAAGCCCTTGGGCTAGATGGGTATACGGTAGAATTCTACCAAGCAGGATGGCACTTCCTTGCTGAAGAAGTCCTAGAAGTGGTGGAGGAAGCTCAAATTCATCAAAGAATATGGCCAGGTATAAACTCAACCTTGTTAACCCTCATTCCTAAAACTACCCAAGCGGATCAAGCTGAAGGCTTCCGCCCTATAGCTTTATGTAATGTTATCTACAAGATAGTGGAAACAGTGATGGCCCAGAGGCTGAAATCCATCCTCCCAAACATAATATCCCCAGAACAAACTGGGTTCGTAGAAGGAAGACAGATTTTGGACGGATTAGTAGTGGCTCAGGAAGTAATCCATACCTTAAAAGTGAAAAAGGAGAAAGGAATGCTGATTAAATTAGATCTGTCAAAAGCCTATGACAGATTAAATTGGAGATATTTAGAAGCCATCCTTCAAGCCTTCGGATTCTGTGACAGATGGGTGAAATGGGTCTTAAGTATGATCTCCATGCCAAATTTTTCCATCTTTCTAAGTGGAGCCCCATCTGCTACTTTTAATGCTTCAAGAGGTCTTCGACAGGGGGATCCCCTATCCCCCTTTCTCTTCATAATAGCAGCAGAAGGATTAGGTAGATATTTCAAAAAAGAATTAAGAGAAAGGAAAATCTAGGGTCTGAGGTTATGGGGCAATCATACTACAGTTACTCACCAACAGTTCATGGACGACATCATGATATACTGTAAAGTATCCCTGAATGAGGTGAGAAGGATAAAGAGAATTTTAGAGGTGTTTATGAAAGGTTCAGGTATGGAGATAAATAATGAAAAATCAAGAACGTTCTTTTTTAATACAGTGGAACCCATTAAAAATCACTTAACCAGGACCTTGGGCTATAGAAAAGGGGAGCTCCCAACAAAGTATTTAGGAACCATGCTAGACTCATCATCCCTAAAAATAGGAAACTGGAGATCCATTATGGAAAATATCATGAAAAGACTTGAAAATTGGTCTTTCCGTACTCTGAATCTTGCTGCAAGAGTTGTATTGCTAAAATCAACCATTCAGGCGATCCCGATATATCCATTATTAGTAATGGCAACACCAAAAGGGATATGCAACAAGATGATAGAGATATACAGAAAATTCCTATGGGGAGGGCCTAAGCAACAAAATAAATGGGCACTCTGCTCCTGGGATAGCCTAACTAAAACAAAAGAAAAAGGCGGACTAGGTCTAAGGGACCCGTCTGTACTAAATCAAGTACTAGCAGCAAAACTAAGATGGAGATGGATGCAAGGAGGAAAGGACCTTTGGAAAGAAATATGGACAACAAAATATAATATGCCATCAATTCCTGAAGAAATATTAAGGAAACAATAAATACCAAGAGGATCAGATATATGGAATCTGACTAATCAAAGCATAGAATTAGTAGATGGAAATATATTTTTGGAAATCAGAGGGGGCCAGACTGCGAGATTTTGGGAAGAAGCGTGGCAGCAAAGGGAGAAAATGGTGAATCTACAGGGAATGCAGGATATCTACAGAATAGGGATTGACAATAACTCATCTTGGTCAAGGATTATTGGATAGAAGGAAGAGAAAATGAAGAATGGAGAGAATGGAAAACAATAGAAGATTGGAACAAGAATGCAATGGAGGAACAAAAAATCTTGTTTATTAAGGAATTAGAGTCCAGGAAAATAAAAAACAGAGGAGGCAATGATATTCTACGATGGGGAAAAGAAACTAAAGGAACTTTCACTATTAAGGAAGCATATAATATAAAAGTCCAGCAAGAGCAGAGGGAAGAGGAGCAGAAATGGAGAAAAATTTGGAAAAATAAATGGTGGTCGAAGATAAAGATGTTCGTGTGGTTGGTAGGTAGGAAACTTATACTAACCTGGGACCAAATCAAAAAAAGAGGATTCTCAGGCCCATCAAGATGCTATCTCTGCAACCAAGATGGAGAAGACCAGGAACATTTACTAAATGGCTGCAAAATAGCTCAATAACAATGGGATAAGACTAAAGATCTCTTTTCAACAATCGAATGAAATCCACAAGATATCATACAAACTCTGTGTAATTGGGGAGAAGGAAAATTTAAATGCTCGGTGGTGAGAAGAACCTGGAACATGGTGGCAGGATTCAATGTGTGGAATATTTGGAAAGAAAGAAATGGAAGAATTTTCCAAGGGAAAATATCAAATCCGGAAGAAGTTTGGCAAAAGACCCTGAGACAAATCAGGGAATCAATCCTTGCAGAAGTATGGATAGAGGAAGATTGGAAGACCTCTGAGGAAGAAGCAGAAATCCTAAGAAGGTTGAACTTGGAACAAGGGATGGTCTTTCAACAAAAAACAAAGCAACAACAACCTATCGTTGCCCAAAGTCTTGCAGTCTTCTGAAGGCCAAAGGAAGGGTTTATCAAGCTCAACTTTGACGGAGCGGCAAAGGGGAATCAAGGCCAACAGGATATGGAGGAATCATTAGAGACAATCAAGGAGATATAGAATGGATTTATGTAGAACATGGAGGAACTATGAGTAATAATGAAGCGGAATTCATGGCGGCTTATCAGGGCCTCAAAATTGCGATAAGAAATGGATATAGAAAGCTAGAGATCGAAGGCGACTCAGCCCTGGTTATAAACACCATAAGAAAACTAATACAAGGGAAACAGTGGGAGCAGGTCGCCAAAAGTTGGAGAAGGGAAAGCTTAGTCCAAGAAATTGAAGAAAAATTGAAAGATATTGAATACAAGATCACCTCTCATGTTAAGCGAGAAGGAAATAAGCCTGCGGATTTCTTGGCCAATTGGGGAAGCAAGGAATTAATGGGGAAAGTGGATGATAGTTGGACAAACCAAATGGTGATGTCAAGATGGGATATTTTAAGACAACTCATAGATAATGATACCCATGAAACAACATAATTGTAATAAAAAAACCGTGAAGCTCCTGAGCGGGAAGATAAGGCAGGTGTATTCGGCAGCAAAGATAGGATAGAAGGACGGCGGCCATACCTCCCTGACCATAGTAATTAATGATAATTCAGAGCAGCAGGTACGCAATCCAAAACAAATCTCGGAAAACACCGAAGAGAGCATCATACAAGTTATAAGGGAGAAAGGAAGTGGAGGACAAATACATCATAAACAGAAAGGTGGCGATAAAACTATAAGGCGGAACAAGAGAAGGATGAAAGACAACAAGAAGTTGAAGAAGGTGGCTAGGAAAGGAGAGACCTGGCAGAGGAATCAAAACCAACGTCTTAAACGAGTCAAGATGGCAGCGAGCTGGGATAAAGAAGTTCAGTCAGAGCGGGAAGATTACAGAGACAGACAATTTGAGCGGAGCAGAATCAAAATTGAGGTCGAAAGCTCAGAAGACATGGAGATTAACCAGGACGAGGGTTTCCTGAGGGAGACTTTTGAAAAAGGACAGAGCAGTAAAAATGTTAAACGAGGCAGAACAGACGGAAGAAGGAAAGCACGTGAACAAAGAGGTAAGGGCCGACCCTGGCAAGCAAACAATGGAGAGGAGGGAAACCAGCCTCAGGAAAGACAAAAAAGGGGAAGGAAATCTATCCGTAGGATGGTTCATGAGGCAGAGCAGGCTTACAATCAAGAAACAAATGAAGACATTCGAAAAATCATTGAAGTCATGGAAAACAGAGTCCTGGAAGAACCGTCGGACCCTGAGATGGAAGAGTGGAAATCTCAGATGCCTGATCCAGGCAATACCAGAGGTAGACTAACCCTATACCGTCGAGCTCTTCACACTTACTGGGTCCTGAAGCACCTTTTGGCCAAGGCAATGGAACAAGTCACTGCAGAAATGGTGGAGATGGCTCAGGAATCGATGGCAGCAAGAAAGGAGATGGCTAATGTTGAAGGTATAATGCGTCAACAGAATGAACAGATCAAGGAGATACATGAGATGCTGAAGGAACTGGTAAAAACCAAGGACAATAATGAAATCAAAAGGGGAAGCGCGGAGATTTGAGAGGCTAGTTAACTCTCTCTTTTTTATTTTTGATGCTACTGCTCTGTTTTTGGGAATTTGATTGCATGTCACAACAACCAGTAGTGAAGATAGGTCTTTAAGTAGATCTTAGAAAAAACAGTCTCTGAAAACATTCTGATTACAAAGGTTTAATGTCTTGCAAGTTTTTTCTGACAATATGTAAAAAGAAAAACAGTACCGAATGCTTGATGAAGAGGAACCAACAGATCCAGTTTCCCATATGGGCAGATTGAGGTTCCTTAGTATGTATTTTTCAGTTTGCTGTAGATAATAGAAATTCCTTAGCTTACAAAAAAAAAAAAAAAATTCTTGAAAGGAATAGACTTCAAAGTATTTTCCAAAGAAACTTTCTTAAAAAGAATAAATTAACCATAAAATTCAGTCATGATACTAGATATAGTATAAGTTTCAAACTAGTTTGCAATATTTTTGAATGATAATTCTCTATAATAAGAGATACATAAACATGATGCAAGAAATGAAACATGTTGTAAATTGTTTTCAACAAATAAGCAACCAAAAAACTAGATTTACAAACGTTATATACATATTTAAAGGAAAAATGAATTTTCAAGAAAAAAATTAAATTTGCCAATTCCTTTGAAGTCTTTCTTCAACCCCTTCAAGGGTTTGCAAAATAAATGTGGATGGGCCAATTTTCTTAGCTATTTTAAAGGGACCAAGCCATAGTTTCTAGAATTTAGAACGTTTACCTTTATCTTCATGTGCCTTATCCCATTTCAAAACCAAGTCACCAAGATTGAATTTTTTATCACCTACTGAACTGTTGTCAAACCATTATTTGATGATCTTTTGGTGATTGTTATAAGTCTATTTGGATTTTTCTCTCATTTCTTATAACTTAAATATTTTTGCTAAGCGTTTCTATAAGCTAGAGTAGGGATATTTCTGAATGGGCTGAACTAGGGATAATTATGACAAAGAAATATCTAAAGGTAAAAATACTTCCTTCTCATATACTAGAAAGTAAGGGGATGTACCTATTGAGGCTTTGTAAGTGATTATGTCATCCCATAGAGCATATTGAGAAGTTTATGTCAGTTCTATGATTATCATCAACTTTTCTTTTAATGATTCTCAAAAGGTTTTTATTGGTTGATTCAACTAATCCATTACCCTAAGGATAACAATTAGATGAATATTTTAATTTGAAACTTTTTTTAACAACAAAATCAGTTAGTGAATAAAAAAAAAGGTGGTATTGTCACAAATAAATGTGCTTGAGAGACCAAACCTAGTGATTATAAATTGATCAACAAAAGATATCACTGGTTTTGTTGGGTCCCTATAATACTAGTGATTACCCCATTACTATTGTAGTTATACCCCTTATTTATATTGTTGTGCCCCTATTACCCCCATATTGTTATTTTTGTGCCCCATAGAATCCCTCTATTGTTATTTTTGTGGCTTTATATTATTATTGTTAGGTCGGCTGGATTATATTGTGACTCCCTAGACTCCTATATATAGAAGGGAGGTTTTTTCATTTGTATCATCCAAGAATTGTTCATTTATGTAATTTAAAGGAGGTTTCCCCCTCGAAGAGGCTTAATTCTAAGGCGTTGATCTATCTTTTCTATCTTTTCTTGAGCTGGTTTCATAACATTTGGTATTAGAGCTTTGGATTCTAGGGTTTCGCTGCTCCAAACAGGTCATCGTGGAATTTTCACTATAACTTTTTTTCTGTGATGTTTCAGAAGTCGTAAAAAAACCCCATTTGAGAAGAAATCGCGCTGAACCTTGGATCCGAATTTCAGAGCTTTTTGCGTGATATTTGCGGAGATATGATCTGAGGAAGTTGGTCTTTTTGCAGACCCCTGAATTACATTCAAAACAGGTGACCTGGGGAAAATCGTCATAACTTTCTCTCTGGGGATCGGATTGAAATTTCGTAAGAAGGTACAGAAATAGGACGGACTGTAGTTTCTTGTATGTGTGTTTTAGATTCAAAGGTTGAAACAGTGGCTCGTGGCATGTCGTACAAGTTAGCTCTACTGAACCAGTCTAAAAGCAAGTCACTGTGGGAGATTTCACATAATTCTTCCTTGGAGAATCCAATTTGGCTCAGAATTGTGGCATTGGAAAGAGGACGCAAAAGGCTACTATAGGTAGAAATTTTAGAACTGGATGATCTGAAATTACAGAGATACATCAGATTCAGTATCAGGCTTCTATAAAGTGAAAAAAGGTGTGTAGTTTTTTTTTAAATTTTTGTGTAAGCTTGGTTTAACAGAATTCAAAGGGCATAGTAAAACATTATTATTGGTAACTGATGCCCCAAGGAAAGAAAATGAAAGCACCTAGTAAGGAACCTGAAAGCTCTAGCATGACACATGAATAAGAGGAAGAAATGCTACATGATATATCAAAATTACAAGAACAAGTGCAACAAATGTCACGCTCACAAAAGCTAACAGAAGCTAAGATAAGTGGCGTGGAATCTAAGATAAAGGGCATGGAAGCTAAGATGGATGATTCGAAGACAGATTTGAAGAGAGACATGGCAGATTCAAAGATAGATTTGAAGGCAGACATGGAAGAATTGAAGAAGTTGCTACAACAAAGGGTCACTAATGGTGAAAAGGTAGTAAAGGAAACTCATGATGAGAACAAAAGAAATGTTAATCATGATTCCATAGATGCTAATGTTGGATCGAAGAATCACCATATTCCAAAAATCGATATGAGGAAGTTTGATGGCAAGGATCCCGCCACATGGATATTACAGATGGAGCAATTCTTCGATCTCAATAATGTGCAAAATGCACAAAAGGTACGTATGGAAACTGTATATTTGGAACCAAATCAGTTTGTATGGTATCAATGGCTTTGCTCTCGTAAACAATTTATCACTTGGGAAATTTTTACAGAAGAATTGATAGCACATTATGAAGATACAAAAAGCAACACTTTTTTTAGCCAATTGATAAGTCTCAAACAAAAGGGTTCAGTAATGGAGCACATTGAGGAGTTCCAAAAATTGAACATAAGGGTAAAAGATATTCCAGAGGAGCATAGGATTGATGTGTTCATAGGGTCTTTAAAGGATAATATCCAACATGATTTTCGCCTTTGGGAACCTGATTCATTAGAGAAGGCATTCAGGTTAGCAAGAAAAATGGAAAGCAAAATTATGGCAACCAGGAAGCATACCACTCACAACTATAAAGACGGAAGTGTTGTTGCCCCTAGTCTTCCACAACCTATAAGGTTGACACCACAACAATTGGAAGAAAAAAGAGAAAAAGGGCTTTGTTACAGTTGTGATAGCAAATACACTAAAGGTCATAAGTGTGCTGAGAAGAAATTATTCTACATAGATTGTGAAGAGGGAGAAGAAAAGGAGCAAGAAAGGTCAAAAGAAGAAGATATAATCCAGGAACAAAGCCTAGATGAAGAACAAATAAATCCGACCATATCTTGTAATGCATTGGCAGGAATTACCACTCCTCAAACCATCAAGATAGAAGGACAAATCAAGAAGAAAAAGGTAATAGTGTTGATTGATTCAGGAAGCACCCACAATTTTATTCATTGTAGGGTAGCAAAAGAATTGAATTGCTTCCTATATCCAGCACCATAGTGTCAAGTGATGATTGCAAATGGAGGAACAATAAATTGCTCTGGAAAGTGCCATACTATCAAGCTATCCATGGGAGAATATGTATTGACTAGCCCAATGCTTTCCATTCCAATGGGAGGTGCGGATGTTGTACTAGGAGTCCAATGGCTACAATCCTTGGGTACAATAGCTTTTAATTTTCAAGAACTTTTCATCAAATTTTCTACAGAAGGAAAGGAAGTTGAATTAAGGGGTATTGCAGGGAAACCAGGAAAGATAATCAACTCTCATGGTATGACAAAGCTTCTAAAAAAGGAGCAAAGAGGTGTAATTGCACAATTATGCTCGCTAGATGTTTCCACATTGGAATCATCTATTTCTCTAGATCTCCAAAAAGTGTTGGACAATCATTCCAAGGTATTTGAGACTCCCAAGGGTCTCCCACCTATGCTTGATCATGATCATGCTATTCATCTGATTCCAGGAAGTGTTCCTCCAAACATCAGGCCGTACAAATATCCCTATGTCCAAAAAAGTGAAATTGAACATATGGTTGTAGAAATGTTAGAGGCTGGTATAATTCAACCGAGTCAAAGTTCTTTCTCAGCTCCAGTAGTATTGGTGCACAAGAAGGATGGATCATGGCTCATGTGTCTGGATTATAGGGAGCTCAACAAGCTCACTATTAAAGATAAGTTCCCCATTCCTGTTATTGATGAATTACTGGATGAATTGCATGTACCAATTTACTTCACCAAGTTGGATCTTCGTTCGGGATATCATCAAATCAGAATGAAGATTGAAGACATTCCGAAAACAACATTTAGAACTCATGAGGGTCATTATGAATTTTTGGTCATGCCTTTTGGCCTTAACAATGCACCTTCAACATTTCAAGGTTTGATGAATTCAATTTTCAAACCATTCCTTAGAAAATTTGTGTTAGTATTTTTTGATGATATACTAATCTACAACAAGTCTTGGAAGGATCATGTTGAACATGTTGACAGGGTGCTACAACTATTGGAGGAGAAACAATTATATGCAAAAAGATCCAAATGTTTCTTTGGAGTCCAGGAGGTGGAATATTTGGGTCATATTGTATCTCATGAAGGAGTTAAGGTAGACCCTAGCAAAATTAAAGCCATTAAGGAATGGAGAATCCCCACATCCATAAAGCATCTGCGAGGATTTCTTGGGTTGACAGGGTATTATCGCAAGTTTGTTAAGAATTATGGGAGAATAGCAGCAGCTCTTGTTATAGACATTTTTGTGCCTTGCATCACTGAGCATGAAATGTCAATAATCAAGGGATCCAAAGTCCCTAAACATGTTGTTCCTACCCCTAGAGGAACAAGGCCAGCAAACCACAGCACTTAACAAAAGTTCTCCACTTGAAAACACTCAAAAACAAGGCAATTCTGGATCATGTCAACTGCTCCACTGAGCATCTACGCTGAATGTCAACTGCTCCACTGTCTGCCTGCGTTGAATGTCAACTGCAACGAAGGCTACCTGCGCTGAGCGAGTTTGGACAAGTGGCAGAGTCATTCCTCAAGGTGTCAATGCCCAGGAAGCTTCCAAAATGACACTTGGATCAGGGAATTCGACTGGTGATGAGTAAGAGGTTCCAAATCTCCAAGTGGGAGCAAGAACCTCCAAGTGGACTCAAGAACTGAAGTGGGAGAGGACACTAGTTAGCTTCATACCAGCCTCAAGCTGACTCATCCTCTCTCCAAAACTCCTATATATAGATCTCTCTCATGAGGTCTGGGGAGGCTGGAATTTAGTATTTGCAAAGAATTGTTGTTGGTTTGTGGCTAGAAACATTGGGTGTGTTATGCTTTGAAGGGAATTGAAGAAGGAATTCCATTTTTCTGGGAAGGAGATGCTGGGTTGGAGCCCTATGGGTTGTATCTCTTCCTGAATCCTATTACTTTCAATAAAGCTATCTTGATTCTTCCCTATATGCTGGTGTATTTTGTATGATTGCATTAGTATATTTGATTTACTTCTAATCCTAAATCATTTATGAATATGTATATTTGCCTTTGTATTGTGTTCTTCTCTTGTTGCAAGTAGCTGTTCTCTTGTCACAGGTAGTTGTTCTCTTGTGACCTCGTGGGATTCAAGTAGCTGTTCTCTTGATCAAGTGAGGAGGCAAGTAGCTGTGGACACACAAAGAGAAGAGGATCTAGATCGAGGGACAACCGGAAGACAACGGTAAGTCTACCAATCTCCTCTCTTTCACATTTCATAAAGGAAGGAATCATAATAGCTGTATTCGTTTGTTGCTAAGGCACTGTCACACCTTAGGTGGATAGGATCGTCCTAAATAGGCATTTTTCCCCACAACAAATTGGCGACTCCACTGGGGAAGAACTTGTTTATTCATTTCATTTGTGTTTCCGTCATTTGTTTACTTCATAGACTTGACAGCAATTCTTGAACTGCATCTTTCCCGGATGCAAAGTAAAAGTTGCTGCTTTGATCCAGTATGTTGGACTTGTCTATGATCTAAACTAGATCCACAAACGATTTGATTGATCCTTGTGATAGTCTTTAGTACCCTATCAAAGCATCCCTCTATTTATACCTTGCTTGTGTTTCTGATTTGGCCTGAAACAGTGTATTTTTGAGCATTTTGTGACCCAAAAACCAAGAGAAACGAGAGTTTCTCTCTTCATTGCAGGCACTGTGAAGGCAATCTGCATTTCAACGCAGGTCCCGAAGGGGCTACCTGCGCTGAATGTCAAACTGACAGTGTTGTACCTGCGCTGAACCAGTGTGGCCTTGTGCAGCTGGGGTTCTTTGTCCTTTATTGCCCTGTTTTGATCTCTGTTTTTTGCAGCCTTTAACCAGCATAGGTGCTAGCCTGATAAACCTTTTCTTTGCCTGAATTCCGCCCCATTTTTGTACAAAAAGATTGTAAATGTTTTTATGTGTTTGTGGCATCATTTACAGTCTTCCTTTGCATGAGTAAAGCAGTCTTTCTGTAGCCTTTGATTCAGATCTGATTGAAATTGATCTTAGAAGAGAGTTCATTGGCTGTTTGTTCAGATTGATCATAGTTTTACTTTTGCTTATTGGTTTGAGTTTGTTCTTTTCAAAGTATCAAAAATGAGTCTTTATTTCGAAGATCGCAAAGTGATTGTAATCTCTTCTACCCTTGTTGATTTCGAAGAAAGTGAACTTGTTTATTTTGATCATTGTAAAAGCAAATTCAAAGTTGTGCAAAAAGCTTTCTTTGTAGGCATTTATACTAAGAAAGTGAAAACAAACACCTGCATTGTGCATTTTGCATTTGATAAGTTTGCATGTTGGATTTAGGAGAAGTGCATTAGAGTGTGCTGATTTCTCTTTGAGAAAAGATAGTCGCTCTCTTTTCCCTTAGTAGCTAGGATTTTCAAAGTTGAAAGATTGTAAAGCTTGCTTATCATCTTAGACTGCATTTAGGAATTTGTATCATACATCTCATGGTGAACCTTGAAAGGCAAACTTTAAAAAGATCAACCTAAAATAAACTGAATGAACCTAACAACGCTTTGTAACATAACGCACAACATAGAGGTCTAGGCTAGAGACGTGTTTCGGCGTCGTTAAACATAGTGACTGTCGATCTCGAAGAAGGTGGGTGATTCCTCCTGAGAGTCGGTGGCGCTAATACGGATTTGTGCTCCCACGTACCGTTGCGTATATATTGGGAGACCCCTATAGGCATATATCTTTTATCCTTAGGAAGCCGTGTCGGCCGCCCTACTGATCGCAATGCAGTGAACACAGCATTCACGAAGATCGACCACCCGTACCGTAAAACGTATTCTGTGGTTTTGCGAAAAGTTTGGCACACCCTCTGCCTAGATCTCCAGAGCAGTTCCTTTTGGCCTTTTTCAGACTCTATAACAGAAAAATTCCATCCGAGCATTTGTCACTTCGGGCTCGTTAAAACATCGAAGGAGACTAGAGTCATCTTTAGCTTTTTCTCGACTCTTTAAAACTGAAAAAGCAAGTTGTGTCTAAAGCGTCGTTAACAATTTATTTTAAACGGAACAATCACCCTTTAATCCTGTGTTGATCTTTAGGTTGAAAAGATGGAGCACACCAACCAAGGAATTCCCTTGGGTGGGAATCCTAGTACCTTCTCCTCTTGGGGAGATGTTGGTGCGCCCCACATGGCCACATTGTCGCTTCCAGGACTGACAATTGGCCTACCGATTTGGCTCTTTTCGACCAATGTCGTTCAGAATACCACCACTCCTGAACAGTCAAGTCAACAGTTAGATCAGACAAGAGTTGCCTCCCAGCCTTCCACTTCATCTTCCTCCCCTCCTTCCTCTTCGCTTGACGGAACTGGTCGATCAAAAAATCGGGTTCCTAAGGAGAAGAAGGAGAAGAAGAAGGAGCCTAAGGCGACTGGGGGCAAACAAGTGTCATCTAACAAAAATCCACACACCGCACTCGTAAGGCCTAAATCACCATGCGTCATATGCAGGGGAGACCACTTCCATAGAGATTGTCCCTGTATCCCATGGATACTAAGAGACTGGTCCCCCCGTTTGCACAATTCGGGAGCATCGACCTCTGATAGCCATGTCGACTGCTCACCGTCAACTAGTGGGAGTGAAGCTCCAGGACAGAATGGGAAAGTTAAATTTCCCTGCAGACTGTGTGAAGGCGATCACGCCATCCACCGTTGTCCCTTCTTAGACGAGGCAAAAAGAGTTCTGGAAGATCGCCCGATTTTACGAGCGAATCTTCCTCCTGGATATCAAAGACTCCCGCCAAGTCCCTCACTAGTTGAGAATCCAGCTGAGCCACTTAGATGGTCAGCCGAATCACCTGTCATTGAAGAGGAACCGTCTGGATCCATGCTTGACGAAAGTCAAAAGGTTGATACGGCAGTTGACCCGGTTTTGCCTTCAGAGGCTCCATCTTCGAATGACAATGTCACAGAAGAGAATCAAGACGACACCGTCCAGATTCTCTTCATCAGCACTGACTCTGATGATCAAGGGGGCAATGCCACCATTCCTTTGTCGCAGGAAGGAAGTTCATCAGAGCGCTATCCGGCCGTATATTCGGTCCCACCACCAAGCAACCTGGTTGTGTCCTTTGATTGGAACCAACTAGGCAGACCCCGGTTGCCAGCCAGTGTGCCATTCAGAATTATTTGTCAAATATACAAAATGGTAATGGCTGGCACTATCATTGATGAGGGGGCATCTGTGAGTATCCTTTCCTCTATTGCTTGGAGAGCGCTTGGTTTGCCAACACTCTTACCTAAGATGAGAAATCTATTAGGTTTTGATAAAGGAACCAGTCGACCTTTAGGGATCCTCCCCAATGTGCCTATAACATTGAAAGGGAAGACCGTTCGAATAAACGTGATGGTCGTTCAAGGACCCTTGGATTATAACCTACTCCTTGGACGAGACTATATATATTGCATGGGAGCTGTAGTCTCCTCACTCTTTAGAGTAATGTGTTTTCCGCATGAAGGAAGAATAGTCAAGCTCGTGGACCAACTTTCGTTTCCCGGATCACACATCGCAAGCAGTCATGCGCCATCCCTAAATGGTCTATTCATGCAAGAAGTGTCTCAACCCACGGTCCGTCCTCCTGATGAGTGCGAGTAATCCGGGAGGATATGACTGGAACCCAGGGGGCATGCATCCTGGCCTGCTTCGGCAGGGAAACTTTTGGGTATAAGGTAGGTTTCCGCGGGAGAATATGACTAGTCCGTACCCTGTCCGTGGTTGGAAGAGGGGTTGTTCTGGAATAAGATTATCTTTTCAAAGTTATGTGAGAGGGCGGGGGTCGTCACTCACCTTTGTTTATTTCGGTAGACATTGTCGAGGAAGTGTTTTGTTTGAAAGAGTAACGAGACAATCTTTGGGTAGCCTGAAAGAGGTAAGCCTCTCCCGGTGAAACGAAAGTTTCGATGGAATTGAAGTAGAGGTAACCTTGAAACTCTGTTTTATACCTGGGGGCATGCAACCTTTTGGAGTGCAAGCAAGGGGCGACTATTTATTTTTTAAATTTTTAGGTCCTCCCTTTAAACCTGTAGGTCTAACCCTTTAAACTCGTAGGATTAGCCGTTTCCGAACTTGCATAAAGAAAGGAGAGTGAGCATAGCTTTGGTAAGGCGCAAGCTCTATAAAAAATGGGATCTTTCATGAGACACTCTTATCAAAAGACTGGGTAATCGAGCAGTTTTAGCATAAAGTTCATGCTCGTTAAAAAATAAACGCAAGATCCGAGTAGTTTTAACGCGGTCTTCATGCTCGTTAAAAAATAAATATAAGCAGTGAGCAGAGTTTCCTCCAGTGTTTAAGCTCATTTTTAACTAAAAAATGAACCTTCCGAGTAGTTTTAACGCGGTCTTCATGCTCGTTAAAAAATAAATATAAGCAGTGAGCAGAGTTTCCTCCAGTGTTTAAGCTCATTTTTAACTAAAAAATGAACCTATCCCGGTAAATAACCACTGTGATCGTAAATTTATCAGCCATAAAAAGCCTTGGTCGTGTTTGCACCTGCCACCTCCATTTTCATTTGGCCGATCGTTCACCTCCATATGATTGTTTACCCATTTTGAGGAACAGCTGCGAAGAGTGATTTCACCTAGCCATCCTTGTGACACTGCCGTGATTGGAAAATTCCAACCTGTACCTGGAATCAGTTGCTATCCCTGTTTATCACTCGTTCCTCAAAAGACGAGTCTCTTTAAGCTCTTTTCAATTGACTCGTAAAATATGAAAATATTGCCGAGTTTTGGCCTTCCAGCTCACTAAAGGACAGGAAGAGCTATCCCTCCTCTAGATTTTAATCTTTTTGGACTTGAGGGATTATTGCACAAAAAGGTCGAGCGCTTGTTTTATTCGGCTCGTTAAAGTTATCGAAAACTCATCCCTTCTGTATTGTTTTATACTTTTTCGGACTTAAGGGATTAGATGACGAAAAAGGAATTTTGGAGTTGACTTTATGTACCTTTTCAGACTCTCTAAAAATGAAAAGGACCGAGTTATCCTTGTCGTTAAACTCGTTAAAATGATTAAATAGCGACAAACTTGTCTTTAGACGAGAACGAGTTTCCCTATCGCTAGGCTCGTTAAAACATAGCGATGGGCTTGCCCGAAGGGTAGGTTATAGAACAAGCATATGGTATCCTCCTCAAGCTTGACAAAAATAAAGAGGTATTGGTCAGCAATGACTGGGGAAAAATTGGGAAAAATCAAGAAAACTTTGATGGTATCAAGTCGCTCTTGAACATGACACTTTTCCTCCGTACCACATTCGGGTTGGGTTGTTTCATTCACCGGTCACATCGCCATGGTCTCGCCATACCATCCATATTTGGGATAATGCTACCAATCCATCGCATCAGTGTCACCATATGTTCAAGAGAAGTCGTTCAGAAAGAGTCAACCGGGTCCCATCCACTGCCATACATTATCCTTCATCCATTCATGACCGCCACCCTGAATCATATGTCACAGATTGTTTTCACCTCCATTAAAATCATTAGCTCCGTTCTGTGTCACTGATGTGGGATTCATTAAGGCCCTCCTTTAACGGATCGCTCCTTGTCGACATCAGCTCATTATCCAAGGAGTTGATCTAGGAACAACCCCTTCAGTACTTTGAAGCTTGCATGCCTCAATGGCAAGTTTCTCACTTCCGGCGACAGGTATACATCAATGACCTTCGACCAGAAGATTTTGCGTGGTGTTCGACGCCAAGTCCTTTATTCACACCAAGTGAATTGTACTGCAGTACCTTGAGGGTCATTATCATTATCGGTGATTCCTCTCGCGCTTGTTAACGATTTACATCATGGACCGGTAATCGAGCGATGTCTTTCCGTGTTCGACTTCAGCGCAATTCTCACATGGATCGACTTGTACTTAGAGTGAAGATCGAACGAGTTTGAAGACCCCGAATCTAGTTTCATCCACCCGGGCTGCGATATATATTCAGGAAAAATAAAGACATTTGACATGTACATCATTGCAGCAGATGATCATCCTATTCAAAGGATGATAATTTCACCAAAATTATCTGTCTACCATCAGACGATCGTCTGTTCTATGTACAAAAATGAATTTATAAAGCTGAGCATGGGAATGCCCGCCTCAGCTAGATCATGAAAGCAGTATGAATCATAATGTATTGTATTGTATTTTATTACAGGTCTCCTCCCAGCAGATGGATGAACTTCGGACCCTCCTGGATAAAGCATTTCACCCGATAAACGGCCTCATACTTTAGGGGGCAACTGTTATAGACATTTTTGTGCCTTGCATCACTGAGCATGAATGTCAATAATCAAGGGATCCAAAGTCCCTAAACATGTTGTTCCTACCCCTAGAGGAACACGGCCAGCAAACCACAGCACTTAACAAAAGTTCTCCACCTGAAAACACTCAAAAACAAGGCAATTCTGGATCATGTCAACTGCTCCACTGAGCATCTGTGCTGAATGTCAACTGCTCCACTGTCTGCCTGCGTTGAATGTCAACTGCAAAGAAGGCTACCTGCGCTGAGCGAGTTTGGACAAGTGGCAGAGTCATTCCTCAAGGTGTCAATGCCCAGGAAGCTTCCAAAATGACACTTGGATCAGGGAATTCGACTGGTGATGAGTAAGAGGTTCCAAATCTCCAAGTGGAATCAAGAACCTCCAAGTGGACTCAAGAACTGAAGTGGGAGAGGACACTGGTCAGCTTCATACCAGCCTAAAGCTGACTCATCCTCTCTCCAAAACTCCTATATATAGATCTCTCTCATGAGGTCTGGGGAGGCTGGAATTTAGTATTTGCAAAGAATTGTTGTTGGTTTGTGGCTAGAAACATTGGGTGTGTTATGCTTTGAAGGGAATTGAAGAAGGAATTCCATTCTGCTGGGAAGGAGATGCTGGGTTGGAGCCCTATGGGTTGTATCTCTTCCTGAATCCTGTTACTTTCAATAAAGCTATCTTGATTCTTCCCTATATGCTGGTGTATTTTGTATGATTGCATTAGTATATTTGATTTACTTCTAATCCTAAATCATTTATGAATATGTATATTTGCCTTTGTATTGTGTTCTTCTCTTGTTGCAAGTAGTTGTTCTCTTGTCACAGGTAGCTGTTCTCTTGTGACCTCGTGGGATTCAAGTAGCTGTTCTCTTGATCAAGCGAGGAGGCAAGTAGCTGTGGACACACAAAGAGAAGAGGATCTAGATCGAGGGACAACTGGAAGACAATGGTAAGTCTACCAATCTCCTCTCTTTCACATTTCATAAAGGAAGGAATCATAATAGCTATATTCGTTTGTTGCTAAGGCGCTGTCACACCTTAGGTGGATAGGATCGTCCTAAATAGGCATTTTTCCCCACAACACCTCTAACAACATTATTGAAGAAAGATTCATTTTCATGGACTCCGGAAGCAACAAAGGCCTTTGAACATCTTAAAGAGGCAATGTGCCAAGCACCGGTCTTAGCTACACCGGACTTCACAAAAACCTTTATAGTGGAATGTGATGCTTCAGGAAATGGAATTGGTGTTGTTCTAATGCAAGATGAAAGACCCATTGCTTTTGAAAGTCATCCAATCAAGGGAAAGTTTTTAAGCAAAGCTATTTATGAGAAGGAAATGTTGGCAATACTCCATGCACTGAAGAAATGGTGACCCTACCTAATGGGAAGACACTTCAAGGTAAAAACGGATCATGATAGCCTTAAATACTTTTTAGAACAAAGATTATCCTCTGAAGAGAAACAAAAGTGGGTCACAAAGATGTTGGGTTATGACTTTGAAATCATCTACAAAAAAGGGAAGCAAAATGTGGTGGCAGATGCACTCTCAAGAAAGGATGAGGATGTGGAAGCATTTTTGTGTGCCATTTCTATTATCCAACCAGATTGGATAAACAAAGCAAGGGAGGAATGGAAGAATGACGAAGAAGTGTGAGCACTTATTCGAAAGCTACAACAAGATTCCAGTATTTCTGATACATTTAGCTGGAAAAATGATTTGTTATGGTACAAATATCGCTTATACCTCTGTAAGAATTCCCAGCTAAAACAAAAGATTCTTATGGAATTGCACACTTCTCCCTTAGGAGGGCACTCAGGATTTTTAAAAACTTACCACAGGGTTAAGAATGAATTTTTTTGGGATGGCCTTAAATCAGATATTCAAAAGTTTGTGGCGGAATGTTTGGTTTGCCAGCAAAATAAAGTTGAAACAATTAAGACACCGGGTCTATTACAACCTTTATCCATTCCAAGCCAACATTGGGAGGAGGTTTCAATGGATTTTATTACAGGTTTACCCAAGTCTGAGGGAAAGAGTGTCATCATGGTGGTAGTTGATAGACTTACCAAGTATGCACACTTTTGTGCATTATCACATCCATTTAAAGCCAGTATAGTTTCTACTGCATTTATGGAAACAGTTCAAAAGCTACATGGAAACCCAAAGATTATTGTAAGTGACAGAGATCCCATTTTCACTGGAAATTTTTGGACAGAATTATTTTCCTGTCTTGGTACTCAGTTAGCTCATAGCTCATCTTATCATCCTCAATCTGATGGGCAAACTGAGATAGTAAAAAATTGTTTGGAAGGATATCTTCGTTGCTTTGTATCTGATAAACAGACACAATGGGTCAAATGGTTGCCTCTGGCTGAATGGTGGTATAACACTTCCTTCCATACAGCAACAATAATGACCCCATTTATGGCACTTTATGGGTATCAACCACCATCCATCACATCATATTTAAGAGAAAATTCTAAGGTTCAGGCAGTGGAACATCACATCGAACATCAACAACAAGTCCTCCAACTCTTAAAGGATAACCTCGTGTTGGCACAAAATAGAATGAAACAACAGGCAGATCAACATCACAGTGAAAGAAGTTTTGATGTAGGTGATTGGGTATTCCTATGAATACAACCATATAAGCAAATGTCCCTAAAGCAAGCTAAGAAGGATAATAAATTATCGCCAAAGTGTTATGGTCCGTACAAGGTGTTGCAAAAGATTGGTACTATGGCATACAAATTGGAGCTTCCTGCAGCTTCTCGATTGCACCCAGTTTTCCATGTTTCATGTTTAAAGAAGGTTATAGGTGACAAGCTCCCAATTCAAACAATATTTCCAGAACTTGACGAGGAAGGAAAAATTATATTGGAACAGGAAGCAGACACAAAAACAAGAACTCGACAACTACGAAATCGATCAATTTCAGAGTATCTTATCAAGTGGAAGAACTTATCTGCTGAAGATTCCACATGGGAGGATGATAATTTTATGCAGAAGTATCCAGAACTACTCAAGCGTTGAGGACAACACTTTTTTGAAGGAGAGGGGCATGTTGGGTCCCTATAATACTAGTGATTACCCCATTACTATTGTAGTTATACCCCTTATTTATATTGTTGTGCCCCTATTACCCCCATATTGTTATTTTTGTGCCCCATAGAATCCCTCTATTGTTATTTTTGTGGCTTTATATTATTATTGTTAGGTCGGCTGGATTATGTTGTGACTCCCTAGACTCCTATATATATAAGGGAGGTTTTGTCATTTGTATCATCCAAGAATTGTTCATTTATGTAATTTAAAGGAGGTTGCCCCCTCGAAGAGGCTTAATTCTAAGGCGTTGATCTATCTTTTCTATCTTTTCTTGAGCTGGTTTCATAACAGGTTTAGTAGTAACCTTTTTAATAGGAATGGCCTCCACCCATTTTGTAAAGTAGTTCATTATGGTGAGAATAAATCTATGTTGTTTTGAAGAATTATAAGCAACCTCACCAACTACATCGAGACCCCATTTCTCAAAGGGTTGGTTGATGATTACAGGTCGTAAGGGAAATGATGCTCTCTTTTGTGAATGATACTACTAAAATCCTTCATGCAGGATATTACTGGCCTATGTGTTTCAAGGATGCACATGCATATGTCTAAATATTATATCAATATCTAAATATTTTGACTCTACTCCTTGTAGTTCTGAACTGCTGAATGATATAGGTTCTTCCACATCTTGACCATTATTCTGAGTTAGAACGACTCAATAAGACTAATCACAAGCACATGTATATAAAATAAACTCTTTATTGTAATATGGAGAGAACAAGGAGAGATCTTGTGTAATAACTTGGTTAATAGAGTCAATTTTTTTTTTTTTTTGTTGCATTGCACTTGAAAAATGCATTCTTCTTGATCATGTTTTGTAAAGGCAACACTATTTGTGAAAATTTAGGAAAAAATTGCCCCATAAAATTGATTTGACCTAAAAATGGCTGCATTGTTTTTTTATTATGTGGGAGTGCAATTTGTGAAATGACTTTGACTCCATTAGAGTCTATAGTTATTCCATATTTAGAAATAATGAATCCCAAAATTTTACCTTTTGGAAGAGCAAATAATTGTAGAAAATATGCTATAGGTTAACCCGATAATGCAATATAAATCAAAGTTAAATACTATAACCTACTTCTACTATCAATTTGCGGAAGCTTAAAGATCGAGCTGAAAAATATAACCAGAAGACGAAGAAACAATGGCACAATACACATGAAAATACTTTTGGGAAAGCCTCAGCTAAAAACCCCACACTATTGTATTGTCATACATGGTGGAAATACATAGGAATTATATAAAGCCTTGATTCTCACAACTAGCCAACTCTCAGTACAATCCTCACAGATGCTCACAGGCGATATTGGCTTCTCTCCAACCTTCCTCTCTACCCTCCAAGCTCCTATTTCCTTGCGCTGTTCCTTGTGGATGATTTGCCTTCAACCAAGTGGAAAACCTATCCTCCAAAACTGCACAATCCTCAAGGATAAATCCTTGACTGCATGCATGAGTTTTCTCCATGAGAAAACACATGCAACTGATAGTACACTGTCCTTGAACATTTATCTCAACTGGGTCTTTCTCAGAATAGACATGCATGAGTTTCTGATGAGGGAATATTCAGTTAACTGGAGTAGCACTAGTTGAGTGCATTAATGCATCAATTGACTGTTAACTCACTATTAGTTCCTCAAATAGTTTGGAACTAATTTAATTGGACTTAACTCATTAAACTAAGTTAACTAACTACAACTCAAATATAACTCAATCTTATCTCTTTAATTTAAGGGATAACTCTTGCATGACTTTATAAAGACTTCTATCTTGAATTTCTCCAAGTAATTAATTTAAAATAAGTAAATTAATTATTTCCAAGTCGCTGTTAAGACTAAATTCGATTTTAATTCAAAATTTAATTCAAGGAAAAATTAAATTGGAATATTCTTTTTGTCATATTTCAACACTCCCTCTCAACAAGAAAGGGATTATCTGCCACCTTGATCATGTCTCTATGGAACTCAAATTTACACTTTGACAATGCCTTTGTCAAAATGTTAGCATCTTGCTCCTCTGTTGAAATATACTGCAGCAACATGATCCTCTCGAGCTATGAAAAGCCATGGGAAAAAAATCTTGCCTTATGCTTCTCCACACTACCATCAACAGCTTGCTTTACCTTGTAAAGCCAATGGGAACTCACAACTAACTTGTTCTCCAGTCTCAGAACCACGTCCCAAAAACTGTTACGAACTATGGATTCATATTCCTCCACCACAGCATCAACCCAAATAGGCTGCTGCATTGATTCCTCAAAGGAAGATGGCTCAGTCTCAGCAAATTCCCCAGCAAGGGCCATGTATCCAGTGTACCTCTCAGGTGACCTCATATGTCTGCATTGAGAAGATGGTGCTCCCACATTCTCTCTCACATCCTCCAACAATATGTCAGCTTATCTTGTGCACTTCCATCCATATCTAGAAGACTCTACTTGAGTGGATGTCTCCACTCTTGGAACCTCTACATGTGGCTGCTCAACATCAGTCTGAGGCTCCTCCTCCTTAGGAACCAACAGCTCCTCCACAACCTGTAGTTGGAGCTCCCTCTCAAGGGAAACTCGCATGGCCTTCTGCTCATCAAACTTTATATCTCTACAAACCACTGTCCTTCGACTAGTAGGCAAGTGCACCTGATAATTGTGAGGTGTATTTGTGTACCCCACAATTATCCCCAACTCTGCTATCGGCTCAAGCTTCTTCCGTGCGTCCTTTGTCACATGGCAATATACCGATGAGCCAAAGATCCTGAAGTGACCCACATCTAGTCTCTTACTGGAGAAAGCTTCCTCTGGTGTCTTTATCCCAAGTATGCAATGTAGGCTTCTATTATGCAAATAGACCACTGTGTTGCATGCCTCAACCCACAAGTGAAGTGGTAGGCCTTGGTCATGCAACATTTCCCGTGATGCTGCTACAATAGTTCTTTTCTTCCTCTCGGCCACCCGATTTCGCTGTGGGTTATGAGGTGCCATCAACTCTCGTTTAATTCCTTCCACTGCATAGAAGTCCTTAAACTCTTGAGAGACATATTCTCCACCATTGTCGCTTCTCAAGGCCTTGATCTTCTTCCTTGACTATTTCTCGAATAAAGCTTTGAACTCACAAAACTTTGTGAAAGTTTGGTCCTTCTTCTTCATGAAATAAATCTAGAATTTATGAGAATAGTCATCAATGAAAACCACATAATACCTTTGCTTCACTATGGATGCTGTCGAGAATGGTCCACACAAATCAATATGAACTCGCTCTAAGATATCTACTACTCAACTGTCTCGATCATGAAAGGAAGACTTGGTGTACTTTCCCAAGGTACAACCTTTACATGTGTCAACTTGCTCAAGTTTACCTTTGGGAATTCTTGTAGATATCTGCTGCATTATCTTCAAAGCCCCATGATGAAATTGGTCCAACTACCTATGCCACAACTTGCCAATGTCTTGGCTTTGCAAGAATTCTACTTTCGTACTCAATGCTACACAATCATCTACCTCTAGTTTATAAAGATTCTTCACCCGAATCCATATCCTCTTGGTCTAACATGTGGCTATGTGTCTTAGGAATTCCTTTCCTTTACTAAAGACAACATCGTAGCCTTTGTCCTCCAACATCATGACCGATACCAACTTCTTCTTCAATCCAGGCCCATACATCACACCTGTCAAGGTGAGAGGAGCTCCATTCTCCCTCTGAAAAGTAGTGGTACCCACTCCTGAAACACTATACCTTCTGTCATCACCCATCTTTATGCGCATCTTGAGGTATTTCTCCTCCAAGGCACTGAATAAACTTTTATCACCGGTCATGTGGAATAAGGCTCCACTGTCAAGATACCAGACACAACCCATCATCGATGACACCATGCATGCGATGAGGGTAAAAGTCCATTTCGAGCTAAGAGGCTAATGCCTCACCTTCCGATCCTTCTAAGGATCCCTTCTTGGACTTCTTTGATGGGTAGCTAGTCGCATAATGTCCCATCTTGTGACAATTAAAGCATCTTGCTTTAGACATGTCACCCTTCTTCCCTTCATGAGAAGAATTCAATTTGAAATGGGAAGCCTTCACCTTCCCTTTTCTTGCCTTACTTGCTAAGGCCAGATTTTCTTCATCATCATTCTTGGATGAAGAACCATCTCATGTGCTTCTCCTACATAAGATCTGATCACAGTCATTCCCAATCCGATAGTTTCTCCCTTCCATTCGCAGAGTCATGGTAGCTATTCCAACTCTTTGGAAGGCCAAGGAGAGCGAGGCTCACCATATCATCATCGGCAGTAGTTATTCCCACACTGCCAAGCTCATCTATGTAGGTGGTGAGCTTGTTTAGATGTGTGGAAATAGTATCACCCTTCTCCATCTTTATTCTTCAAAGCTTATCCTTGAGCACCAATTTCCTATGGTCGCTACTATTCTAGTAGAGGTCCTTCAATGTCTTCCACATTGAAAATGGAGTATCCTTCCCATGGAGACTCGAGACAATATGGTCTTGAACTCCCTCAAGGATGATCCGTCTCGCCTTTTCCACACACTTCTTCCACTTAGCCAACTCTTGTGCATTATTTGAAGCTGGCTTTGGGATTTCTTGATCAATGAATTCCTTCAAGCCATTTTCATCTAATACAGCCTCCATTCTATCTTTCCATGCTATGTAATTCAAGCTACCTTCCAAGGCATACTCGAGTCTCAAGCCATAGAACGCCATTGGCCAGCCTTGAAGTATGATATGAATTCAATTTGCACCTAAAACCCCAAACTTCAAACTTCGAATTCTCTTCTCATTATACTGTTTACAACTCTGATACCATGTAGAAAATCTGCTATAAGTTAACCCGATAATGCAATATAAATCAAATCAGAATATTATAACCTACTTCTACTATCAATTTGCAGAAGCTTAAAGATCGAGCTGAACAATATAATTAGAAGAAGAAGAATCAATGGCACTGTTATCACTTAGAACCATAGTTCATGTATGTAATGTTGTCCACAAGTTTCATATGAAAATCTTTGGTTTAGTGAATAGGTTTATATGTGTGTGTGTCACTTTGAAATTAGAATTTCAAAAGGTATTGATGTAAGTCCGTGTAAAAAAATCGTTAGATACCCTCCATCATTGTCAGTTAAGGCATGTCTTGTCTGGATTGCGTCATTAGTACTTTGCGCAGTTTCGCAGCGCTGTCTGTTTGGTCAATTTAGCTGCGCAATGATGTTTCTGCCTTTTCGCAGCGTACTGTTTACCAGCCATTTCGTAGCGCGTTTTGTCAAATCTTAACTGTCTGCGCTATGAAATCGGGGTTTCGGGGTTTTTGTAGCGCCTTTTCTTGAAATGTCAAGTCTGGGAGGGGTGAGTCATAGGTCCGTCCACGTTTGTCAGTTGATGTCCTCTCCAGGTCATGATAGATCATCATTCCGCCATAAGGTCCAGGATCACGCATATGAATATCATCTTAAGGGATTTTATGAGGTATGGTTGTGTCATAATGTGTTTTCATGATGTGTAAACATGTCTGCTGTATGCAAAGAAGCCCGAGTTCTCATTTAAAGGGATCATCTCAAGCGAGCCTGCATTCCAAAGTTCGAAGTTGCCTTTTGAGTTGAAGCTGCTGTTAGTCCTCTGTCCGAAGGTTTTCAAAGAAAAATGAAGAAAAGGGAGCATAGATCAGGAAGGTGCCATAGAACAGAACCGGAGGGGCTGGATATTGCGTTAAAGGATGAAGGAGTAGCCAAAGCTTTTAGAGATGTTGGCTGCTGGAGGTTTTGTGAGAAATTGCAGGGAGGGCACGCAGAGGTAACAAAATCTTTTGCATTAAATTTTACCGGTTTAAACTCTAAGGTGTCAATGCTAGAATTCTCTGTGTCCCCAGAAGCCATTTCTAATGTGACAGAGATTCCTAGAGGTGGACATGAATGGTTCAAAAATTTTAAATTCGACATGAGCCCCTGTAAGGAATTTTTGAAGGAACCTTATGTAAATGAGGATCTCACGAAAGCTGTGCCAAAGAGTTATGTGAAAGAACATTTTGCCCTGCTCCTCACATGCATCCAAAAGTATTTAACATGCGAAGGGAGGTATAACAAAGTGTACTCATATCATTTTAAGCTTTTGTTACATTTCACAGGCAAAGCATCAATTGATATCCCTTTCTATTTATTCAGAAGCCTAAGTAAAATGTGTGATAAAATTCAGTTGAAAAAAGATGACTGTGAAACATCACTGTTCCATCATGGTTTGGTGAAGTTGTTAGTGTTAGATGGTTTGCAAAAGATTGGCAGAGATTGGGATTCTTTTGTTTTTATGGCCGGCTTTCAAAGTAAAACAGGCCTCACTCCATTGCCTGTGAGGGAAAGGGAAGAAAGAATTGAAGAACCTACTCTGGCTGAACTCAGAAAGGAGGTGACAGACCAAAAGAAGCCTAAAACCAAGTTAAGGAAATCAGAGAAGTCTGTGGTGGCAAAGGAGACACCTAAATCATCAGCAAAGGAAACACCTGAGTCATCATCTAAGGAGACACCTCAGTCATCAAAGCAGAAGATCCAGAAAAAGAAGGATGAAGCTGGACCAAGTGAAGTTGAAAAGATTTCAAGGGTAAAAACCAGAGGTCAACTAAACAAGGAGAAAGGTAAGTCAATCACTGTGGAAGAAAGCCCTATGTCAAAAGGCAGTTTAAGTGACTTACTTGTAGCTATTGAACTTGAACAAGATCAGCCAATACAGATTGAACCAATAGAGTTTGAGCAAGATCACCCAGTGCAGCCAATGCATATTGACCTCACTCAATCTTCACCCGAAAGTACTAAGAAACCAAGAGCTTCAAAAAGGTTGAGATTTGAGGAGCCTAGTAAAGAATATGCTTTCAAGCCACGTAGGCCAGTCACAAGAAGACAAATGAAAGAGGTGGAGAAAGCGCAGAAAGAGGAGGCACCTGTAGAAGTGCCTAGTACAGATGTACTTGAGGTTTTGACCAGAACAGTTCATGCAGCCAGGAGTAAAGACAAGAGAAATAGGGTCATCATCAGCCAAGGTGGAAATGTCATTGCTATCAAGCAACAGGCAGGAATAACACAAGAAGAAGTGCCTCAGATTAAAAATGTTTCTAAAGAAAGGGCAGTGAGATATGCAAATTATAAAAAGGCTGTACTAAAAGGCAGAACAAGTCTAATGGGCCAAACTGACTCAGTGTCTGATGCATATTTGTGGACAGTGCCAGCTCTGAAGCAGGAAAAAACCATGAAACAGCTGAACACAAGCCTAAGAGCAGAAAACAAGGCTTTGAAGAAAGAAGTTAGCAGTTTGAAGAAGAAGCTAGGTAAACTAGCTGATTAATCCAAGGGGAAATTTGCTTTTCAAGTTTTGATAAATTTTGGTTTCCATCATTTTGAAACTTTTTGGATCCCTAACACCTGTACAAAGTAGCTGAAGAAATCATGAAGTTAAGTCAACAGTGCTTTAAGATTCATATGTTCTGTTTTGATTATCTACAGCAGTTTCGTAGCGCGCTACGAAACTGCTGTAGATGACTGTTTTATGAGAAAAAATGAAATTGATACTGAGGTCAGCAAATCTTGAAAAGGATGAACTCGAGGCCAGTAAAGAGATCATACAAGGCTATCTAAGCATTCAAAGAGTGACAGGTGTAAGTGTTGGAGAAAAAGGTGAAATATTTTGTTTTTTGCTAAAGTCTTCCTAAAGCTACTTTATGACCGAATTATTAGGGTTCTGGTAGGGTTACCGGAATTTTGGGTTGGACACCTGTTCAGTTCACAAAGCATCCAGATCATAAGGCATATGGTGTTATGCGTAGTTATTAAAGGTATTAAATAGTTTGAAGCATGTTCTTTTGGAAATGAAGACTGATGGAAGGCAGGGACCGTGATAACAGGGCACACATCTTCACCAACTAATGAGTCATCTGCACAGCTAGAATCCAAGGCAGCTCGTTCAGTGAATGCCTCTCCAATATATTTCGGCCACTACAGAAATGGTACAGGTGTCAAAGTTCAAGAAAGCATCAATGCACACGAGGAGATAGAATTAGAGTTTCAATAGGAATGGGACTCTATGTATTCACAGCGCAATACCTTTGTATTTAATAAGTTTGTTTAGATATAGATAAGGCAATTAATGATAGGATTTCGAGCTCCCCTCATGCTTGTTGAGGAGACTCAAGATAGTTTGAGTTTTGTTTTCCTATATATAGGAAAAACTCTGATGTAAAAAAGGTTGGAGATTTATGAAAAAACAGAGTTTTTATCAGCTCATGTAAAAGACTTTGACAGTAATATAAAGATTACTTTTTCTTCCCAAGATTCATCATGTGTTCAATGCTCAGAATATGTGTGGTTTTGTCATTATCCTTTATATATTTTACAGCTCACTAAATGTGCAATCACTCTGAATTCACCTAGTGCTCAGACTTCCTGTGTATATTTATGAGTTGTGTTTCTTTTTGAGAAATGTTTTGAGTGTTAAACATTATATGCCTTGGCTTCCATGATTGAGTGATTAATAGTTTACTGCAGAAGTGTTTGACTCCATGAGCCCAATGGAAGAAGTGTTATTTTGTTGTTCCAACCAGCTTTATTTTCATGAACTGTATGAAGAGTTAGCCATCTGTTCTTGTAATTGATTCTTATCAAAAATCTGTGAGAGAGCCCTCTCTGACTAAGGAGGCTAAGCCTTAGTCTAAAGCCTGGTTGAAATAGTTACATGAGATCTTGCTAAGTGGCAGCCCTTAGTACACGATTTTGTGATAACAGGCACAATACACATGAAAATACTTTGGGGAAAACCTCAGCTAAAAACCCCACACTATTGTATTATCATACATGGTGGAAATACATAGGAATTATACAAAGCCTTAGCTTTCACAACTAGCCAGCTCTTAATACAATCCTCATAGATGCTCACAGGAAATATTGGCTTCTCTCTAGCCTTCCTCTCTGCCATCCAAGCTCCTATTTCCTTGCGCTGTTCCTTGTGGATGATTTTCCTTCAACCAAGTGGAAAACCTATCCTCCAAAACTATGCAATCCTCAAGGATAAATGCTTGACTACATGCATGAGTTTTCTCCATGAGAAAACACATGCAATTGATAGTACACTAACCTTGAACATTTATCTCAACTGGGTCTTTCTCATAATAGACATGCATGAGTTTCTGATGAGGTAATCTTCAGTTAACTGGAGTAGCACTAGTTGAGTGCATTAACGCATCAACTAATTGTTAACTCACTATTAGTTCCTCAATAGTTTGGAACTAATTAAACTGGAATTAACTCAGTAAACTTAGTTAACTAATTACAACTCAAAATTAACTCAATCTTATCTCCTTAATTTAAGGGATAACTCTTGCATGACTTCAAAAAGACTTCTAACTTGAATTTCTCCAACTAATTAATTTAAAAAAAATTAATTAATTATTTCCAAGTAGCTGTTAAGACTAAATTCAATTTTAATTCACAATTTAATTCAAGGCCAAATTAAATTGGATTATTCTTGTTGCCATATTTCAACAAGAGTGGATTTTTAGGATTCAAAGGGATACCATATTTCATGCATCATTCAAAATTTTGTTTCAAGTCATGAATATGATCCTTTTGTTTTTCGAAAATATTGTAATGTCATCAAGATATACAACCACTATTTTATTTATCAATCCTCTAAAATAAACATCCATTGCTATCTAGTATGTCACCTTAGCATTGATGAAACCAAATGACATCTTCTGATAAGCATAGGTTCCCCATTTAGTCATAAAAGTAGTTTTTAATCTATCATTGGGATGGAAAAGTATTTGATTATATCTAGAGAACACATCAAAAAAGGACATCAACTTTAATCCAACTACAGAATATAAGATCTTCTCCATAGGAGGCAATGGGAAATTATCTTTTTTCTTTCTTTCTTTTTGATGGTTCGTTAAGGTTTCTAAAATCGATACAAATTCTTATATCTTTGTTATTTTTTCTAGTTGGAACTAGATCATATCCCCACTTAGAATGCATAACTAGAAAGATAATACTGGCTTTCAACAATTTATTTAACTCAACTTTAATTTGAGGTTCAATATTAAGATGAATTTTCCTTAATTTCTGATGGATAGGTTTTCATTGAGAAGAATTGGGATGGTATGCTAGATGATTGATGTTTAAAAGGTATTAATATTGTCATAATTCTAGGAAAAGATATCCTTATATCTTCTAAGTAGATGAATGAATGTGAGTCTTTCTCCTGATGAGAATCTAAGCCCTAAATTTACATTTTAAGGACTTTTGTCGGAGCCAAGATTGCTGACCTCAAATCTTAAGGAAGAAACTGGAGTTTTAAAATTAGTAGGATTTTTAAACCTGTCGTTAAGATCATAAAAGTCTTCTAACTTTATTACAAATTTGGGAATGGAGTTTTCAAATTTTCTTTCAGTTTATGATTTGTTCAATTCTTTATCATGATAGTCTTCATCAATGATCTAATCATCATATGTTCCTTTTGAAGTGAGGAAATTTATGATGTCTTTGTCATCATTGAAAACTCTCTATTTGGAGATATTATCATGTATGGAGGGTCTAAATATCAATTCAATTGAAAAATGATCTAGGTTGAAATCTTTAAAGGCAACATTTTCTAAAAGATTTGCACCTACGTTTTGTAGCCTTGGGATGGGATTAATATTGAATGCAAGAAAATGAAAAGTAATGTTTTAAGTGATTGGAAACAAAATGGATAGTTTTTCTTACCTATTTAATTACAATTTCCAAGCCCCCAATTGTGTTTAGGTATATGACATCCAGGTTGATTGCTTAAGCCCTTACACCAATGCTTCATACTCAACAATGTTATTTCTACATTCGATCTCAAGTTTTCAGGTGAGCATAGTTTATTCTCTATTGGGGTTGATCAAAATGCACCCTACATTTGTGCCATCATTAGACTTTGACCCATCAAAGTACACAGTCCAAATTGATTATTTACAAGTTTATCTATACGAGAATCTGCAATATTTACGCAACACATTGTATTAGTCTACGAAATTATTTTGATTGATGAACATATAGTATGAGATGGAAAAGGACATAATTGAGTAGTAAAATTACCAATATATGATTTTGCACAATAATTTCCTAATATATTATTGGTAAAGGCAATTGGATCATTTTCCTCTTCCAGTTCAATCTCAGTATGCTCATATGTTTTACTTGATCAACTCCTATATGAATTGGCTTTCCATTATATGGTAGACAAAGGTGTGACCAATCAGTTGTGAAGTAACCTTTCAACTTTTCTCACCAATATCTACTGAAGAGAAGACCATAGGACTTAGGGATATCAACTATTACAATATCAATGATCTGAAATATTTTGGGTTGAGAAGCTAATCTAATTAGGACATCCTTTAGTTAACCTAAAACCTTAACTTAGTTCTATCAATTTGTACAATTTGAGTGGATGATTCTTGGGGCCTAGCATTAATTTTCAAGCAAACAAAATATGGCATGATGTTAGAAGAGGCACCAAAATCAACCAGAAAATTATGTACATTCCTATTAAATATTTCAAAGGACAAGAGAAAAGTTCGGGTATGTGAATTATATATATTGCCTATGAAAATGGCATCTGCTTGTTTCATTTTATCGAAGGAATATGTAGGCTTGGGATTAGATTTAATTTTAGTAGTCACAACAATATTGGGTAGGGGATATTTGAAGTACCATACAAATTAAGAATTTACTAAATATTTTGCTGATATTTTAGTTTACTAACTTTATATAGTGAAATGTTAGCCTTGGTCTTCTTCATATCATCTATAATATTATATTTTATGCTATCATAAATTACAATAGTTTTGGAAGCAGACTTATCTAGAGTAGAAGAAGGACGGGTGGTAGGAGTTTTAGTGGGATTTTAAATTGTTGGAGCTGAAGAGGAATCTGCAGGAGAAACTTTATTGGTTGGAGATGCATTTGTTGTAGGGATTTGAATAAGATTAGATGTACCTGCATAGATTTTACTTCTTCTTGTTACAGGGATATCTTATTCCTCATCATCCGATAGAGTGATAATGAAATCCCCTATTGCATTCACATCAATTACTTCTTTTTCTCCTTCTTCTTCATCTTCAATTTGTTGTGGATCTTTTTCCTCATATTCCTCTTCATCAACTGTTGAAATTTGTCTAATAGGAGGAATTTGTCGTGGCCTTCTAAATGTTCTGAAAGGTCTTGTTGAATATGATTCTTCTATGACTTGCTTATTGAGGTCAAAAACCTCATTTTTCAGAGTTTTGATGACCTTTTGAATATCTTCTATATAAAATGTTTCTCTAGTTCTCTTCTTCTTCTTTTATTCCTTAAATGGGACGTTCTTAGTTGGTTAAGAAGAAGTTTTCTTCTCTTCCATGGGATCTTTCTTAGCAAGAGCGAGCATTCATTTCTCAACATTAATTTCTTCTTTCATATTATTGTTTAGAGTAGTATTTCCATATGTGTACACAAACATAGCCATTGAGGAGGGAAGCACTCAAATATACCAGTCAACCTAAACATCCTCACCTAGCTTGGAATTTCCTGGTATCTTATTCAGAATTTTATTAAACCGTGAATTAAAATGTTTGACTCATTCATCAGGACCCAATTTTATATTAGAAAATTCAATTATCAATGGATTTGGTATCTTGTCATCACCAAATGTATTTAAAAAAACATCCTCAAAAGTGTCCCAATTTGGTATGGAATTAGCAAATAAAGAAAAGTACTAGGAAGTGGCTACCTTCAAAATTATGAGGAAAAATTTTGCAAACTACATCTTCTTTTGAAACATATTTTAAATTGATAGCTAGCATAAAATTATTGATATGTTCTTAAGAGGTACACAATTATCAGGATTAAATTTTGGTAGTCATTATTCAAGGTGTTTAGGAATAGGATGTTGTTAGCCCCCAACATTCACGACGCCAAGAGTTTCCCAGGGTCTTTGTGACATTCTAGTAATAACAGGGATTATACCAATTACAATAGAAGAAGTAGTTATAGTGGATCATGTTGGGATAGTGGGTGTTGAGGGATCTATTGTATTGGTAACAATAGAAGATATTATGGGTTGAGTTTAAGAAGGAGATGTAGACAAGGATAAGGGAGTAAGAGTTTGAGATGATTGTTTAGTGGTTGGATTGATGGTAGGTGTAGGAGGAGTGGAACTAGAAGTAATAGTTTCACTAGCTATTAAACTAGAACTTGAGCCAAGTTTCTTCCGATGGTGTGTGTCTAGTGGAAACTCGAAGGGTTTTATTCCCAATTTATCACTTTTAGCTCTGGTCAAAATACCAAAACTATTAAGTGATGATGTAACACTTCCTTCAGAGGTTTCATACACTTAGGGTTGATCTCTTGATATTGATAGTCCTTCAATATTTTGAATAATAATTATAATTTCAAGTGAGATAGGTGGATCTTTAGGCAAGGGTGTGTTGAATGAAGGCTCATTACAGGGTCTACAAACAATAATAGGAAGTGTGTGAGAATTTTTTTCAACTTTAGATCGTGGGAGGAGATCATGAAGAAGATATGGAAGTTGTAGGTGAGATCAAGGGCAGAGATGAATTCTTTGAATGATTGGTAGTTTTCTAATGTGATCTTATTTCCATTCACATTCTAATGGCCCTCATTTTAGTGCAAGAAAATTTGATGGCCAGAATTGACCTCATCAACATTTGGGAAACCACTTGATCAGAGCCCAAATTAGACTTTTTTCCATTTGGGAAAGTGGTTACAACTAGTTTTAGATTCGGTCCAATTACCCCTATGGGAGATGCTACAATGGATGGAGACTTGGAAATATATGAAGCAAAAGAGAAATATGGGAGAGGAGACAATGATTTTATGTAAAGGAAAAAAAGTAAAACAAATATATTGTAACTAAGCTATATAAACTATACTTTTTAATATATCACCTTGGTGAAAGTGCATATGTGAAATGAAAGATAACTCAATAACTAGAGATGTAGATATCTTTGTTAAATCGTTTAATTAAACAAACTGTAAATGATAATCAATTCAATTAAATAGTTATTTGAATTGATATATAAACAAAATTCACATATAATCTCGAATTAGAATGTTTACAAATGACAGATACAATAAGACATAAATGAATTATTAAACCTTTCACTTATAAACATGAATAAACTCAAATGATTCCAATAAAAAATATAAGAAAGAAAAAATCAATAATAGTACCAATTATTCTCTTCTTCTATGATACATGGAATCAAAAGTGGTTCAACTTATATTAGAAAGGAAAATCGTACAAAAGTGCAAATGTTCCTTTTCATTCAAAATTTCAGAGCCCCTAGCCTTGGGCTTGAGAATTGTTTAAATAGTTTTTCAAACAAAAAGGAAAATAGTTACATCTCCGACATTTTTTCAACTAAAAAAAACTAACTTGAACATAATAGAAATTTGTTACAAATTTTTTGAAACTAAAATGATTTTTGAACTCAGAAAAATAGTTGTTGATGAAGAGATAGTGGGTGCTTACCATTGTTGATAGACTTCTAAAAGATGAACCAACTCAAGAGGAGAGTGAGGTTTAATGCTCAATGGACAACTACATACTTTAGCTTGCAAATATGGTAATAATTGAGTTATTTCTTCAATGATGACCTTAGTTACTTGAATCTAACCATGAGGTTTGATGAGGAATTCTCAGGTCAATTCAAAATTTACCTTTGACAAGTGTTTGATCCTTTCAAAAAACTTTGTCCTGTCATTTTCCCATTTTTCTTTTAAAACTTCTGCATCTAGATGAGTTTCCTCTTAATCACCTAGTAGAATTATATCATTTTAAGTGGTTGAATAATTAATTGAATAATAGAATTAGAAAACCTTTCATCAACTTTCACCAATTCTTTGACCAATTTTTTATTGGACTTCCAAACATGAAGAAATTTTGACTTTTGCATTCCATTGATTATGGGAAAGTTTAGAAAGAATAATTTTTTATCCTCTTGCCATGCCAAAAGCTCATTGATCTTGTGCTTGCTTCATCATACTAATTTTCCATATCAAGAAAATCATTTAGAAAAGAATTGACCACTTTCTCCTGAGCCTGTATTATGTGTAATTGGTTGCAGAAAATTTGTTTCTGATACTGAAGTTGATGATTCAAGTCACAAGCTTCACACTTGAATTTACCAAGATCTAAAACATTCACGTTTTCTTGTTTTAACTTTTCCTGTAATTCACTTACCATGTGATCCAGGTGGATCTTCAAAAAGTACCTGTATGTTGGAAATAATACTGAGAGGGGGGGTGAATCAGTATTATCTAGCAATTTAACAAATCTTCCTTATTTGATCTTTTGAATTATTCTTGCATATCAGTACCATAAAATAAGAAAATAGACAGTCACACCAAAGAACACAAGATGTAAGGTGGAAACCCAATGTGGGAGAAAACCACCTGCTGCAATATGTCTCTATCTTCTTTCAATTTAGAAATTCTTTTACAATGATTTTGTACTGGTGCAGTCCTTTACCAGTACGTAGGCTGCAACCTACAGAGAGCTACAACTCTCTCTCGTTTTCTAGTCTCTCCTGGAAGGGAGCTACAACCCCCTACTTCTTTTCATGAAGAATCAAATGATCAACAAGTATACAACAGTTGCAGTCCACTACAGTTATCAGATCAGTAATCACAGAACTAACCCAGAACACCTTATGAACAGAAAAATACAGTCAACAGATCATCTTAAGACAGGGACGCAATTTTTCTTTCTGTGGCCTGCGACTGGACGCAGTTTACCTTCTGCTGCTCTGCGTGCCGACGTAGTGTTCTTTAAACTGCTCTACGTACCGGCGCACCCAACAATACTATCGCGCCGCGTCTTTTGCTTCAAAGACGCATCCAATAATACTATCGCACCGCGTCTTTCGCTTCAGAGACGCACCTGAGCCCTTACTGTACTGCGTCTCGGCGCACTTCCCCTTCGCTGGACCTGCGTCCCTCAAGATATAAAAGATATGAAGACTTCAGAACTAGCCCAAACAGTCAGATCTGCAGATCTGATCATGCGCCATAGAGATCACAGTCCATTAGAAGATTCGCCCTCATAGATCTGGACTAGATCTCACCAAAAGATATTCAACCAAAGATGATGATGAATCCAAATGAACTCCTTTGCTTTATATAGGCAAGCTCCTCCCCAAAACATGGAACAATACCACGAGCCGACACCATAGAAACACAAAACCGTCGGCTAGATACCACACAAGAAACCCCCACGTGCTTTTCTCTGTCTTGAAATGTGTGCACTGGGTGGACGCACCCCCTGAACGGCTGGCCTGCGTCCCTGGACGCGGGTTCTGCATGGTATACCTGCGGGGACGCACTTTCTGAACCGATTGCCTGCGTCCTTCTTAAAAATAGAGAGTTGATCATCAAGAATAGTGATCTACCACCTGAATGGGTTGCCATCAAGGACAACACTTGAATCATAATGCCAACAATCTCCCCCTTTGGACTTGATGGCAACCTCATGATCTTCAACTTCATTCTCCCCCTTTGACATCAAGGGCAAAGGGTATGCTCCCCCTACGCTCATGCTCCTCCAGATCTGCAAATAACCAGAAATCCACCATGAAAGAGATAGAGACATATTGCAGCTATTTCCAAGATCTCCTTCTTCATAATGCCAACAATGCATTATGTGCTCCCCCTGAGCCTATACCACCAATAAGAAGATGTTCAGCAATAAGATGATGCATCAACAACCCCCAGCTTTTGCCTGAGGTATTCAAAAGTGTCTCTGGGCAACGGTTTGGTGAAAATATCAGCAACTTGTTCCTTAGAAGAAACATATTCCAACTTGACCTTCTGTTCAAGTACTTGTTCCCAGAGAAAATGGTACTTGATTGGTATGTGCTTGGTTTTTGAATGCATAACCGGATTCTTTGAGATGCTGATTGCACTTGTGTTGTCACATAAGATAGGGATTGGAGGTGTACAAGTGATTTGATAATCCTGCAAAGTCTGCATCATCCAAAGGAGTTGGGTGCAACAAGATGTAGCAGCAACATATTCCGCTTCAGCTGTAGACAAGGCAATTGAACTCTGTTTCTTGCTGAACCAAGATACCAGTCTGGAACCCATAAAGAACGCACCACCACTTGTGCTTTTCCTGTCATCCACGCTTCCGGCCCAATCTGCATCTGTATAAGCATGAAGAGTGAGATCTGTATCTCTAGGATACCATAAGCCATAATTTTGAGTCCCTTGAAGATATTTGAAAATTCTCTTTACTGCCTGAAGATGAGTCTCCTTCGGATTTGCCTGAAATCTTCCAACTATTCCAACTGCATGCATGATTTCTGGTCGGGTACCTGTCAAATATAGTAAACTTCCAATCATAGATCTGTAGGTTGGTTGATGTACTGCTGCAGATTCATCATTTGCACTGAGACTACATCCTGTGACCATGGGTGTACATACAGGTTTTGCATCTTCCATGCCATATTTCTTCAAAATCTGCTTGAGATACTTGGTTTGAGATAAAAAGATTCCTCCTTCCTTCTGTTGGATTTGCAAACCAAGGAAATATGTCAGTTCTCCTAGCAAGGACATTTCAAATTCTTTCTGCATGACCGAGGCAAAGCTTTGACTCATAGCTTCTTCATTGCTGCCAAAAATAATGTCATCTACATACACAACAAGTATTAGCAATTTGTCATTTTCAACTTTTATATACAGATTGCTATCTGCTGATCCTTTTGAGAAACCTTGTTGATGAAGATATTTGTCCAACCGGTAGTACCAAGCCCTTGGAGCTTGTTTGAGACCATAGAGAGCCTTTTTCAATCGGCATACAAGATTTGGATCATTTCCAAGAATGAACCCATCTGGCTGTTCAATGTACACTTCTTCTTCCAAGTCTCCATTCAGAAAGGTTGATTTCACATCCATTTGAAATACTTTGAAGTTCTGAAAACTTGAGAGAGCAAGGAACATTCGGATGGCCTCAAGTCTTGCAACAGGAGCAAAAGTTTCTTCAAAGTCTATTCCTTCTTGCTGCGCATACCCTTTACAAACAAGTCTGGCTTTGTTTCTAATTACTTCTCCATTTTCATTCAATTTATTTTTGAAGACCCATTTTGTTCCAATAACATTCTTATCCTTTGGTCTAGGAACCAGCTCCCAAGTGTTGTTCTTTTCGATTTGCTCAAGTTCTTCATCCATTGCTTTCACCCAACATTCATCTTTGCATGCCTCTTTCACATTTTGTGGTTTAGTAGAGGAGAGTAATGCCAAATAGCTTGAAGCTTCTGCAACTGTTCTTCTAGTTTGTATACCTGCTTCTTTCTGTCCCATGATCTGAGATTCTGGATGGTTCTTCTGAACATATCTGGATGGAGTCTTTTCTTCTGTTCTTGTTCGTTCTTCTGCGTCTTCGTGAGGTTCTTCTTGAGATTCTTCTTGAGGTTCTTCTTCTTCATCATTCTGTCTTTGAGGGTAGCTTTCATCTTCTTCGATGTCTTCACGATGTATTTGCCTAGGAATGTATCCCTTCTCATCAACCACTACATCAATGCTGTCAACAATTCTGCCAAGTCTTTTATTGTAGCATTTGTATGCTTTGCTATGTGGAGAATAGCCAAGAAGAATGCCTTCATCTGCTCTAGGATCAAGTTTGCCAAGCTGCTCCTTAGTATTCTTGATATAGCATTTGCTCCCAAAGATTTTGAAGTGCTTTACCGAAGGAGTTTTACCACTCCAGAGCTCATGAGGAGTTTGAGTGCTGTTCACCCGGACATTTGTCTTGTTGAGAATAATAACCACAGCATGTGCAGCTTCACCCCAGAAGGTTGCGGGAGTTCCTGATTCATCAAGCATAGCACGAGCCATTTGTTGGATTGTTCTGTTCATTCTTTCAACAACTCCATTTTGCTGAGGAGTTCTAGCTGTAGAGAATTCTCTCCTTATCCCATGTTCATCACAGAAATCGAAAAATTCATTTGAAGTAAATTCCCCACCTCTGTCGGATCTGAGGCACTTAATTTTGTGACCTGATTCATTTTCAACCAAGGCTTTGAAGGATTTGAATTTTTCGAATGCTTCATCTTTGTGCTTCATAAGTCCTAACCAAACAAACCTGGAGAAATCGTCAATAAATAATATCAAGTATTCCTCTCCTCTAGGTGTTCTTTTCCTAAATGGTCCACATACATCTGTATGTACTAGCTCAAGAGGCATGCTAGCTGATCCTTCTTTCTCTGGAAAGTTAGTCCTGGTTTGTTTTCCAAACTGACATGATCTGCATATGGTGTTGTCAGGAATTTTGATATCTGGAAGATCGCGAACTGCCTGATATTTGCATGCTTTCCTTATTTGTGAGAAGCTTAGATGTCCCAACCTTCGATGCCATAACCAGTGCTCTTCATCCTTGCTTAGATAGCATTGTTGTTGTCCTTCTTCAAATATGTATAGATTATTTGGAGTTCTTTTCCCTTTGAGAACTGTTTTACCTGTATCAAGATCACGAACAAGACATCCATTTGATCTGAATATAACCTCGGTTCTTTGATCACACATCTGGCTGACACTTAGTAGATTATGCTTCAATCCATCAACATACAAAACATTTCCAGCCTTAACATCTTCTTTTAAAGGAGCAATACCTTTTCCTTTTATAGTTGCAGGAGTATCATTTCCAAAAGAGACTTTCTTTCCCTTTTCTAAAATAGAATAAGACTCAAGTTTTTCTTTATCACCTGTCATATGCTTCGAACATCCACTGTCAATGTACCATAGATTTTCCTGTCCTTCTGCATAAAATGCTATCCCACATCTTTCTGTTTGAGGTTCCTTTATTCTCCATGTTTTGGTGCCTGAGGCTTGTTCCTTTTTCCGCTCTTGTTCCTTTCTTTCCTGAAACCTGCTTCTGCATTCAAAGTCTTCATGACCAAAATTATTGCAAATAGAACATTCAACTTCATTTTCAAGAGCCGAAAAGCTGTTATAGGTCCTTTTTGTAATCCCTGTCATACTTCTTTGTTTTTGAGCTTCCCTAGTCATGATTGTTTTATATGCAACACATTGAGCTGCTTTGTGACCAAAGTTATGGCAAGAAAAGCATTGTCCATTGAAGAAGCTTCTGCGGTTATTGAATCTACCAGCCAACTGATTGTAATTTCTATTTTCATCTATTCTTGAACCAAACTGGGAAGATTTTACCTGTGGCTGGTTGTGGCTTTTGTTCACCCTTAAGCTGGATTGCCCCTGGTAGTTTCTGTTTGAAGTTTGTCCCTGCTTTACCTGATGATCTTCATTGTGCTTTTGCTCATTTCTTCTTGCTGCATCAAGATAACTTTTTGAAGTGGATGCTTGAGAAGTTTCTCCATTATAGCCCAGACCTGTCTTATTTAGTGGAGACCGCTGCACACTGATAATCTCATCCAAATTTTCAGATCCTTTGACAAACTTGAGATTAATAGCTTTTGTTTTCTCAATTTCTTTTCTAAGACCAACAATTTCACCTTCTAATTTTTCAAGATGTTTTTCCTTTTCATCAATCTGAAATTGTAGAGTATCAATGATCATGTTCTTTTCTTCTATACATCTCTTGAGTCTAGTAATTTCATCATAAAGGTTATCCACATCTACAGCATCCTCATAATCATCATCTTCAAATGCCATTAACAACCTATATTTATTACCTTGTTCATCTTCATCACTGTTTGATAAGCCATCACTATCTTCATGGGTGTAGTAGCTTTTCTTATTTGCACTTAGTTTCTTGTTCCATCTAGCTGGTTCCTTTCCTTTATCCTTATAAGGACATTTTGCAGCATAATGACCTACTCTTCCACAAGCAAAGCATTTGAAAGGTAGCTTACCTCTGAACCTTCCAGAACCCCTTTGAAGATTTCTGACAAAATTTGATTCTTCTTCCTCTTCTTCTGGAACATGACTTGCTTCATAGTGATCTTCTTTGCCTGATGCCTTAAAAGCAGCCTCCCTTCTGTCTGATGGACCTCCCTTTCTCATTTCATAAGCAGTTAGAATTCCATGTAGCTGAGACATAGTGAGAACACGGAGATTTTCTTTTTCTTCTATTGCAGATACTTTAGATTCAAACTTGGGGGATAATGATCTTAGAATCTTTTGAACTACTATAGACTCTTTTATTTCTTCACCCAAATTTTTCATACAATTAACAATCTCATCTACCCGAAGAAAATAATTAGCCACACTTTCATCATTATACATCTTGAGAGTCTCATATTGAATCCTGAGAGTTTGAAGTTTAGCTTGTTTTACCTGTTCATCTCCTTCATAGCTCGTGATCATTTTGTCCCATATTTCTTTTGCTGACTTGAAGTGCATTACCTTCATGAATTCTGTTTGGGATATACTTCCTAATAGAGTACTGACTGCTTTTGCATTTGTTTCATACTTCTTTTTCTCAGCTGGATCTGTAGGGGTAGCTGAAGGAAAAGCATAGCCTGTTTCTACAATGTCCCAAACTTCTGTACCAAGAGATTGAAGATATGCAGTAACTCTTACCTTCCAATAATTGAAGTTTGTCCCATCAAAAACCGGTGGCCTGATTGATGCTTCTCTCTCGTAGTTGCTCATGATGAACGATCTACCTTCAAGCGATCAAGCTTTTCTGAAGGACCTGCTCTGATACCAATTGTTGGAAATAATACTGAGAGGGGGGGTGAATCAGTATTATCTAGCAATTTAACAAATCTTCCTTATTTGATCTTTTGAATTATTCTTGCATATCAGTACCATAAAATAAGAAAATAGACAGTCACACCAAAGAACACAAGATGTAAGGTGGAAACCCAATGTGGGAGAAAACCACCTGCTGCAATATGTCTCTATCTTCTTTCAATTTAGAAATTCTTTTACAATGATTTTGTACTGGTGCAGTCCTTTACCAGTACGTAGGCTGCAACCTACAGAGAGCTACAACTCTCTCTCGTTTTCCAGTCTCTCCTGGAAGGGAGCTACAACCCCCTACTTCTTTTCATGAAGAATCAAATGATCAACAAGTATACAACAGTTGCAGTCCACTACAGTTATCAGATCAGTAATCATAGAACTAACCCAGAATACCTTATGAACAGAAAAATACAGTCAACAGATCATCTTAAGACAGGGACGCAATTTTTCTTTCTGTGGCCTGCGACTGGACGCAGTTTACCTTCTGCTGCTCTGCGTGCCGACGCACTGTTCTTTAAACTACTCTGCGTACCGGCACACCCAACAATACTATCGCGCCGCGTCTTTTGCTTCGAAGACGCATCCAATAATACTATCGCGCCGCGTCTTTCGCTTCAGAGACGCACCTGAGCCCTTACTGTACTGCGTCTCGGCGCACTTCCCCTTCGCTGGACCTGCGTCCCTTAAGATATAAAAGATATGAAGACTTCAGAACTAGCCCAAACAGTCAGATCTGCAGATCTGATCATGCGCCATAGAGATCACAGTCCATTAGAAGATTCGCCCTCATAGATCTGGACTAGATCTCACCAAAAGATATTCAACCAAAGATGATGATGAATCCAAATGAACTCCTTTGCTTTATATAGGCAAGCTCCTCCCCAAAACATGGAACAATACCACGAGCCGACACCATAGAAACACAAAACCGTCGGCTAGATACCACACAAGAAACCCCCACGTGCTTTTCTCTGTCTTGAAATGTGTGCACTGGGTGGACGCACCCCCTGAACGGCTGGCCTGCGTCCCTAGACGCGGGTTCTGCATGGTATACCTGCGGGGACGCACTTTCTGAACAGATTGCCTGCGTCCTTCTTAAAAATAGAGAGTTGATCATCAAGAATAGTGATCTACCACCTGAATGGGTTGCCATCAAGGACAACACTTGAATCATAATGCCAACACTGTAGCATGGTAAAATGCTCAAAAATCAAAGTGGCAGAATCTGGATAAACTTAGCATTGAATTGAAGTGCTCATCATCCTTATTCCAACGGTGCAAACGCCACTCAAATCCGAGCTCATATGAAGAAGTTAGAGTAAGTCAAAGTTGATGTTTGACTTGTCCAGGTAGCAGGAGGAGTGACGTGGTAGACACTCTCAACGAATGGGGAAGTGCCAAGTGGAAGGCTACCATTGGTCCCACATTTCACTTATCACAAAAAAATAGGTCGCGGCTTAAGGAGAATCGGCCCCGGTAGGATCCCGGTTGCGATTGCAATATCGCATATTGCAGGTCAAAGGAGGAACAAGTACTTAAGAATCAGCCCCCAACGAATCCAGGTTGTGATGTGATATAATTGCAATCGAATATCGCACAAATACCATGCCGATATACATGTTACCGATGGACTCCACTAATTTCGATATGCAGGGAAGATACGGATGCGATATTTTATAAATTCCATTTTATTATCTGGCAGGTCCACGATCATCACAGAGTGTGGGTCTTCTGCCGATTGTGATTGCGATGGGGACCCTGTTACACAGTAATTTGTCACTGACCTCATCTCAGTCCCTCTGCTGTGTCATACATCAAATAAACATGTCCATATCTTCCCACTCATGCAAGAAGATTAAGCAAGTGCTCTCTAATGCTAAAGATTGACCCTGTTTGCCTAAGTTTCTACATCGTCACTAGTAAACCTTTAAAATATGCGATGGTTCCCTGTCATGAACTGTATCGTTGCGACGTCGTCGCAGGTGTACACATGTTTACTGCGACAGTCGAATTTTAGGGCTCAGTGCAAGTCTTCTAGATTCTTATTACGACAATTAGTCTAAACGCATTGCTCCCGTGCGATGTCATCGCTAAGCCCTAGTTCATGACCAGCGACGATCTAGATTAGGTGAATTAGTTCAAACAATCGACCTTCTGGATGATTCTAGAGCTGGTTGTTGGGTCAGATTGGTTCACCTTTCCTCCTCTGGGATGGTAGTTCCACCTTTTATGAAACCTCCCTTGAGGATAAACTCCCTCTCCCTCATTTCATGGAGGCTCCTCCTCCTATAAAAGCACTCACCATTGCTATGCTCAGCTAGTTTTTGAGTTGCTAGTTACTGGTTTCTAGTTGGATTGAAGCAAATTAGATAGCTTTGGTGTGAATTTGACAAGTGTGGAATTGTTGATAGTTTTGTAAGAGGTTGTGGAGTGCCTTAGCCTTGCATTACAGCTTGTAAGTGAGAGAGAGATATTATCCATTTGGGAGACCCATTATTGAGAGTGAATGCTTGAAGAAACATACTGGCTGAACCCTCCAAGAAGGCTTGCGACATCAAGACTTGGTTGTAAGCTTTGCTCTTGATTCATTTTAATATAATTGATGATGATTTCCTATATCTTGTGCACAATCTACTTGATAGCTTATGATTTCTTGACTTTATAAGTAAATAGATCATTGTTGTTCTCGGGTACGTGTTCTGTTGTTCTCTTGTGCTGTTTCAGATTGATTGCTCATCAAGGAAAAAGAAACGGATGTTGGAGCGGTGCAACGAAAGCTTCATCGAACACCGATTTTGAGGTAGGCCTCCAACAATGGCTATTTAAGGAAATTGATTGTTGTTTTGTTTTTGCTGTGACTAGACCCACTCTAGGGCTAGAGGGGTTGCCTCTGTCCGTAGAGGGAACACTTTCCTACTTCACAAGTTGGCAACTCCACTGGGGAGTCCTTTGTATGTTTTTTTTCCTCTTGTTTGCTTTTGTTTGGTTTTGATATAGTGTCTCTTGATTTTGGGGTTAAACCATTAGATTTCTGGGTTACCTGGGTCAATCTGGTAGTCCTTTTGATTTTACTTTGTCTTTTGCTTTAAGTAAGATCATTGCTAAAGATAGCCTAACAGCTGCGATAATGTCGTTGAAGTTATAGCTTTGTGCTTGCGACGATTTGGCTTTCGTCTCAGGTTGCTAGTTTAATCCCTGCGACGATTCCTGAAATTGGACTGTCTATGAAAACAGGTGTATTCTTGCGACTAGTCTCAGGTTGTCAGTGTAACACCTGCAACGACGTCTCTGAAAATAGGTGTACTCTAGCGACTAGTCTTAGGTTGTCAGTGTAACACCTGCGACGATTCCTGTAAAGTTGTTTTTACAACTTTACCTCCTGAATCCATCAGTCTTGTTTATCCCCTACTGTTTCTTGTCTCTCATTAGCTTGTTTTGATTGCTTTTGGTTAAGGTACTATCTCTTTGGTTTCATTGAGTGAGTCTTGTGTTTTTAGACCGTGTGACCTAGCTCTTTAAAGGTTTCATTGAGAAACCATTTGCTTGGGTTACTTGTCTATCCAAGGTTCATCCGCAACCGTCTTATTGATTTGCTTGAGGCTTTTTTGCTGCTTGTTTTCTTGCTGATTGATTTTTAGTGTTGGTTATTGAACTGATTTTTCATATTGATTCGATTTCTTCACTACCAAGCATAGATCACAATTGTTTGGATCGATAAGATTTACACTTGCTTGTTTGTCTCTTTAAATTCAAAACAAAAAAAAAAACCAAATATTGCATTCATGTAGCATACGAAAGTGAAAGCACATTTGCATTACTGAATTTTCATGATTGAGAAATCATAAAGCGAACTCTAAATCTTTCATTAGTAGTATCGATGCATTGTGAGATTAGTGTATTGATGCATTGTGTTTCTTAGTGCTTGCATTTTCTTGTCTTGGTTTGCGTTCGCTTGGAAATGAACTCTCTACCTTTATTTAAGTAGGTGTTCATTGAAACGATTGATGCTTTACTCATTGCAGCTGCATCCTAGGAATTGTTGACATACATTCGGTGGGGCCTGAAAACCGAAACTTAATCCAAGATTAACTCTTAAAATTAACTGAATGAAGTTAACAACATAATGGAACTTAACACACATTATTTAGAGGTCTAGGCTAGAGACGTGCTCTGACGTCATTAAACCTAGTCACTATTGCTTTCGCTTAAGGTTGGGTGATTCCTCCTTCTGTGACTTAATAGCTGCTAGTACGGATTCGTGTTCCCCGTACCATTGAGTATATATCAGGAGACCCCACTAAGTTATCATCCTACATCCATAGGAAGCAGTGTCTACCACCTTACGAACCATAACGCACCGAACATAGCATTTGGGAAGATTGACTGCCATACGGAAAGTCCTTGGTCATTTCTCCCTCATTTGATCACTAAGGTGTATATGCCGTTTTATGGTTTGTTTGGTAAACCTTTTGCCTAGTTCTCTAGAGTAGTCACTTTCGCTCCTTTTTGACTCCCTAAAAGAAAAGGATCATCTGAGCACTTGTCCTTTCAGGCTCATTAAACCTCGAAAGAGATAGAGTCACCTTTTCATCCTTTTCTCAACTCTTGAAACATGAAAGGGTCAAGTTTTGTTCTTGTGTCATAAAATTTACTGCCCACGAAATATTCCTGGTACTAGTTAGAGTTCTTGGTTATAGTATGTGTGTTTTTTTAGGTTTGTTCCCAATGGAAACATTCCCTGAGTCTAACGGTCAAGGTCCTTCCGCGGATGGGAATCCTAGTTCATTTCCTTTTGTTGGAAATGTCGGTGCTCCGTATATGGCAACATTGTCTTTGCCAGGATTAACCATTGGTTTGCCTGTTTGGTTGTTTTCGACATCGGTGGTCTCGAGCATCACGACGCCTGTCCTACCGCCTCCTTCATCTGAATCACGACACGATGATTCTAAGGTTGAGCCTGTGCCTTCTTCCCCTATTTCTTCATCTTGCTCTCCTACTTCGCCTGGTGAAAGTTCCACATCCAGTAACCAGGTGGCTAAGAAGAAGAAGAGGATGAAGAAGAAGAAGAAGAAGTCCAATAAGCATGAGGCCACCCGTGTAACTATTGCTCCGAGTACATATCAGGTCAAGACACCTTCTGATCCTCCCTGGAAGGTTAAGTTTCCTTGTAAATTGTGCAAGGATGACAATCTTCTTCGTGATTGTCCTGGCATTCCCAGGATCTTAGAAGTTTGGTCTCATGATCTAGCTCGTCCCTCATCATCCTCTGAAGCTCATGTCAACGTTCAATCTTCAATTGGCAGTGTTAAGAAGAAAGGGAAGATTCGTTTCCCATCTAGGCTATGTGAAGATAACCATCCCCTTTCACCTTTGTCCGCTCATGGATAAAGCTTCCGCTATTTTAGAAAGTCTTACAGCTTCTTCACCCCAACTTCCAGTTTGTTATCAGAGGCTCTCTTTAGACCCTCTCCCCATTGACAAAGAGATTGACTTAGATTCTTCTCTTGTCCGTCCCACTCTTCCCGAGCCTAGCTGTGCTAAGCCTGTTCTTGACCAATCATTGGTTGGAAAGAGTGTTGACTTGGGTTCTCCACCAGTTGTTCACTCTGTACTGGAAGAGCGTCGTGATTGTACTGCTCATGTTCTTCTTGTCTTGTCAGATTCTCATGAGTCCAAGAACGACCCTCCTATCCACACTGATCAAGAGAGTCCTTCTTCAGTTCCTATAGAGCAGGGGGCAATCATACGGTGCCCCCACCAAGTAGTTCAATTGTTTCCTTCGACTAGAGTCACTTGACTACCTTCCACCTTCCATCCTATGTGCCTTTCCAGATTATAGTACATGCCTATGATAAGGCAGTACCTGGCACAGTCTTAAATGAAGGTGCATCAATTAGCCTCATGCCTTTCACTACTTGGCAAGCTTTGGGCTCCACACAGCTTGTGCCGGTCACACAGAATCTGTTGGAATTTGACGGAGGAACCAGTCAACCTTTAGGGATCCTTCCAAAGTTCCCTATTACTTTGGGAGGCAAAACTGTCTATATAGACGTAATGGTTATCCAAGGTGCTTTAGATTTCAGTCTTCTCCTTGGCTGTGATTATATTTATGCCATGGGAGCTCTTGTTTCTTCACTTTTCCGTGTGGTTTGTTTTCCGCACGATGGAAGAATGGTGACTATTGATCAATTGTCATTCTTTAGTCACCCAGTGCCTCCTGTATCACCATCATCCCCTCTTAGTTCTTGTTCGCAAGCAGTACCTTCCTTGCCACAGGTCAATTATGTGGCTACCCATTACATCTCTGCCTTTGCTGATGATCATGCAGATGGTCTTGTACATCATGTACTGGGGGCATTGGAACTTGATCTGTCATTGGTGTCTAATGACATGTGTCCCTCCCAGAGCATGGTTCTTCCATCCAGTGAAGATCTCTTGGGAGTCATGTTTCCGTATGGTCCATAAACAGGATTTTGAGGATGCTTCGTTTCTTGTGTCAACCTCGTTAAAAAATGAAGCAAGGGCCTGAGGATAGTTTGTTCTTGTCTCAACCTTGTTAGCAAATGCAACCAGGTATACTGAGCATAGTTCCTTGTCTTGTGTCAAGCTCGTTAAAAAATGAATCAAGGAGTCTTGAGGAGAGTTTCTTTTCTTGTGTCAACCTCGTTAAAAAATGAAACAAGGGTACTGAGGAAAGTTATTAATCTTGTGTCAACCTCATTAAAAACTAAAACAACTCCCTTTCCAAATCGAGTCTTTGCTTCAAATCTTGTAAAATCCAATTCGAGTCTTTCCAAGATCTTGAAAGTGAACCTTCATTCCATCCACCCCATTGAGTGCAATGAAGCTTGGGGGGCATGTACCTCAATTTGTGTTATTATGCTAGGGGCATGCGAACTTATAACAAGCATAATTTTTCATTTCAAGCTTGTGTAAACATGAAACCGAATCCAAGTAGAGTTCTCCATGGTTCAAGCTTGTGTAAAATTGAACCCATACCCGATTTACATCTCGTGATTGCCATGTTTATCCGCTAAATTATGCTAGATGAGCCTTGGTTGTTTCATTCCATCGCCACCATCTCTTTGGCTGATCATATGCTTTCACTTGGTTGTTTCTCTTTTCCTGAGGGACCACAGCGATGAGCGGTTTTATTAGCCAGCCTCTTGACCATTACATGTTTTAAGCAGTTCCACCATTGCCGAAACCCATTGCTACCCTTTATACCACTCGTTCCTCCAGGACAAGTCTCCTTTAAGCTCTTTTCTGACACATAAAAAATGAAAAGGTTGCCTAGTATTTTTCCCTTTTTGACTCGTTAAAGAGAATAAAAATGGAGGTCTGCTTTCAGCTCTTTTCCGACCGTATAAACGCAAAAAGATAGCCGGAATTTTGTCGATTCAAGTCGTGTCTCCGATCGTTTTTTTACTGTTTCAGATTAGGAACACTAATTACAAAAAGTACTCCTTGATCAAAATGGTCAAGTGGTTCTCTCGAGTATTGTTTTCTACTTTTTCGGGCTCGAGGGACACCAATTTACGAAAAGGGACCCCCATGAAGTTTTCTTTTTTTTGTCCTTTTCAAACTCTCTAAACATGAAAAAGACTTCGAGTTTTACCTATGTCGGACTTGTTAAACCTGACGACATTGGACTCATCACCATGATGAGACTCGAGCTTCTCCTCCCTAGGGCTTGTTAAAGTATTACTAGGCTGGATTTGTTCGAAGGACAAACTTGTATCACAAGCATATGCTATCCCCTTCAAGCTTGTTTTTCAAAAATAATTGGGGTACTCGCCAACAATGGTGGGGGAAATTCAGAAGTTGTCATTGGTTACCTACGGTAGCTAGTCACTCTTGAACATCGACAATTTTTGCTTCTTGTCGGGTTGGGATATACTTACATCATCATTGGCCTTCCGAGGTTTTGGGTTGCCAATTTGCCTCATTCCATTTGATCTGTGTTTCCTCCATCAACTTTAGATCCCTTGGTACCAAAATGCTGCTGCATTCCAGAGTTGTGTCGCCAATATGTTCAAGAGTATAATCCTTCTGCAGTTCGCACCCTTACCTCCTCCTCTGATGCTCCGTTTCACCATCTACCACTTGTTCCTTGTCTCATGTCATTGATGGGGAAACGTTATGGCCCTACTGCGATGGATTTCCTCCTGTCGACACCATCTCATTATCTAGGAGGTTGATCTAGAGATCCCTTTCGGTACCTTGGAGCTTGCATGCCTCAATGGAAAGTTCTTCACACCTAACGATGGACTTTCATTATTGGTCTTCGATTGGGTGATTCCATAAGTGTTCGACTTCAGATCACTTTTCACACTTAGTGGATTGTACTGGCAAGTACCTTGAGAACCATTGACATTATTGGAGGTCTCTCTTGTGCTTGTTAACGGTTTCCATCATTGATCGGTAATCAAGTGATTTTCTATCATGCTCGACTTCAGCACATCTGTTCACATGCTAGAACTTGTACTATGATTCATTTGGGTTTCAAGACCCTGGACAAAGATTACATATGTTTGGGCTACGTGGATTGGTTCATGATTACATACTTGACTCTTTGACTGGATGGCTGCGACCATACCTAAGTCTTCATGGATGGCTGCGACCATACCTTTATCATTATATATGGTCTTATTGATTGGGTGGCTGCGTCCATACCACAGACCAAGTTTCATATGTCTTTTGGATGGTTGCGCCCATGCCTAGACTACATGTATTTCACTATCAGAGATATCAGTTGTACTTGCACTTGCAGGTTCTTCATGGTGGTGTTCCAGTTCGGTTATGATTTCATAAAGCATTTCACCCCTCCCACTCTCTCGGGCTTCATGCTTTAGGGGGCATCTGTTACATAGTAATTTGTCACTGACCTCATCTCAGTCCCTCCGCTGTGTCATACATTAGATAAACATGTCCATATCTTCCCACTCATGTAAGAAGATTAAGCAAGTGCTCTCTAATGCTGAAGATTGACCCTGTTTGCCTAAGTTTTTGCATCATCGCTAGTAAACCTTTAAAATCTGCGACGATTCCCTGTCATGAACTGTATCGTTGCGACATCGTCGCAAGTGTACACATGTTTACTGCAATGGTCGAATTTTAGGGCTCAGTGCAAGTCTTCCAGATTCTTATTGCGACGATTGGTCCGAACGCATTGCTCCCTTGCGATGTCGTCGCTAAGCCCTAGTTCATGACCTGCGACGATCCAGATTAGGTGAATTAGTTCAAACAATCGGCCTTCTAGGTGATTCTAGAGCTAGTTGTTGGGTCAGATTGGTTCGCCTTTCCTCCTCTAGGATGTTAGTTCCGCCTTTTATGAAACCTCCCTTGAGGATAAACTCCCTCTCCCTCATTTCATGGAGGCTCCTCCTCCTATAAAATCACTCACCATTGCTATGCTCAGCTAGTTTTTGAGTTGCTAGTTACTGGTTTCTAGTTGGATTGAAGCAGATTAGATAGCTTTGGTGTGAGTTTGACAAGTGTGGAATTGTTGATAGTTTGGTAAGAGGTTGTGGAGTGCCTTAGCCTTGCATTAGAGCTTGTAAGTGAGAGAGAGATAATATCCATTTGGGAGACCCATTCTTGAGAGTGAATGCTTGAAGAAACATATCGGCCAGACCCTCCAAGAAGGCTTGCAACGTCAAGACTTGGTTGTAAGCTTTGCTCTTGATTCATTTTAATACAATCAATGATGATTTCCTATATCTTGTGCACAATTTACTTGATAGCTTATGATTTCTTGACTTTATAAGTAAATAGATCATTGTTGTTCTCGGTTACGTGTTTTGTTGTTCTCTTGTGTTGTTTCAGGTTGATTTCTCATTAAGGAGAAAGAAACATATGATGGAGTGGCACAACGAAAGCTTCATCAAACATCAGTTTGAGGTAGGCCTCCAACGATGGCTATTTAAGGAAATTGATTATTGTTTTCTTTTTGCTGTGACTAGACCCACTCTAGGGCTAGAGGGGTTGCCTTTGTCCACAGAGGGAACACTTTCCTACTTCATAGTCCCCCAGATGTGATATTTTATATATCGTGTTTTATATTCCTGGCGAGTCCGGCGTATTACCAAGTGCCTATTGTTTGGGCCTGGGACTGTCCGCCAATAGTCTTGCCACTGATTTAAATGCACAATTAAAAGAATTTTTCCATGTTTGTAAGAGTTGTTTCCACATACTATTTAGGGGCCTGAGAACCTCATGTGGAATACGCCTATTCGCTTAACTTGGTCTTTTGTTTGAACTACCCAGTTATTGAGGGATTGTCGTTATGCTTATAAAAGGCCATTTTTGTGTCGGAAGAAGGTAGAGAGGATCAACAGAATAGTTCAGAAGTATTGTATAACATACCCTAACCCTAGCAGTAGGTCGGGACCTCTACTTGAGCAGCAGGGAAGTTCTGAGAAGTTGTAGAAGGCCCGATTATCCAAATTGGGTGTTTGGATAGTCATTTTTGCACGATTTTTCGCTAGGAGTTCAGTGGTTTTGTCTGATTCTTAAGTTGGGCTCTCCATTATTTGTCCATATTCCAGATTGGAGGTATAACGATTGTAAAGAATATTTCTTGTACTTTTATCTCTTTTTATGCCACTTAATGAATGAAGTCCTCCCCACTATTGAGCAGGGCCCGAAGACATAGTCCAAATTGGACGAACTTCGTAATCAAATCATTGTGTCATGGTTTTTGTGTTCTTCTGATTATTTCCAATTTTTTTTATGTGATTTTAAGTTCCATGGTTAATTAACTCTATTATATGCATTTGTAAGTAAAATATCTTGGATCAAGTTTGTTATCAGTGCAGGTCTTTGTAGATGCAAATTGGATGAGTTTATGCTACCCCGGAGCAAGCTGGGAAAAGGAGAAGGAACACTTAATTCCTTTGATCTTGAAGTAGGACATGCACAGTGAAGAAGAAACATGGACAATGAAGAAGCTCATTGGGAAGAGGAACACAATTTCAACAAGGTATTCTACAATATGGCAGGGAAAGTAGACAAGTTGTTCGCAGAGTATGGGAAGGCGCTGTTAGGATATTCCGACACATAGGAAATAGTTAAGTACAACTTGGTCTAGTATAGAGTTAGGTATAGAGCTAGGTAAAGTGTGTTTCTTTACTGTGTACATTTTGTAACTTACAATCCGACGGTCACGATATGTAGTGATCCGACGGTTCATTCTCTCCTCGGTATTACCAACACTTGATCCGTGGCTTAACACCCAATTGGTCCATGATTTCTATTTAAAGCACATGCAGGGTCATTTGTAGGGTAATCCGTCTATGAGAGAAGCATATGTAAATTTTCATTCTTTTATTAATAAATTGCCTGAAGTGGCTGCGTTGGCTCAGGCCGTGGACTGTTTCCCTCTTTGAGGGTTTTAACCACGTCAAAATACTGGTGTATTGATCTGTGATCTATTTGTGAGCAGTGTCCTTTGGTGTTCTGTCTGAGGAACTTACCCTGTAAATTCCTACATGGTATTAGAGCTATTTGAGGGCCGCGTCCGTTGGTGATCCAAATCTGAAGCCGGTAGAACTGCATCCGACTGCCGTTTCCTAGATCTATTGTTTCTGACTGCTTTCGGGCCGAGAGGACTGCTCTGTTGTGTTGGGAGCATCTGTTCCAGTGAGGAACCCCTTTCGTTTCATGCGAAAAGGTTTCCGGTAGCCCTAGCTGCGTCATTTTTAAGATCTGGAGGTATACAGTGTTTATTTGCAGTTTACAGTTATTTTCTCTCTGTTTATTTCGGTTTCGGTTTATTTAGCTTTTTTATTACCAGATATATACCTTTCATTTCTGCGTATGCTCTTTTCCCTGCGACTCTGTGTGATCTGGGCAAATCAGAAACAGAAAGGAAGGATTTTTCTCATGTGTATGCTCTTTTCCGCTGCGCCTTAGTGTGATCTCGGAAAATCAGAAACATTAAGAAAAATATTTAGTTTCCGTCTAAAGCTAAGTTCGAGCCGCAAGGTTCATTTTTGAAAATATTTAGTTTCCAGCTAAAGCTAACTTCGAGCTGTAAGGTTCGTTTTTTTTGTATTTCCGTGTTGGGTTTTGTGTTTTTTGTTTTGTAGGGAAAAAGAGCTTTCTCAAAGCAAGCATGCAACCCAAAGCATCAACCCCCCCCCTCTCTCTCTCTCTCAAACTTTTTGTATAGATCACTTGGTGCAAAGCTAATTTATGAGATTAGAGGTCTTGGGTTCAAGTCTCCATTTTGTGGGGGCGGACTTTTTCATTTCCACACATTCCCGCACTTCATCAGCGACTTCATCAATTGTTTTTCAAAAAGCCATAACTTCTTCATCCGGAAGCCGTTTTCAGAACCGTTTTTTTTCAAACGGCCTAATTTTTCGAGATCTTTCCATTGGTACACTTAGTTTTAGCATCTATAGCTTCAGTTTCTGTTAAAAATGGAAATTCCATGCCAATTCATTCTTGATAGCACTAACTATTTCCAATGGTGGTCCTACATTGTGGATTTACTTAGAAGTAAAGGTCTTTACAGAATAGCCACATGCCAAGAGACCAAACTAAAAGATGAAGATAAGGCAGCTAAATGGAAAATAGGCAAGACCAAGCACATGGGTTGATAGGGATGTCTATTTCTCCAGATCTTAGATTCCATGTTGCAGAACTTGATACTCCTGATGAAGCACTGCAACAGATTACTAAAGTCTTTGGAATTAAAAATGAACTTAAAGCCCATCAATTTGAAAATGAATTGCTTACATTGGACCCCAATAATTTTTCTTGCATTGAAGATTTTTTGTCCAACTTCAAGACCCTTAGACTTCTATTGGAAGGTGTTAAGGTTAAGAAAGAAGATAGTAGCCTTATCTACTCCATTCTTACCAAGTTGGGACCAACCTATTCTGTGTTTGTTTCCACCTTCCATTCTACAAGAGAACCCTTCATTTCTCAAGGACAAACCTACAAGTCCCCTTCCTTTGATTCCTTTTGTGATTCTTTAATAAGAGAACAAGAAAAACTCTTACACCTTGGTCTTCTTCATCTTGGAAACTCTTCTAAGAAAGCGTTAGCCGCCCAGCAGCAGCCAAATCCAAAGAATCCTAAGAAGTTGTATCCCAAAAAGTATGGTCCTAAACCAAACAAGGGTCCTAAGCAATTTTAGCCTCAGAATGAAAAATCATTTCAACAAAATGATAAGACAAATAAAAACAAAGGGAAGAAGACTGATAGACATTGCAACTTTTGTAATCGAGATGGCCACTTAGAATCCAAATGCTTTAAGGAGATGGAAGCCTTGGAAGCAGCAATGAAGAAGCATAACATCCATTTGGAGCACTCTTCAACTTCAACTTCATCTTCAGGAATGGCACTTTCTGCATGTGGTTGTCAAGCATCTCGGTTTGGCTATACACTAAATGTATCTTCTTCTTCTCATTCTCATGAGTGGCTCATTGATTCTGGAGCTTCTTATCACATGGCCAAAAACAAAGCCATGTTTTCTTCTTTAAATGATTGTAACACCAAAAATATATATGTTGGTGATAATAGATCTCTTAGTGTTGTAAGGACTGGAACTATTCATCTAGACAATGGTCAGTTTAATGATGCATTATGTGTTCCAACCTTATCCTACAACCTTCTATCTGTATATCAGATAACTCATTCAGGTGAAGGTAAAATCGTTGAATTTTCACCTCACGATGTTGTAATTAAGGACCTAAGAGATCCTAGATAGATTTTAGCTACTGGAATTGCTGATGATTCTACAAGGTTGTATAAGTTTCACAACTTTGGGTCATCAAATCTTCCCTCAGTATTTGTTGCTCATAATGATGAAGTGAGCAAACTTTGGCATCAGCGATTTGGTCACTTAAACTATCGCTCTCTTCAGACTCTATGTAAAGAAAATATGGTGACAGGTCTTCCAATGGTATCTTGCAAAGATGGTGTTTGTTCCAGATGTGTACTCGGAAAACATCATCGGGACAGTTTTGAAAAACGTGCCTCTTGGCACGCCTCAGCCCCTTTACAGCTCGTGCATAGTGATTTATGTGGTCCACTTCCAGTTGCTTCATTCTCTGGCTACAAGTATTTCTTAACTTTCATTGATGATTTCTCCAGACGCACTTGGGCATACTTCTTAAAACTCAAGAGTGAAGTATTTAACATGTTCTTCGCCTTTAAGGCCTTTGTTGAAAAACAATCTGGACATCAAATTCTTAAGCTAAGATCTGATAATGGCGGAGAATATGTTAAAAACACATTCATCAACTTTTTCACTAAGAATGGAATTCAAATGCAGCATACTGTTCCATATACTCCACAACAAAATGGTGTAGCTGAAAGGAAGAATCGCACCTTAAAGGAAATGGCTAATTGTATGCTTCAATCTAAAGGACTTAGTCTTAATTATTGGGCAGAAGCAATTAACTGTGCAAATTACATAATAAATCACACTCCTACTAAGGTTTTAAAGAATATCACTCCAGAAGAAGCATGGAGCTCAATTAAACTAGATGTAAGTCACTTTCGTGTTTTTGGAAGTGAAGCATGGGCCCATATTCCAGATGAGAAACATAAAGCTTTAGAACCTAAGAGTGAAAAATGTATTTTTGTTGGATATTCTAAAGATGTCAAAGGATATAGACTTATTCCACTTAAGTCCAAAAATGTTATCATTAGAAGAGATGTAAAGTTTGCTGAAAATATATCGGCCTGCGAGCCTAGATCGGCAGATGTGCCACCTCTCCCTATCTATTCTACCTTTGAAAATATTTCTTCTTCAGATGATGAAAGTGAGGATGAAATTCCTCCCCCACCTTCTCAGGATCCTCCTTCAGCTCCTCAGCTTCCAAAATGGGTCTGTGCTACTCGGGATGCAGCAGGTGATCTTGCCGGTGATCCTACAGATCAGCGACGTACACGTTCTCAGTTCGAGAGAGCCTCTTCTTTACTGGCTCAAGCTTCAGTGAATTATGATCCTGACACCTTTGCAGAAGCTTCAGGCCATCCAGATTGGGAAGTAGCTATGAATGAAGAATATCATTCATTATTGGCAAATGATACATGGGATCTTGTTCCTCTACCAAAGGGACGAAAACTTGTTAGATGCGAATGGGTTTACAAAACCAAGTATGGACCAGATGGGAAAGTTGATAAACATAAAGCTCGTCTTGTTGCTAAGGGTTTTTCACAAGTTTAAGGCATTGACTATACTAAAACCTTCTCCCCTGTTGCCAAAATGAACTCTATCCGCCTTGTTCTTTCCCTTGCTGCTTCTTTCAAATGGGAAGTCCATCAGATGGATGTTAAATCCGCCTTCTTACATGGGGACTTGCATGAAGAAATCTATATGGAACAACCTATTGGCTTTATACAAACAGACTCTAGCCTTGTATGTCGGCTTAAGAAATCCCTTTATGGTCTCAAGCAAGCTCCTCAAGCTTGGTATGCCAAAATGGATAACTTTCTTTTAGAAAATGGCTTTTCTAGGTGTCATTCTGACAATACTGTCTACACCAAGAAAGTGGGCAAGTCTCTTATCATTCTTGTTCTTTATGTTGATGATCTTATCCTGACTAGTAGTGATCCCAACCTTATAAACCATGTGAAGTCTAGCCTTAAAAGGAATTTTGAAATGACAGACTTAGGACACTTACATTATTTTCTCGGTCTTCAAGTCTTGCAATCCAAGGAAGTTATTTCCCTTTCTCAATCCAAGTATGCCTGTGATATTCTATGCCATTTTCACATGGAAGACTGTAAGCCAGCCCCTTCTCCCTTTCAGTATGGAGTCAAACTTTCAGTCACTTTTACTTCTCCTGAAGTTGATGCTACCTTATACCGTCAAGTTGTAGGAAAACTTTGTATCTAGCCCATACTCGTCCAGACCTTTCCTTTGCTGTTGGCCTTGTTGCTCGGTTTATGCAAAACCCACGTGAAAGTCATTGGAAAGCAGCTAAAAGAATACTCCGTTATGTTTGAGGTACAATTCAGTTTGGGATTCATTACAGTGCCGAAGCATCTCCTCTATTGTTTGGTTTCACTGATTCCAATTGGGTTGGTGACCCTGATGATCGGAAGTCTACTGCAGGTTATGTGTTCACTCTTGGTTCAGGACCTATTACATGGGCTTGCAAGAAACAAGGTTCCATTTCTCTTTCTTCAGCAGAAGCAGAGTATCGTGGTGCCGTAGAAGCTAGTAAGGAAGCCTTATGGCTTCGTCAGATCCTGTCAGTTCGGCTTTCAACAGTAGCATCCGACTACACTTTGGTGTGATAATCAAAGTGCCATTCAACTATGCAAAGATCCAGTCCAACATCAGCGTAGCAAACACATTGAACTACACATGCACTTCATCAGAAAGCTCATTCACGACCATGTCCTTGAAGTGAAATATTGTTCAACAGATGATCAAGTTGCAGACATCTTTACAAAGGCTCTCACAGAGGCAAAGTTCACTAAACTTCGATTTATGGTTGGAGTTCAGGAAGTTGTCACTAAGGGGGGATAGGCTCTAGTGCCTCCTTCCTTCTCCTATTGTGTCATATTTGTAAATCCTTCAATCCTATCCCAAGTTTTTCTTAAGGGGGGATGTTAGGATATTCCGACACATAGGAAATAGTTAAGTACAACTTGGTCTAGTATAGAGTTAGGTATAGAGTTAGGTAAAGTGTGTTTCTTTACTATGTACATTTTGTAACTTACAATCCGACGGTCACGATATGTAGTGATCCGATGGTTCATTCTCTCCTCGGTATTACCGACACTTGATTTGTGGCTTAACACCCAATTGGTCCATGATTTCTATTTAAAGCGCATGGAGGGTCATTTGTAGGGTAATCTGTCTATGAGAGAAGCATATGTAAATTTTAACCCCGCTCAGGCCGTGGACTGTTTCCCTCTTTGAGGGTTTTAACCACGTCAAAATACTGGTGTATTGATCTGTGATCTGTTTGTGAGAGATGTCCTTTGGTGTTCTGTCTGAGGAACTTACCCTGTAAATTCCTACAGGCGCTTGGACATGAGAAGAAGGATGCCAATGACCATGGGTCAGAAAATCATGGAGATGGTGGAGAAGAGCCTCCTCCCTTTCCTTCTTCAAGTGATGGTTCTCATCACTCTCATCGAAATTCGAAGCAGACATCTAAGAAACTGTTCTTCAAGTTAGACGTAAAGTTTGACCTGCCCATGTACAATGGAGAGTGTTTTTAGGGTCCCACCCTAACCCCCTTATTTATGTAGTGGGATCGAGTCATAGTAAAGAGTCAATAAAGCCCATATTAATAATTGTAAGTGGTTAACCCGCAATTAATGACGGGACCACAGTTAGTTGTAAATGGGCCATGGTATTAGATAGATGGTATTAATAAAACCCATGGTATTGCATGTATGAGTCATATATAAAGGATAGAGACTCCCTCCGAGGAGCATCGTGTCTTATTTTTGTATCGAGCTTTGCTCTATTGGAGGTTGCCCCCTCAAAGAGGCCAGTGAACATTGCTTTCTGAATAATAAAATATTTGTTGTTGTCTCTCACTATTCTATGTTCTGGGTATCTTTCTTTGCATATTCTGTATTTGGGTATCTTTTGCAGGTTAAGAGCATAACAAGTGGGATCATAGCACTTTCCAGGGCCGGTGGGATCTCCATTTCTTAGCAATTTTTTTTTTGGCTAGAGACATGTTCCGACGTCTTTAAACCACGGGATTTGTCGTTGAGCGCATAAACCTGCAGATTTGGGGAGGCATGCATGCAGGAAATACAAGAGGTGGTCACGCTTTTTGGACTCCCTTGTAACCCTTGTGGGTACCCCTTCGAGTAGTAGCGCATTAGACAGAACTGCATACGGACTATCTTCCAAGTACCTTCTGGGTATATCAGAAGCCCCTTAGCTCCTCTACAACCTCACCATAGATAAATCGTCGGTCGTCTTGCTGCTACAGTACACCGAGAACAACACTCGGAGAGATTACTCTCCCGTACGATAAGGTATTCGGGTTGTACGACTAAGGGTACGGTTGATCCTCCTTAGTTAGAGCCCTGAAACATTGGGCCGAGTACTACTGTCAGACACTTATGTATATTGTGATTTGTAGCACCTGACACTCCTCGAGACCATAGTTCCCTTTTCTATCTGGGCATCACGCATCATCTCTACCAGATCTGCTCGCACAAAGGGGTGCAGCAGCAGCAGACATCAGTCCCGCAGTTCCGAGTTAGCAGACCAGCCATTCCGATCTATTAGATCCATTAGATCCGCAACAGCAATCTGTTCCGCCGCTCAGAGCTATCCGATTCGCCATTCAGATCTCTCAGATCCACCTGATTTGAGTAGTTGTGTGGGGTTCCTATACCGAGGCATGATTTTTGCAAGACTTTTGGTAGCATTGACATTTTGAGGATTCGGCTACTGCAGTATTCCTAAGGAAGGAGTTTTTATTAGTGATCTAGCCCATCAGAATTAGGACGGCGAGCTGAGCACGGTGGTACCATTCAATTCTTAGTGAATTTTTTTTTTTTGGGCGGTCCCAATTTTCAAGAACATCAGGTCGGTGCATGGTAGAAACTAGAGCTCAAGCTATGGCCAATGAGAGGATGGACAAACTTGAAGAATCCTTGCAATCCCTCCAAATTCAGCTTGACCGACTAACTAGCATAATCCCGAGCATAATCCCGAAGGGAAAGGAGGAAGCCCATGAGGAGGCGTATATTGGCAATGGACACAGTGAGGGTGAGTCTAGCCACTCTCTTCACCTTCGGGGCTCCCACCAACAATACCGTCTGCGACCTCCCAAGTTGGATATGCATAAATTTGATGGTTCTCACTCGGCAGCATGGATAGAACAAATGGAGCAGTATTTCAATCTGAATAACATCTTAGATAATGAGACTCATCTTATGGTGGGGAGCATGTACTTGGACAATGAAAGGTGGAAATGGTGGGAATGGCATCAACGTTGCAATGGACCTTTTATGACTTGGACCTCCTTCAAAAAAGCTCTTACAGAATGCTTTGACCAGGAATCTTCTTTTTTGGGTCGTCTTACTAAGCTTTGACAGACTGGCACAGTGGATGAATATATTACAGCCTTTGAAGCCTTAGCCTTCTGCACTAGGGGTCTCTCAGATGTGTTCTACACGGAATGTTTTATCAGCGGTCTTAAAGAAGCCATAAAAGCCCACGTCTTACTGCACCACCCTCCCACATGGACGAAGGCTTGTAAGGTAGCTCGTAACGTGGAACGTGCATTAGTAGCCCAGTATAGTCGCCCAAATTTCACCGCTAAGGGTTGCCTCCCACAGGCTCATAGCACGACTCAAACACTTAAGGTTCAAAAGGTGTCACCTGCAGAAATGGCTGAAAGAAGAAAGCAAGGATTATGTTACTACTATGATGAAAAATACTCCCCAGGTCATAAATGCAAGGAGCCCAAATTTTTTCAAATTGATGCCACTGATTACAGCTCATCAGAGGAAGATCCACAACTGGAGGAACATGAGGCGGTAGAAGAGGACAATCAAAAGGACAATGTCCCTGACGAACCAGTTATTTCGTTGCATGCTTTGGCAGGGATTTCTTCACCCCAAACTCTCAAAATCAGAGGTTTTATTAAACATCGCCCAGTAGTAGTCTTGATTGATAGTGGAAGTACACATAATTTCATCCATCAAAAAGTCACGGAAGCAGTGAATTGTTTTGTACGAGCAGTTTCTAACTTCCAAGTCCAAATTGCAGATGGGGGCACAATGAAATGTGAAGGCCATTGTGAAAATGTCAAACTTCAAATGGGGGATTATCAGTTGAAGACCCACATGTTTGCCATACACATGGGAGGGGGCGACATTGTCCTCGGTGTTGAATGGCTTCACACTCTTGGGCCAATCACAATGGATTTCCAGGAGTTATATATGAGTTTTAAGCAGAACAACTCCACACATACCCTCTGTGGACTCCAAGCGGGAGCTCCCTCTATCATCAACTCGCATAGGATGGAAAAATTACTAAAAAAGGGCCATCATGGAGTTATAGCTCAATTTAATGCCATCCAAGCAGTCGAAACCAAGTCTCTGTCGATTCATCCCGAGATGCAATAGATTTTAAATAATCATCTACCGGTCTTTGACAAGCCTCATGAGCTTCCACCCTAGAGAGGGGAACATGATCATAGCATCACCTTGGTTCCAGGGGCCCAACCCCCAAATGTGCGCCCATATAGATATCCGTTCACCCAAAAGAATGAAATAGAAAAAATAATCAAGGAACTTTTGGAAGCAGGTGTCATTCGTCCCAGCATTAGTCCTTATTCATCACCGGTGGTCATGGTGCTCAAGAAAGATGGGGAGTGGCGCATGTGTCCAGACTTCAGGGCCCTCAATAAGTTGACAGTCAAAGATAAATTTCCCATCCCGGTGGTTGACGATTTGCTGGATGAACTCAATGGGGCTCAATTCTTCACTAAGCTGAATCTTCGCTCAGGCTACCACCAAATTTGCATGAAGGAAGTCGACATTCCAAAGATTGCTTTCTTAACTCATGAAGGCCATTATGAGTTCCTGGTCATGCCATTCGGTCTTTGTAATGCCCCATATACTTTTCAGAGCCTTATGAAGCACCTTCTCAAACCATATCTCAGGAAATTTTTCCTTGTCTTCTTTGATGACATCCTCATCTATAGTTGCACTTGGGCCGCACATCTTCATCATGTAGATCTACTCTTGCAATTGCTCCGCAAGCATAAATTATTTGTCAAGATGTCCAAGTGTTCGTTTGGCATGGAAGAAGTTGAGTATTTGGGCCACATTATGGGGCGTGAGGTGTCAAGGTGGACCCCAAAAAGATCCAGGCAATTCAGGATTGGCCTCAACCTAAGACCTTGAAGAGCCTGAGAGGATTTTTGGGTCTCACAGGCTATTATCGCAAATTTGTTCGCAATTATGGTCACATAGCGAAGCCCCTCACTCAACTCCTAAAGAAAAATTCATTCTTCTGGAATGAGGACGCACAACAGGCATTTACAGCTCTCAAAAATGCCATGTGTTCCACTCTAGTCTTAGCACTACCTGACTTCACCAAATCTTTTGTCATTGAATGTGATGCTTCGGGTATGGGTATTGGGGCGGTCTTAATGCAGGAAGGGTGACCTTTGGCCTTCACAAGCCAACAACTAAGTGGGAAGAATCTGGGCCAATCTACCTATGAGAAGGAAATGATGGCCATTTTACATGCAGTAGAGACCTGGCGACCTTACTTATTGGGGCGACGTTTCCAAATCCGCACAGACCATCATAGTCTTAAATATTTTTTGGAGCAATGCCTATCCTCCCCACAACAAAATAAATGGCTCGCCAAAATGCTGGGATATGATTATGAGATCATTTACAAGAAAGGGCAAGAAAATAGTGTAGCAGATGCATTATCTTGCCAATTTGAGGAGGGAAGTACCTTGCTAGCAATTTCCCTTCCCATTCCAGAATGGATTGAAGAAGCTCACAGGGAATGGTTTTCACATCCCGGGCTCTCCCAACTCATTTCTCAATTGTAGGCGGATCCAAATTCCACCAAGGGCTACTCGTGGCAGGATGAGATTCTTTGCTACAGGGACAAAGTTGTAATATCACCAACATCCACCCTCAAAAGTCGCATTTTGGCAGAATTGCACTCATCCCCCATTGCAGGACATTCAGGCTTTCAGAAGACGTATGCTCGCACCAGAAGATCATTTTTTTGGACAGGCATGAAAAAGGACATCCTCACTTTTGTAGCAGAATGTGATGACTGTCAACGCCACAAAGGGGAGACTGTCAAAGCACCAGGCACATTACAACCGTTGCCCATCTCGGCAGCAATATGGACGGAGGTTTCTATGGATTTCATTACAGGTCTTCCAAATTCAGGAAACAAGTCAGTCATCATGGTGGTTGTGGATAGACTTTCGAAGTATGCTCATTTCTGCACCCTACCCCGCTTTTTTACACCGACTTTGGTCGCTCAATCTTTCATGGATCAGATCTTCAAATTGCATGGCATGCCCACTTCTATTGTGTCCGATCGCGACCCAATCTTCACCAGTAATTTTTGGCGGGAACTCTTCAGGCTACAAGGCACCCAACTAAAACTCAGTACTTATTATCATCCACAAACATATGGTCAAACGGAAGCTATCAACAAATGTCTGGAAACCTACCTTAGCTGTTTCACTTCAGAAAAGCAACATCTTTGGGTACAATGGTTACCTCTGGTTGAATGGTGGTATAACACCAACTATCATGCCACCACCAAAATGACTCCCTATGAAGCAGTATATGGTCAACTCCCTCCTTTCCCTACTTCTTATATCAAGGGGGGCTCAAAGGTACAAGCAGTGGATCAACTCCTACAAAACTGCGCAACCATGCTCGCCCATCTCAGAGAGAATCTTCATCAAGCTCAAAACCACATGAAGCAACAGGTAGACTAGCATCGCTAAGAGCACCAATTTCAAGAAGGGGATCAGGTCTATCTCCAAAATTCTATGGACCATATCAAGTACTTCAGTGCATTGGAGAAGTAGCCTACAAGCTGGCTTTGCCGCCTACTACAAAAACCCATCCAGTTTTCCATGTCTCATGCCTCAAGAAAGTGATTGGGAACAATTACAGAATTCAAACCAGTCTACCTGAATTGGACGAGGAAGGGTCAATCTGGCTCGAACCTGAACAAGTCCTAGACACACGAGAAAGGTATCTGCGTGGCCGAATGATTAGGGAAGTTCTCGTCAAGTGGAAAGACACCTCTCTAGAAGATGCAACTTGGGAACCAGCCACTATTCTTCAATAGTTTCCGTAGCTTCAGCCTTGAGGACAAGGTTATTCTTAAGGGGGAGGGCATGTTAGGGTCCCACCCTAACCCCCTTATTTATGTAGTGGGATCGAGTCATAGTAAAGAGTCAATAAAGCCCATATTAATAATTGTAAGTGGTTAACCCGCAATTAATGACGGGACCACAGTTAGTTGCAAATGGGCCATGGTATTATATAGATGGTATTAATAAAACCCATGGTATTGATCCATGGTATTGCATGTATGAGTCATATATAAAGGATAGAGACTCCCTGCAAGGAGCATCGTGTATTATTTTTGTATTGAGCTCTGCTCTATTGGAGGTTGCCCCCTCGAAGAGGCTAGTGAACATTGCTTTCTGAATAATAAAATATTTGCTGTTGTCTCTCACTATTCTATGTTCTGGGTATCTTTCTTCGCATATTCTGTATTTGGGTATCTTTTGCAGGTTAAGAGCATAACAAGTGTAGTGCATAAAAACTTAATAATTGGATAAGACAGATAGAGGTTTATTGCCAAATCCAGCAAATCGAAGAAGACGAGGTGAAAGTCCAGTTAGCACCTCTTCGGCTGAGCGACACTTCTCTCGTTTGGTGGGAGAGCAAGTTGGAGAAGGGAAACACAAGGTCAGTTAACCTTCTGTCGTCTTGGTCTAGTTTTATTTCTACATTGAAACACCAATTTTACCCTTTGGGTTATAAACAAAAGTCACTTATGGAATGGAAATATCTAAGGAAAGGTAAGGGCCAAAATGTGCAAAGATTCACTAAATAATTTAGGAAACAAGCACTGAATTTGAGCATCTCATTAGATTCCCCCAAGACTGTAACTAAGTATGTTGGTGCACTACATAGTTACATAAGACACTCACTATCACTGTTCAAGCCTACTACATTAATGTGGCTAGCGTAAAGGCTACTCATCATAAAAGTCGAGGAAACAATGATAGAGATGATCAAGCAAAGAAGACATCATTCAAACCTCAACATGGAAAATTTCATAATAAAGACAAAGGGAAGGATAAGAAGACTGTCACAACCAAGAAAGGGGGCGGAGCAACACCGTCTTGCACTCATTGCAAGAAATATGGTCATGACGAGGACCACTGATGGAAGCTACATCCAGAGATGAGACCGAAGAGATTCAATAGAAAGGGGAAGCAGAAGATAGTGGCTACAGCGCAGGACCTTGGATCAGATTTCGACGATGAGACATTGATCACAGCCATAGTCGCAAGAAGTACTCTTTATGTTAATGATAGTTCTGATTCGATTGAAAGTACTAGTTATTTGAATGAGCCTGTATGTAATAAGCGAAAGAGAATTGAGTTATTCCACATTAGAGTTGTTATAAAACATATGAAGGTGGAAAATCTATTCAATTAAGGTTCCCAAGAAAACTTAATCTTAGAGTCCTTAATGAAAAAGTTAGGCCTTGAAACTAAGCCTCATTTGAGTCCATATCTGCTTAGTTGGGTAAGTGATAAAGCCAAAAGTGTAACCAAGGAGTGTAGGGCCAGATTTGTTATTGCTTCCAAATTAGTTGATGAGGTAGAGTTAGATATTGTGCCTTTGGACATCTGTGGAATCATCTTGGGAAGACCATATCTATACAACAAAAATGAAATTTTGTTTCGGCATGAAAACAAATACCACCTTACAAAGGATGGGTTGGAGTATATAGTCAGAGCTCATCATACAAAAGTTAATGCTTGCCTTGCAAGCGCAGGATAGATTAAATGATTGGTTAATTCCAGCAAAGGGTGCATGCTCATGATAGTGAGAGTAAGAGGCCGAGATGCCTGACACTTTTAAAGGTTGTAATCCTAATCATAAGAAAGAATTATTTGAAATTATTTCTGATTATGATGGATTTTTTCAGGAACCGAGAGGATTGACCCCTAAATGGGAAATCTAACATGAGATCCATTTACAACAGGATGCTCCTTTATCGAATGTTGGCATGTATAGGATGGCTTCTATTGAGATGGAGGAGATCAAGAAACAAGTGCAGGAACTATTAAATCAGAGAGTCATCAGACCAAGTTCTTATCCTTGTGGCTCACTGATCGTGTTGGTGCCCAAGAAAGACGAAACATGGAGAATGTGCATAGATTACAGGGTGCTAAACAAGATCATGTTGAAGAATCAATACCCTCTCCCTTGCACTGATATATTGTTAGATCAGTTGAAAAATGTTGTTTATTTTAAAAATCTGGATTTTTGTAGTGGTTATCACCAGGTTATAATTGTAGAGAAGGATGTTTGGAAGACTTTGTTCAAATCAAAACAAGGGTTGTTCGAATGGATGGTGATGCCACTCAGACTATTCAACACTCCAACCATGTTTATGAGGGTAATGAATGATCTATTTAGGCCTTTTCTTGATCATTTTGTGCTTGTATATTTGGATGATATTCTTGTGTATAGTAGGACATGGGATGAACATATGTGTCATATAAAGAAAGTTCTTGATGTTCTGAAACGAGAAAAATTATATGTAAAAATTTCAAAGTGTCAGTTTGGGAAGACCTCTCTGGCTTATTTAGGTCACATAGTTGGTGATGGGAAATTGAGGATATATCCCTCCAAAGTGGATGTGATTATGAATTGGTTTGAGCCCTCAAATGTTACAGAGGTCTGAAGTTTCTTGGGCGTGGTACAATATTGGAGAATGTTCATTGTGGACTTCTTTGTTATCGCAACCCCCTTGCATGCATTGACCAGTGTGAATTAGCGTTTCAATGGGGAGGAAAGCAGCAAAAATACTTTGACACACTGAAAGAGAAGATTAGCAAAACACCAATGCTAGCATTACCAGACCTTCAACAACCTTTTGAAATTGAAACAGATGCCAACGGATATGCCATGAGTGTTGTATTGATGCAGTAAAGAAAGCCTGTATGTTACCATTCAAAGACTTTCTCCTAGGCTATTTGTGAAATTTATCCCATGTATGAAAGGAAGTTGTACGCCTTGGTCTAGAGTGCAAAGAAGTGGAAACACTATTTGATCAGCAAGGATACCATCATCCATATGGATCATCAGCCCTTGCAGTATCTTTAGTTATAGACCAAGCTTCAGCAAGCCCATCACTTCAGATGGATGGGATTCCTCCAACAGTTTCATTTGGTGATAAGATACAAGAAGGGTACCAACAACAAAGTAGTAGATATGTTTTCTCGCCCTCCTATTTTTGCATCTATAGTTTTTCAAAATTTTTCTTTATCGTTAGAAAGTTATGCTGAACAGTATGTTAATGATAGTGATTTTAAATAAATCTATGAAAAACTGACTCATGGATCGTAGGTGGACAATTATTACTTGCAGGGAAATCTATTGTACCACATTGGAAAATTGTGCATACCTAGTGATGAAAGGGTTCATGTAATTCAAGAGGCTCATACCTCTCTCGTGTCTGGTCATTTTGGAATTGAGAAAACTTTATGTAATTTGTAGAGGTTTTGTTTTTTGCCTCATATGAAAAACATTGTGACTCACATTGTAAAGGGATGTGTGTTGTGTTCTATTCAAATCCCTCTAATAGAAAACTTGGGCTCTACACACCACTCCCTATTCCGAGTCGACCATGGGAAAGTGTGTCCATGGACTTTGTAGGATATTTTCCTATGTCTAGGAAAGGTCACGACTATATGTATGTCATTGTGGATTAGTTTAGTAAAACATGTATTTTAATGCCTTGTAAAAAGAAGGTCATTGCTGAGCAGACTGCTTTTCTTTTCTTTCAGCATGTTTGGGTCCATTTTGGGTTGCCCACATCTGTTGTGTCAGATCGAGACTCTTGCTTTCTTAGGGAGTTTTGGACCAACTTGTGGAGAATGATGAACACTAAGCTGAAAAGAAGTACGACATTTTATCCATAGACCGATGGGCAGATAGAGGTTGTCAACCACACCATGGTACACTTGTTATAAGGCTATTGTGGAAAAAATCCCAAGTTGTGGCATGAACAACTTTCTTATGTGAAACATGCATACAATCAAGTAGCACATTCATCTACACAGAGCTCACTGTTTGAGACATGTTTTGGTTGTCTACTAAGAGATCCCTTGGACATGGTATTTGGGAAAGAGGAGGATGGAAATGGATGATATTATAGGGACAAAGCATGAAAGTCTATTCAACAGATAAAGGCGATTCATCAAACAGTACAAGAGTAGTTGGAGAAGATTCAAGCTTGGTATAAATCTCGACATGATAAGCACTGAGTTGACCATCAGTTTCAAGTTGGGGATAAGGTATGGCTCCACATCAACAAGGATAGAATGAAGGGAGAAGGGAAGAAGTTGAGACCTATCCGATATGGTCCCTTCACCATATTGGCAACGATTGGAGACAATTATTTTCGTCTTGACTTACTTGCTTATATGCAAATGTACTTAGTAGTAAATGTTGAAAACCTAAAGCTTTATGAACCTCCAATTATTATGGATACTGAAGAGGTTGCACAGATTCCTATAGTGGATAATTTTGCATTGGAGTATCTAGATAAATTGCTCGAAGATATCATTGTCAACAAGAAAACCAGAACTTCACAATAAGGAGATGTGGAGTACATTCGTGTTCTTTTCAAAGGAATGCATCCAAGTAAATCTCGATGGATGGAGAAAGAGAAAGTGACGGAGAAATTTCCTCACTTGTCAATTGACTGAAAATGATTTTGGTGGTCCAAAAGCTCTTAGTGGGGAGTATTGATCGAGGTGGATCTTCAAAAAGTACCAGTAGCATGGTAAAAGGCTCAAAAATCAAAGTGGCAGAATCTGGATAAACTTAGCATCATATCAAAGTGCTTGTCATCCTGATTCCAACAGTGTGGACGTCACTCAAATCCAAGTTCATATGAAGAAGTTAGAGTAAGTCAAAGTTGATGTTTGACTTGTCCAAGTGGCAGAGGGAGTGACAAGGAAAAAACTCTTAGCGAATAGGGAAGTGCCAAGTGGCAGGCTTCCATGGGTCCCGCATTTTTCTTATCATAGAAAAGGAGGTTGTGGCTTAAGGAGAATCGGCCCCGGCAAGATCCTGTCTACGATTGCGATATCACATATCGCATGTCAAAGGAGGAACGAGTACTTAAGAATTGGCCCCTGGAAGAGCCAAGTTGCGATGCGATATAATTGTGATCGCATATCACACAAGTACCACACTGATATATATGTTACCGATGGACTCTGCCATTTACGATTTGTGGGGAGGATCCGAATGTGATATTTGATAAACTGCATTCTATTATCCCGTCCGGTCCACGATCATCATAGAGCATGTGTCTTCTGCCAATTTTGATTGCGATGGGGTCCCCTAGATGTGACATGTTATATATCATGTTTAATATTCCCGACAAGTCCGTCGTATCACAGAGTGCCTGTTGTTTGGGCGTGGGACTGTACGTCGATGATTGGAAACATTGATAGTCTTGTTGCTGGTTTAAATGCACAATTAAAAGATTTATTCCGTGTTTGTAAGGGTTGTTGCCACATTCTATTCAGGGGCCCAAGAACCTCTATGGAATATGCCCACTCACTTAACTTGGTCTATTTTTTGAACTACCCAGGTATTGAGGGATTTCCGCCATGCTTATAAAAGGTCATTATTGTGTCATAAGAAGGTAGAGAGGATCAACAAAATAGTTCAGAAGTATTGTACAACAAACCCTAACCCTGGCAGCAAGTCACGACCTCGACTTGAGTAGCAAGGAGGTTCCGAGAAGTTGCAGAAGGCCTGATTATCCAAATTGGGTGTTTGGATATGCATTTTTGCACGATTTTTTGCCAGTAGTTCAGTGGTTTTGTCTATTTCTGAAGCTGAGCTCTCTATTCTTTGTCCATCTTCTAGATTGGAGGCGTAAGGATTGTAAATAATGTTGCTTGTACTTTTATCTCTATTTATGCCACTTAATGAATGAAGGCCTCCCCACTATTGAGTAGGGCCCGAAGACATAGTCCAAATTGGATGAACTCTGTAATCAAATCACTGTGTCATGTTTTTTGTGTTCTTCTGATTATTTCCACATTTTTTATGTGCTTGTAAGTTCCATGGCTAATTAACTCTACTATATGTAATTTTGATGCATCTATAAGTAAAAGATCTTGGATCCCCATGCCATCCTTCTATTTAATTTCAGACTCATATTGGCCTCTGACCAGCGAAATATGAGCTTGCATTTGGGTTTTCGCCTGTGAAGAGTGATGTTACAATTGTTGTATCCTTTCATCCTTTTTGTTGATAAATTACCCGACTTTGTTTCTTTATCCATACTAGCAAATTCTTAACCCCCTGCATATTGGGACAATTATTTGAATTCTTCATCAAGTGTTGCCAATGTACTTTGCCAAAATACCTCCAAAGGTGTTATTAGTGAAGTGGTGGTCATCTTCAAGGCCTATGTTTCAGCCACCTTCCTCTTCTTTCTGCTCTTTTTAAGAATGGCCTTATAATTTGAGCTGCAAAATACCTCTATAGGTGCTATTTCTTCTATGTCCAATTGAATAATAGTTGTAGGAGACGTTGGAATTGTCTCTACACTAGGGTAAAGCTTAATTTTTTTTTTAGTAATAATACTTGGTTATGAACGATTGGTCGTATAGGCATTAGGGAAGGCATCAACTAGTTGTTTTTCAACTGAAACCTTAGCACTTGTTTCAGGGAATTTTTTTCTCTTCTACTGGTTTAACAGGCTCTGAAGTAATCTCTTGAAATATTTGCTTGTCCCTGATAATATCATTAGTCACTGGATTTTTTGAACTAGTTTTCTCCTAAGACTCAAAATAAGGAACTTCAATAGGCATAGTTAGTTGAGGAGTGATTTATTACGTTGAAGAACTTACAACTTTACTAATATTCCTTTTTTTGGAAATAAAAACAAATTTAGTGGCGGGGGGGCCTTCTTGTGTACCTATAGAATAGAAAATGTTGATAATTGTTTGGAAGAAATCATTTAGCTTTATTACAAATAGATAAATAAGAAGAAGCTCCAAAAAATAGTTCATCATAAGGATTATTCTCATGAACATATTTCTTTGTGTTTGCAGCAATAGTTATATCCTCAATTAACTTGTTAGGATCACACAATTTTACAGGAATGGTGCCCAACTTCAACTCATACTAGGGTTTTAACTCTTTTTTGGCATGGGTAAAGTTTTATAGAGTATAAGTGCCAATTTATAGAGGAAATTTGGGCCATATTTGCTTGGAAGCTTTCTTTAACTCCAAGAGATTGACGGAGGAAGGGAATGAGACCTCGAGCGATGAAGGAGCGCCAAAGCAGAGGTTTTGAACGCAGGCATCCTAGGCCTGATGGCCTGGGTTGAGGCAGCGCTGTTCGAGGTAGATCGGGTGGCAGTTCCTGTCGAGGTGCAGGTCGAGACAGATGGTGGAAGTTTCAAGGCGGATCGGGGCAGTTTTTAAATTTTTTACTATTGCATTGGTTTTCCTGTTTAAGCCGGAGATTCCAGGCAGGCAGTAGCAGGTAAAGGGTTGCATGCAGCATTGTTATTCGAATTTTTTATTTGTTTTTTACCATGGTAAAACCAAATGAAGCTGTTGACCTAAACCCGGCGCCTGAGGATATTTTGACGATGTGGGGGAAAGAGGTTACTGCCCAGAACGTAGTCAAGTTCTTCGGGTCAGATGGCTGCCATGCACCCGCTGATCTGGCTACAGAAGGCGTTTGGAGCATCCAAGGCACAAAAGTGCAGTCAGAGACAGAGGTTGGATGGGCAGGACCGAGAATCAAAGGAAGGAAGGGTCTCCAGGCACCGGTAATATCGGAAAATGATCTGTCCCAGGATCCAGCGTTTCCTCATGGCTGCAAAAGAAGAACCATCGCTGGTACAGTTCGCCTGCAAGGAGAGCTAGAAGATATCAATAACTTCCAACCAAAACAGGGCGTATGGAGGTCGGTTGGAGGGGAAGCAGGTGCCGGAAGGGTTTCGTTGGAAGGAAGGCTCCAGCCACCTGAAAGTGGGCGATATCCCTGTAAGGAAACGCAGAAATCTGGTCCATGCAATGAAAAATGCACCCTCGGATCAAATAAGGGTTTGAAGGCAGGGAAGGATGGCGGAACCCAAAGTGGTGGGAAGGAAGCAGAGGCATCCGGAACAGGAGCAAATATAAAGAAAAGCTTGATTGAGGGATGCAGGGGTTCTCTGGAGGACTCAGCACTTAAAGATCAAGTGGCAAGGCAGGGTGGTCAACAGGACCTGCAGGAGGTTGAGAACCAAGTCCTGATAGGAGAGGAGGAAGACCCTGCACAGAATAAGGCAGTTGGTAAAAGTAAGAAGGAAAAACTTCTAAAAAAGAGGAAGGGTGGAGGTAATTTGATCCTAGGTATGGATGTCCAGGTGGAAGATGCTTTAGCTGTGGCGGAATGTACACTGGTGGGTAAAATTAGAGGGATGGAACTGTCAGGTAAATCTCTGAACCAGTGGGCAGAGGCCCAATGGAAGGACTCCCCTGCAACCTCGTTTAGAGTCACGGGACTGGTTAAGGGATGGTTTATGGCCAGCTTCAACAAGAAAGAAGACGCGGATTGGATAGCAGAGAGGAACTGGGCGTATGGGAAGCGCCCGATCCTGTTTAAGAGGTGGACGCCGCTTTTTGACGCAAAGAAGGAGAAGGTGGACGAAATACCAGTATGGGTTAGAGCTCCTGGTCTTCCGCCATTTCTGTGGGTGGAATCGGTGTTCAAATCCATAGGGGATGTAGTGGGCACATTCATAGAAGCTGATATGTCTTTTCTGCACACGCATGAAAGAGCGATGGCCAGAATACTTGTTCGACTAAAACCCAAGGATGGCCTATTAGAATCAATAATCCTACAGTACAAAGATTATGTGTATGAGCAGCCTTTGGACTATGAACACCTTCCTTTCAGGTGTCATAGATGCCATCTTTATGGGCATTTGGCAAGGGACTGCCCCTTGGGAAACCGCAGGAGAAGGCCGCAGAAGAAAGGTGAGCGAACAGGCAAAAATTCGAGGAAGGAGAAAGAGCCTGTCCCTGAGGACACCCAGGAGGATCCTGATATGAGAGGAAATCAGATCGAAAAGGAACAGGCTATCAGTCAAACCACAAATCTCGAGCCAGTTCTTCCTGCGAATCCAAGCCCGCTGGAGACGAAGACAGTGGATTTTTCATCTGATAGAACTAATGTTGGATTGGAGAACCCAAACTTTTTGCAATGTGAGTCCGGTGAGCGCAAAAATAAAAATATGAAGAAGGAGAAGGCACCGGCTTCTGAGGTCATCCGGGTGGATCCTGATAAGGATTCTCAGAGCGAACAGTTTCTGGCAAACAGTCACGCTTCAAAGGTCGAGGGCGTTATAAATGCGCCACAATGCCACTTGGAGCCGAATGTTCTGAAGATTTCAAACGAAGGATCTGAAGGTGTTTTGGAGGATCCAATCATCCGGGAGGATCCTGATAAGGAGGCTGCTCAGAACGAAAAGGCTCAGGCAAGCTGTCAAGTTACAAGGGCCGAGGTCGATACACAGGTGCCTCAATGTCGCATGGAGCCGAAGGCGTTGGAGTTTTCAACCGAAGGATTTGAAGGCGGATTGGAGGAGCCAACCTGTTTGCATTGTGATTTGGGCAATCATCCGATTTCCACAACGCTGATTGATAACGCTTCAAATATTGAAAATCCGGTAAAAAACAGCGTTTCAGTTGATCAGCCCTCGACAGAAAACCGTATTGAGGCTATTCATCTGAGCAGCGAAAATGGTCCTCATCATGGTATGTCCTCGGCAGTGTCCACCCCGACGTGTCACTATAATCTTAGATCACTGGACAAAATATCGGGTAAAATTCTTGAATCTCCTGGGCCGGTTGGAGGATTAGGCTCTTCCACATCTCAGGTTTCCAAAAGAAAAGGCAGGGGTAGGAAATCAAATTTGTCAAAAGCACAGGTTAAAGCGAAATTTGACGTAGCAAATGGGAAACAAATGTCCATTCCTGGGGCGCTTAGAGCAGCTATTCCCCCTGACCAGGTTGTCAAATGATCCTCTTGTCATGGAACTGTAGGGGTTTAGCCAGTAAACCCAAAAAACTGGCCCTAAAGGAGTTAATCTCCCATTATAATCCGGACATTCTCTTTCTTCAAGAAACACTAGGTAAAGGCCTAGAGGTGGAATCAGCTCTCAGAATTTCTTTCCCAGGATGGACTTTCCATGCTTTAGACGCGGAGGGGCACTCTGGGGGTTTGGCTATTGGTTTTCGAGAAGGTAGGTTGCAGGCCTATAGCCTTTGGGGAATGGATCATGTTCTTGGGCTGGAGGCTTTTTCCGCAGAGATTGGGTTTCCTATATTGTTTCTAAATGTTTATGGGCCTTGCCAGGGAAGAGAATCTTTTTGGAATTGCCTCTTATCCAAGTCTCTGCTGAAGAACAGAAGTCTAATTCTAGGAGGCGATCTAAATTTTTCAATGGGAAATGTGGAAGCATGGGGTCCTTCTGCCAGGGAAGACCCGCTCTCGGAATTTTTTGCAAATTCCCTTCAAGCTCATAACCTTATAGATGTGAATCTTATTAAAGTAAAACCTACTTGGAGGAATAGAAGAGCGGGGGAAGGAAGAGTGGCAAAACGCCTGGACCGCTTCCTCATAAGCGAAGATATGACAGCCAACATTCCAATGTTCAGGCAATGGGTAGGAGAAGGAGGGAATTCTGATCATTTTCCTATCCTAATGGAGCTTCACAAGCCTCCCCTCAAACCTTCTCCTCCTTTCAAATTTAATGCTTCCTGGCTGCAGGAGGAGTCTTACAACATCCTTTTCAAACAATATTGGAGACACACGAACAGCTCTGTGATGCAAAACAAGGGAGCTCTATTCATGGATAACTTAAAGCGTCTGAAAAAAGCAACCATCGAATGGGCAAAAGCCAGGAAGAGCAGTCAACTTGAGGAGCTGTCCAAAATTGATGCTGATCTTAGAGCCATGGAGGATCCTGAAGCAGAGGGGTACATAAATCAGGAATCGAAGGACAAGATCTTGTTACTAGAAAAACAAAGGAACAAGATTCTTTTGGACAAAGAAGAGGAGTTGAGGCTAAAAAGCAAGGCAGTTTGGCTGAAGGCAGGTGATGAGAATACAAAATTTTTCCATAACTATGCCAAGGGTAGGAAAAATGCAAATACTATCTGGAAATTAAAGGATCAGGGTGGAAGAGAAGCTACATCTTTTGAAGAACTCTCAAGCATGGGAAAGAATCATTTCCAGAGTCTGTTCTCCGACCAAGGAGGGATTACTCTGGCAGAGGTGATCAGGGTAGCCCAATGTTTCCCCAGGTTTATTGAAGAGGAAGAAGCTGAGAATTTAGTGGAAGAGGTGACAAAAGAGGAAGTTGAAGCTGTTGTAAAATCAATGGCAAAAGATAAAAGTCCAGGCCCTGATGGGTGGACTATTGAGCTGTTCAACCATTTCTTTGATGAAATTGGTGATGAACTCACAGGGGTTGTGGAAGAATCAAGAAGGAAAGGGGAGATTTACTCTCCTTTCAATGCAACTTTTATAGCACTCATTCCAAAGAAGGAGGACCCGATTTCTTTTGAAGATTTCAGGCCTATCTCCCTATGTAATTGTGTTTATAAAATTATAGCAAAAGTCATTGCCGTGCGCCTGAAACCGGTTCTCTCAAGAAATATTTCAAGTGAACAATTTGGTTTTCTGGATGGGAGACAAATTCACGAAGCAATAGGGGTTGCACAGGAGACTATTCATAGCCTAAGACAGACTATCAAGAAAGGAGCTGTGATAAAGATAGATTTGTCCAAAGCTTATGATAGGATCAGCTAGATTTACCTCAGGATGCTGCTTACCCATCTGGGTTTCAAGCTGGAATTTATAAATTGGGTAATGGGCTGTGTTTCCAGCGTAAGCTTTGCAGTCCTTATAAATGGGGCCTCATCTCAGTTTTTCAAAGGGCAAAGGGGACTGAGACAAGGATGTCCATTATCCCCGTTACTTTTTCTCCTAGTGGCAGAAGGGCTTAGTAGGTTGATCCTGGAGGCAAGGAGAACAGGTTTGATCAAAGGTTTGGAAGTAGCTGTAAATATGTTCATTTCTCACCTTCTTTTTGTAGATGACATCCTTCTTTTCACAAATGGAAATCTGAATGAATTGAGAGAACTAAAAAATATTCTTGACCTATTCATGAAAGCTACAGGAATGCAAATAAATTTCAACAAGTCTCAGCTAATAATGGAAGGTTTCAGCAGATTGGAATGCGCTCAAATCTCTGCCATTCTTCCTTATGAGGTTTCAAACATGGAGACCCCTTTCAAGTACCTGGGTTTCTGGCTGAAACCAAATTCTTACAAAAAACAGGATTGGAACTGGTTGGTGGCAAAAATTGAAGCAAAGATCAACCATTGGAGCTTCAGGTGGTTATCTAGGGCAGGTAGATTGACTTTGGTCAACTCAGTGTTGCAAGCCATGCCAGTCTTCTGGGCAGCACTAACATGGATTCCAAAAGGGACTCTCCATAAGATAAAAAAGCTATGTAACAGGTTTCTTTGGTCGGGCTCTAAGGAGGATTCTGTTCTTCCTTGGGTTGCTTGGGACAAGATAGCCAGACCTAAAGATTGGGGCGGCTGGGGGATAAAGAACCTAAATGATTTCAGCACCTCCCTGGCAGCCAAATCCGGTTGGAGGCTTATAACTTCTGAGAATTTGTGGACAAGGGTTGTGAAGCGCAAATACATAGATCCGGAGCCTTTGGAAGAATGGATCCGTAAACATAACAAGAAAGGAAGGAATGTATCAGTGATATGGAAAGCCACTACTGAAGCTTTTAAAGTCATTGAGCAAGGACTGGCCTGGCAGGTGGGGAATGGTGAAAATGTTAGGATAGGAAGAGACCCATGGGTAGGATGTAATGAACTTTTTGCTTTGTCCCCTGGGCTTCTTCGACATCTGGAATACAAAGGCATTGTGCATCTATCACAGGTGGAGAAAATAGGGCAATCTACAATTTGGGGGCAATCTTGGAAATCAGGTGCAGACCTTGAAATCAGTCCCCTGTGGTGGAACGAATGGCAGACTTACATTCAAGAATTAGAAAGATCCAATGTGAGAATAAGAGACAGACCGGACCAGCTGGTCTGGGCACATGCTGACTCAGGATCTTACGCCCCTAAAGCAGGATACTCTTTCTTAATGTCGAGAAAAGGATGGGAGGATCCAAGCTGGTGGGCAAAATCTCTGTGGAAATTAAAATGTCCTAAGAAAGCCAGGCTTTTTTTCTGGTGTGTGCTAAAACATAAGATACCAACTTGGGACGTTCTCCAAGCAAGATTCAAGCAAGGGCCTGGAAGATGCCCACTGTGCAAAGATGACTCGGAGACCATTCATCATCTCTTCTTGGGATGCCCTTTCACAAAGAGGGTGTGGAAGGAGGTTTCCAATCTATTAAAAAAACAACTTAGATGGGAAGGGGATTCCGTATTGGCTACTTGGGAATAGTGGTGGAACCATTCTTCAGAAGGAAATCTAAGAAATCTGCCTCCTATTGTCTGCTGGGGAGTATGGTTGGCCAGGAACAGAAGTCTGTTCAAAGAAAATATCCCTTCAGCAGAAGCAATAGCTATTCAAAGCATAGCAGTTTACTCCAGTATCCCTGAGCCGGAGAACACAAGGATCAAACCTCAGAGCAGGGAGGAAACTATCAGAGCAGGTGTCCCGTGGGCCTACTTCGACGGGGCCTCACAAATCAATTCAGCTGGGGCAGGAATAATTATACATTTAAACGATTCTCATTCTTTAATGGCTTCTGTGGGTCTTGGTACTGGATCAAATAACTATGCAGAACTTTCAGCCCTGAAACTTCTCCTCTGTTGGCTGGTCCATAGGCACATATGCGCAATCCAGATTTTTGGAGATTCTTTGAATGTAGTTAAGTGGGTAAACGGAAATAGCAGGTGTCAAAATTATATGTTGAGGCCCCTCCTTGAAGAGATCTTGTCTTTAAAACAGTCCTTTAACCATTTCTCAATTGCTCACATCTACAGAGACAGAAATGAAGACGCGGACAGGTTATCAAAAGACGGTTTATTGCAGTCTGTGGGTATCTGGAAAGTGACTGAAAAAGAGCAGGAATAGACATGAGTTTCGGATCTGCCTCCTTATGCATAGCTGTGTTGGTTTCAATTCATGTTCATAATCGTTCAGGCTGTAGCGTTTTGGCTGATCTGCCTCCTCATTCAGGCTGTAGCTTTTTGTTTCAGTTCATGTTCATAGTCGCACTTGCTGATTGATATGAACTTGATTTAACTATCCAGAATCCTTGCGCACATTTTTATGTGAGCGTTGTTTTATTGCTGTTGGGCGTTTTTATCCTTTTAAGAAGGCACCCGGAGCTGATTGTGTAGCGTTGATGGAGATTTGGTCTGTCCAAAAAGCCTGAAATTGCTCATTGATCCCAAAAGGGAAGCAACCTGTAAATGTACAGGGAACTGAAGGCTATATATATGAATTTGTGGCCGCTCAGAGATCCTTCTCTGGCTTGCTGAGGGAGAACAACCTCACAGACTTGAATGCTGTTTATGCATCTGCTTGTAACCTTTTATTTTTTTATAAAAAGTTCGCTATTTTTCTTTTGGAAAAAAAACTCCAAGGTTACCCTTGTACCATTGTTTGGTGAGAAACCTCTTTGCATGGAAGTTTATCACAAATAAATAGAGGCAGAACATATGGGGTAGCATAACTTCTCCAAACCCTGATACAAGTTAAACTTTCTTCCATGAACCAATCTTTGATTCTCAACAAGAAATCCATAGTGGCATCCATTACAAAGGCCAACATATAAAAGGATGGATTATGGGTGGGTGTATTTTTGGTGTGGAATGAGAGAGTATGCTTGGTGAGATTATCATATAGCATTTGGGTCCAATTGAAAGGAAACCCATCAACAACCCTATGAATAAGAGGGACCTTGTCTAATGGAAATCATGAGACATTTTGATAAGGAAATAATCTACACACCATAGAGGAAACATAACATAAAGGGGAATTTAAGGATTGTATGGAATATTTGTGAGATGATTCTTCCTTATGCTTGTTGGGGCCTCTCCTCCATTCTCTAATTAATTTGGGAAGCTATTTTTCTATATTATTACATTCTTCCTTCATAAAACAATTGAAAAACTAAGAATTATACACATGATGTGGCGTTAACAATTTTTACATATCCTGAGGTGTTCTGGATTGAATGAATCAATGAATCTGCTCGAGAAAATGACAAATTTCCCTTTTGTAATTTCTACATTTTTTACCACCCAACAAATAATATCGATAAATGGACGAAGTCTTTGAAGGGAAGCAATTCTGTGCATGCAGGATTTTGCAGCATCCTGGATTTTTTCTTCTAAAGTTTTGTTTCTTCCTTGCTTAGCAGTTGTCATTGTCGACCTTGAGTAATCTTCCCCTAGTAATTATTCTTCCATTAATTTGTACATTGCATTCTAGGAAGAAATACCAGAGTCCATTATGCAAACAATATCGGAGAAGAGGAAAGAATCTGCCAATTTCTCATTAATTTCTTCAAGGAATGGTCCTTTTGGCGGTTGAATCGTTGTCTTCTTCTTAGCTTTATCCATCTCACCGAGTTTGGCAGGGCTCGCAAAGATATTATGTTACTACAGTAAAAATTAGGGTTAGAAATATATTCACAAGATAAAGGTAATATAACCCCTCACTTCGATATAACTGCATACAATTGTTAAATTATTAAACTTTGCATGCATGAGTTAATACACATGAAATATCAAATTTTTAGGTGATATGAAAGCCTTTCAAGGGCAACAGGTGGCAAGAATTGATAAGGATGAGAAGCGAATTTTCATTCGTCGTGGCTTCCTAGGTCATCCCGGAAGAAATAAAGATTTTCCTCTGAGAAATAGCTGGGGTGACTAGTGTCAAGATGACGTGGAAGGGGAACGTAGGAGGATCTAATAGAGAACACTATGAGTCAATACAATTTTGTGTATAGTGGTTGATTCATCCCAGGAATGGGATCCCAAAAGAAATCAAAGAGGTGATGCATTGAAAATTTCAGGGTGAACGGTCTAGGATTACATTGAAGGTGGGAATCAAAAGCCCAATACGATAGTGAATTCGTAAATGGGAGGAGGGCCAATGAGCACATGTGTTAGAGTGAGTTGTCCCAAGATCTCATCTCTAACTCTTTCGAATGGAGAATCACTTGAAATATTTGGGGAAGATTTTTTTGGGTTGACGTGTTAAGTCTTCAGAAAATGTGCAGAGGGGAAATCTTAAAAGAAAGCCACATGGAAGAGGGGGACCTACATAAGTTGATGTGTATGTTTGCATAACCACATAAGGTAATCCTTGGGAGAATGGAGAGGAGTTTCTTGTAAAATCTCGGGGTAAGAACCTCTGAGCTACATGTCAAGCAATAAAATTAAGTCGTGCAAGGTTAATAAAAGGTTTTATTACCATATAACTATAGATATACAAGATTAAAATACAACCCAATACCCTTGAAACTTGGCCCTGATTCAGATCTGTGATTTAACCATTGGCCTCAACAAATTTTAGAGAAAATCACATGAATGATAGAGAGTTGAACGATGATTTTGAGGGAATATGAGTTCCCTATTTATACTTGAAAATGGGGGCATAAAAGGAGGGTTGATCTGCCCTAAAACACCCCAAAATTTGGAGCCGACCGTAAATCCCACTTTTGACACCATTTTCAAAATATAAATTCCTCCTTTTGAGGGTCAATTTGCAACTTATAGGATCCACATAATTTATCCAAAGATCAATACATTTTTATTAAATTTGAATACCATAATTTTGGACCAAAAACATCATTCTTTTGGGGCATTGTGACCATGACTTTAGGGCTTCATTTTTAGGAGGCCTTATCTCCTCAAATGTGAAGAATTTTCTATGGGCTAGAGCATCTTATCCATTGGTACTTCCAATGAATGTAATCTACTAATATATAAATTAAAAGTGTTCAAGACAAAGTGTTTAACTCAAGACTTTCCTTCACTGCTTTCAAAGAGGATTCACTCTTTATGACATCAATGAAAACACCATTCAACACTTCTGTTGGGTTGCATGTGTGGGTACAAGGGTCGAGTGAGAGACACGTTCAAGATATTTTTCTATGTATTTTCTTGAGAAAATTCTTATAAGATTGTTGTAAAAAGTATTTATCCTAAAGCTAAAAAATAAACCCAACATTTGTTGGTTTTCTCCACACTAGAGTTTCCAGGGTATATTTGTGTTATACTTTGTTGTATGTAATTGCATGTCATTGGTTTCAAGTATTTTTGCTTATATTGTTTATTTTCTTAGAAACCCATAATATTTATTGTTACATATTAGATCAAAAAGCATTGTTTATTTCAGATCTATGGTTATTGTAATAGCCTCAATTTAAAAGTTCATGTAATAAAGTTAATAAAGGAAAAATAAGACCAAGGTCACGGGACAGATATTCCAAGCTGAATGTTGGGAAAAACATCCTAGTGGGTGTTCATTTTGTTTATTATGGATAAGGAAATTAGCAAAGACATTGGTAAAGGATTTGGGAAGGAAATGAGGCATTAATTGGTATTTTATTTCTAAAAATAATGGAAAATAGGCGAAAAGGAAGGTGAAAGTCACAAGTTGCACGTGAGGAGGAAATTGAATTGGAAAATTAAGGAAAATGAAGAAAATAGAGGCCTCAATGATACAAATGATTCTGAGGATCAGTTCACAACCTTTTGTCAGTTCAGTTTTGGAGCTCTCTCTATTCTCTCATACTCTTGCACACTTAGAGCATTCTTGGAGCACTCTAGCATTGGAGAAAGGAAGGAAAATGAAGGACAAGAAAGCAAAGGAAAGAAAAGATCAAGAAATGAAGAGTTGGATCAAGCGGCTACAATAGGATTACTTGCAGGTATCGAGTTGCATGTATGATTTCCTTGCTAGTTTTGGCATCCATGGTGCATGCATGTATGTATTTGGTTCTCTTGCTATCATTGACATGGTTTTTTCTAGGTGTGACAGTGGTTTCAACTTTGCCTTGCTATTTCTAGATAGCCATGGTGTGATGGGGTTTTTTCATTTGGTTGAGCTTTGGATTGCCAGATGGTTTTGGAACCAGGTGAGGTGGTCTCATGAAAATTCCCAAGGGCCCAGGAATCCCTTGACTGGTAATCGTGGGATACATAGTAAAGCTTGAGGGTTAAGATGAGAAAATTCCTCAAGGTATTGGTGAAGACATCTGGAGGCATTCATGATTTTTTAGGGCCTAGTGATCCCTTCAACGGTTTTGACAAGATTGCTCTAAAGCCTGGTAGTGTATGTTTCTTTGTTTGGGCCTAGGAATCACTTAACCAGTAATGGAAAGAGTGTGGTAAAGCCTATTTATATAGGTGAGGTTTTTGGGCCTAGAAATCCCTTGAATGGTAATGGAGGGATATGCGGTAAAGATTGAGGAAGCCCTAGTTGTTTTGTTGTGAGTCCCACATTCATGCTTGGAATATGGCACAAGGGTGATTGGCTAAAAGAAATATTTGGCTTAGCCTAATGTATGGTTAGGTGGTACGTGAAAGTCCCTGACTTAGTTTGATTTTTCATATGTTAATAACAGATCTTTTCTTCTTGTATGTCATGATTGCTTATACTTGCTATTATGTGGCTTTGATGGTTGTTCTATCATTGTTATTATTTTGGTTATATGTTGGTTATAAGCATGGTTTTATGACAAACTTTAGTTATGTCTCTCATCATGTTTTGATTAGTAAATGAATGGTTATTTAATGCATGACCTGATAGATTTTATTGAAACTATTTTGAGAGGGCATCAAACCTTCTTGATTATTTTAAGATAAGTATGAGACCCATATGTATAGATATGCATTTATAACCTATATATTACATGTTCACAATGTGTTTGATGAAATTTTTTTCATGGTCAGACCTTGTTAGGTCAAGTTCTTGTCTAACTTTTTCATTAACGACCTTTTCCTTGTGTCATTCATCATTCTAGAAATTTCTATCAAGTTATGGGTAGAGGTATGGATCCTAGACATGAAAAAGTGGCTCAAATCTCAGGGTCACATGTACAAAACTGAGTAAATTAGGCTGCAATCACTAGGAGGTAGGGTTATCCATACATATGGAGGTTTATAATCATTTTCATGCCTTGTTATGCATGCGATTGGCAAACTGGGTTAGTGAAAAATCAAGTTAACTCAGGATGATGGCACATGGAGTGGTTGGTTGGCTCATATGGGTCCTGTAGTTCATGAGGAAGGTCAACAAGGTTTTAGTATGTCAATTCCACTTCCTTAACTATACCTAGGAGGTTGAGTCATATCATAGTAACTATTCGTCACATATTTACCCCGATGGACCGATGAACTTGTCTAAGTGTGGGAGGATGGTGTTACAGATTGGTATCAGAGCATGGTTCAAACACTTAGACTGGATGGGCAGTGTGTTTTTCCATGAATCCATGTTAGTTGTCCATGTTATTGTTATGCGTGCATTGTGATAGTCATTGTTGCAGTTTGTATCATCATGATTCTAATATGTTGGCTGAGATAGAGCAAGAGAAGCAAATTATCAAAGCGAGGTTGCAACATTGGACCTCGGGGTAAGAGAAAACCATCATATGGGTTTGTATGTCGGGAATGTAGGTATGTTGGTTAATGGTTGTCATATGAATTGTGGTTGTATATCTATATATATATATATATATATATATATATATATATATATATATATATATATATATATATATATATATATATATATATATATATAGAGAGAGAGAGATATATATATATATATAGATATATATATATATATATATATATATATATATATATATATATATTTCAATCTATTGTTGTTGTGGTTACATGCATGATAGATGCTAGATAATCAATGTGGACATATGCACATGTGTTAGATAGTCATGTATGGTAGTAACTTGTTGTTATATGCATTGCGGTCATACACATAATGATTATGGTCATTTCATTTAAGATCTTGATGTTTTATGTATCATGATAATCTAAATTGGCCTATGCATATGGTTATGGTTATTCTATTCATGTATGAGTCAATATATTTGTGATATTGTGCCATACTAGTTTGGATTGACTTGTGCAAATGTAATAACCCCCCAAGATACATTGAGCTATGAGTTTGATTATGTCGTCTATTTGGATTATCTAACATGGTGTGTTTATAGGTTGTTTGAATGTTTGATTAATTTCATGATATGAGTATGTGTCTATAAGATTGCATGAAGGGATGATATTGTTTTAAGACGGTTATACTAACACATAGGTGCTGAGATAGTTGATATGTACTTGAGTGCAAGTAGGTGCTAGTTGTATTATTATGACTATGGTTGTGAGTTGATTGCAAATTATGACATGGTTTTTAGTCCTGGTAAAGGTTGATTTCAAATTAATAGACACAGTGTCTTGTCCTAGTGGGCATCACTGAATGTGTGTGTTTTGGCTAAGGAAATTGGAAAAGGTAGTGGAAAAATCATTAAAAGGGAAAAAGGAACTTTTGGCACATTTATTTATGAAAATAAAGGAAATTAGGAGAAAAGGAAGATGAAATATCATAGGTTGCATGTGAGGAGGAAATTGAAGGAAAATAATGGAAAATAAAGAAAATAGAGGCCTCATTAATAAAAAGGCTTCTAAGGATTAGTTGGCAGGTTTCTCAGTGTTAAGATTTTGTGATGTTCAAGCTTGGAGCTCTCTCAGTATTCTCTCTCTCTCACTCTCTTGGTCACTTAGAGTTTTCTTGGAGCAGTCTAGTCGGAGAAAAGGAAAGGGGAGACAAGGAAAGGAAAGGAAAAGTAAGCATGGATCAAGGAAAGGAAAGAAGGATCAAGAAAATTCAACAGGAATACTTGCAGGTAACCTTTTGCATGTGTGATTTCCTATATGGTTTGGACATGCATGGCTTTGCATGTTGGTGTATGGTTCTCTTACTTTCGGTGGCATGGTTTTGTCAGGTTATGGAAGTGGTTTTTAGCCTTGCATAGCCTTTTTCCAGATGACATGGTGTTGGGATGTTTATTTCAATTTTTGGAATTTGGTTTACTGGATGGATTTTGGAAACCGGGGCATAGGTGGTCTCAAGTTCCATTGCCAAAGGCCTAGGAATCCTTTGACCGGTTTTGGTAGGATACATGGTAAAGTTTGAGGGAGAAGTCTCATTTTAGGGCCTAGTGATTCGGGTTTGGATTGTGGTAAAGACCGAGAGATTGGTCTCGGTGTAAGGCCTAGTGATCCAGATTTAAATAGGAATGCAACAAATTACAGAGATAACCATAAACACAAAGATGGAGCAGAAATAATACTTCATTTTATTAATGTAAAATACTGAAATATGCTTACTAACAGCAATGGAAATAAACTAGCTAGGGCGATGGTAGCTTATCTCTGAGAAGAGATGTGGCGGCTACATGCCTCTTAACTGTGTTACAATGAGGCTCGCAGGCTTATTTATTGTTGAGAAACAGTGGAAAATCCTAAACATCCAAAAATCTAACCCTAGAAGATGAAATGCCAAACTGTGGGCCCCGTTTGGGTAAATTGGTACATCAATTTCCGGGGGTCGTAACTTTGGCCTACGATCTCCACTTGACAGGCACAGTATCTCATTAGAAATATTTATCTGAGAATTACAACTTTGGGAAGAGAAACATGGGTCTTGCTCCCAATTTTCCAAAAAAATGTTGTTTAGGGCCTCAAAATGGATCCGGAAGTTCAGGACTCGAAAAAACTACTAAAAATAGTAAACTGTGCTACAATTAAGGAAACTGAAAAGTTGAAAGAAACAATGGTGGGGTTCCAAGTTGACTTGGCAGGTGGCCACCAATATCCACCAGGATCACCTAGTGATTCAGGTGGATTGCGGTAAAGCCTGAGAGACAGGGAGATGGAAAATTCCTAAAGGATAGTGATGGATTCTAGATGGCATTCCAAGTTCTGTTTGGTTGTGATCAGAGCATCGGTTTTGGTGTGATCATGGTTTGGTGAGGGTGGAGGTGATATAACCTCTAGATTCTATTGGTTTTTCTTGGATTTGTTGTTCTATGATTTCCCACATTCATGCTTGGAATATGGCACGAGGGTGACTGGCTAAAAGAGAGATTTGGTTCAGCCATGTCTATGGTTGGGTTGTACATGGAAGTCCCGAACCTGGTCAGATTTGCCTATGATTAATAAAAGCTAAGTTCTATCACTTTTGCACTAATTTATATGTGGATTTAATGGTTGTCATATATATGATATTTATATGGTTTTATGCTGGTTATAAGCATGGTTGAATGATTGGTTCATGTCATGGTTATTTCATATATTTACTTGTAACTTTTAAATGGATGGATGCAAGACCTAATTCATGATGTAGTAGTTCAATGGAGAAGGAGGTGATCCTTCCGGTTATGTTTCATAAGTGGTTTCCATCATTTATGCTCTGTCTTGTATCCTAGACCTTTAGGTTGCATTGATGCCAAGTGTTTGACAAAATGCCAGTCTCGGTTGGGGATGTCGAGGACTAGTCTTGAGGGTTATTTTTGATTGATTAGCATGGTTATCATGTTTTTAATGTTTTCTAAAAGTTACAATAAGTTCTAGACAGAGACCAGGAATATGGGCTAGAAAAGTGGCTCAAATCACGAGGTCACTGGCACATAACTGACAATTATGGACCATAGTCACTGGCAGGAAGGCCTGTGAGAGTGACTTTAGGATGTTGGTCAATCCATTTCCCACAGCATGAGAGTGATTGAGGCCTAAGAGATGCAGAATAACAATGGGACCCAGGGACATGCTGTCTGAGTGGCTGACTTGTCTCCTGAGGGATCCGTTGATGATGTTGGATGACTGTATGTGATGTTCCCTTGATTCCACTTCCTTAAGGTGACATAGGATGTCGAATCTTATTATAGTAGCATCTCTCCTCATGTTTATCCTAGTGGGCATGATTACTTTGGGTAGACCTAGGAGGGGGTTTTAAATATTGCTATAAAAGAGTGGTTGCACTCTCCTTGGGTGAATGTGTTGGTCATGCATGCATGTCATTTGCATGTGTGTCTCTTACACTTGTATTCCATGTGCTTGTTGCATTGCATAATGTTTGATCATGGTTGTAGTAAGGTTGTCATGAGGAACTTGATGTTGATTTTATGGAATGTATCGTCAGGATTATTATATGCATCTTGATTACATCCTTGTATCTTGGGTTGCATTCTTGGTCATTTGATTACATGCATCAGTCTTGTAGTTTGATTACAAGAATTGATCACTTATGCTCGACTACATGAGGTTATGTGTATGTGTAGTTGACTAAGCATTGCTTATGCAGGGTGATAGTTGCATGAGGCAATGTGTACAATGGATTAATGGTTGTGGTCACACATGTATGGTCTTGGCTATAGTTATGCATGAATAGTATGTCAAACATACCTTGTGAAGTCATGGTATGCAATTTAGGTCATCAGGGTGATATTGGTATGTTATAATGCTAATGTGTTGGCCGAGAGAGAACAAGAGATACATATCATCAAAGTGAAGTTGCAGCATTGGATTGTGGAGTAAGAGTAGACCATCATACAAGTATTGTATGTTGGCATGCAGGTATGTAAGTCAACGATTTTTATATACATTAGGGTTATGTACATGTCTTTTGATGTTATGGTTACATTCATGATAGATGTTAGTTGATTAGTGTAGTTTTTTTCCTAGGAAAAAAGTGTAATTTTCATTAAATATTTAAGAAAATTACATGTTGCAATCCAGCATATATGAAAATTCTTTCACTACTAACTAGTAACAGTCTAGAATTCATAAGCAAAAAATATTTACATAAACAACCTTGTAAGGCAATAAAAACAATGGCTACAAAAGCCATAAGTCTAAAACCATATCAGCTCAAAAACTCAAAACTACAAAAACCAAAAAAGAATGATCCCATGGATCATTCCAGATGGTTGCCTTCTCCTTCAATGAATGACCGATGGTATACTGGAATAAAGCCCCATCCCTATACTCATGAATCAACTAGTGTCCTCTAATCAGCTGCACGACCTCTTTGGAAAGAATATCACCGACTTCATTCCTTTCCCTGTATATATGAGAGCAGACAAAAACGCAAACTGAGATTTTAAATATAAAGTATCCTCCAGCAAATCCCTGAGTGTGTGCAAGTGAGAGAGGTAGATCCCATTGATCCAATTAATGATAAGCTGAGAGTCCCAAAAAATCTGAATCTTGTGGAAATTTTTCTCCCTAGCGAAAAGGAGGAGGTGTCTAAGGCTATTTAATTATGAAAAGTTGTTTGTTCCTCTCTTGAGACCCACTATGATTTTGAAGTACACAGACTCGTTTAAATTAAGGACTCCCCCCCCACCGCAACCATCACCCTGCGTCGATCCATCGAAATAGGCCCAAGGCAAACTTTTGTCAATGATCTCAGGGCTGATGACTCTGATACAATGTTGAACCAGATCCTCAGGAATTATATTGAAAATAGCCACCATGTGATTGCAAGAGACAATTGATTAGTGTAGTTTTATGCACAGTTGTTGGATAGTCAAGAATGATATTAACCTGTAGTTGTATACATTGCTATTGTTGTTTTATATTAGATAACCTGATGATTATGATATATGTTGCTGATGAGTATGTTATAGGTTAACTTCTTGTTGTTATATGATAGTTAGCTTGACTATTAGGTTATATGTTGCTGATGAGAATGATATTTAGCTTGATGACTAGGTTTATAGCATTTATACCTTGATGTTATATGTATCATGCTAAATTGGATTGGCCTATGTAGATGGTTATGGTTACGATATTCAGGTACAAGCCAACATATTTGTGATATGGTGTTGTACTAATCTAGATTGACTTTGCATATGTGTGAATGTTAATTGTGTATGAGTTATGATGAATTCCATAATATGAGCATGTGCTCAAATGATCTTGTTTTAAGATGATTGTTCTAATACATATGAGTTGAGATAGCTGACATGTGCTTGAGTATGATAGGTGATAGTTGTAGCATTATCTATTATGACTTATCGCTATGGATTATGACATGATTGTTAGTCTTGGTAAAGGTTGATTTCGAATTGATAGATATGATTGTCTTGATATGTGGAACATGTGGCTGACATGTGTGAGCAGTTGTAAGAACATGCTTGGTATTAGCGTGATAAGGAAATAGTTGATGTGTTTATATAACTAATAGTTGGGTGATGCAACAACGCATTATAAGCCTCGATTGTAGCAAAGAAGAGGTAAAAGAAAGGAATTGGGCAACAATTTCTTTGGTTAGGTTTGGAAACCCTAATTCCAAAAAAATGATTGCTTTGCATACAGGAAGTCTTCTTAACCTTGATTTTGTTGACATTATGTGGATATGTGCTAGATTCATGAACATGTACTTGACATGTATATTAGCTAGTCTCTAGTTACAGGTGGATCTGTCAAGATAATTGGAGCCCCTTGAGAGATGGCATGGATGTGTTCAGTTGCAAGGCATCAAGATTAGCACAACAAGATAAGGTAACCGATGTATTTTTATGTTTATTTATGCACTAACATTATGTGTTTATGGCATTATAATGCAGGGAGTTGCATGGAAAGAGAGATCTCCATGAACCTTAAAGAAGGCTTAGGTTGAGCTTTCCTTTAGAAGCACTGGGAACCATGGGGATTGAGTGATGGTGTCCATTGTTAGTCTTGTGCTTTCGATTTTTTTCAATTGTTGCGCTTGATTTGCGATTGTGCATGTGTTTGGTGCATAGCTATGCCACTTTGCTGTGGTGTCGTATTATTGTTATGGGTTTTCATTATCTTCGTCTTGTTTGTTTCTTTGGTTTACTTTTATGTTTTGAGTCTAGGGAATTGGTTGGGAAAGAGGAATGATAGTGGAGCATGGTGGAGTCGTGTGGTACCCAATGTGTAAGGTAAGATTTAGATGAAGCTTTGTGCATGAGTAAGCATAGCGGAAGGTAATACTATGACAGTCAGTTGGACTGGCTAGGTCCATTGTGGTAAATGGAATGGGGCAGTAAAGTCATGAAAAAGGTGACCAGGAAAGGTAAAGTAAATGGATATGAGATGTTGGATGCCCTGGCTATGTTGGGAACAGTTTTTATCAATGTTTTTCATGTTGTGCCTGAATAAAGGAATTTTTCTTAACCTAGACCTTATGTTATCTGGTAATCATGTTATGATCATGATGATGTTGATGTTTATATATGTATACATGTAGGTGTGTTTGTATGTCATTGTCTGATAGGACAATGATTGTTTTATGCTAATGATAACATACATGCATGTATGTATGTATCTACTTCACTGTTTGACAGGGTTGTCAGGGATCATTCTTGTGGAGGAGTGATTTCTTATACAGGTGAATGGCATGAGGAGGTTCCTGGGTTCATGAGGAATCAAGTGGGAAGAGTAGTCACAACAAATATATGATGTCAATACCATGTGGATATGAATTGATATTGTATACTTGTATTATGCCTATTATGACATGTAATGTTGAAGGATGCATTAGCAAAATGAAAGTAGTGTGGTCTGCAACATGCTGGGACAAGCATAGATAAGACACTAGGAGCAAGGTTTCTTGGTAGATACAGTGTGCTTTTGGATGTGAGGTACTATTGTTGTGCATATGTTGTATATGTTGTACATGTTGCATCTATGATGTTGTGTGCATGCAATGTTGCATATACATAGCATGTGTACATGTTATTTATGCAATATTATGTACATGATGGTACATATAGTGTTGTATGAATATTGCATATGGAGTGTTGGGTATAGATGGTGCTATGTACGTGATGGATATGCGGTGTTGTGTGCATATGGTGTTGTGCACATGTTGGATATGCAATGACGTGTACATATGATGTTATGTACATGTTGGATATGTAGTGAAATGTGCATATCGTGTTCGATACATGTTGTACATATGGTTCTATGTACATATGGTGTTGTGTGCATGATTGTACAGGTGGTGATGTGAGCATGTAGTGCCATGTACATGTTGTACATGTGGTGTTGTATGCATGTGGTGTTGTGTACATGTCACGCATGTGATGTTGTGTACATATGGTGTCACGTACATGTCATGTGTGTGGTATTCTGTACATGTGGTATTGTGTACACGTTGTACAATGGTGCAGTTGACACGTGGCATTGTGTACACATTGTGTAGGTGGCGCCATGTACATGTGATGTTGTGCACATGTTGTGCAGGTCGTTGTAGTGTACAGGTGGTACTATGTACATGTGGTACATATGCTAATGGTGTAGATGCATGTATTGCATGGTGTTGTATGATGTGTGTAGTTGTATGTGTGTGATGTGCACTATGTGTATGTGCACATGGTTGAGGAGAAGGCACTGGGTGTTTGTCTGGTGTGGTAACCGATCCAAAGTGCGTACATAATAAAGACAAAGGTAGAAGCTAAGGATTGATGAAAGGATAAATATCAACATTTTATTTCAATTTTATTATGCATGTGATTTATGACTATGGTATATGATGATTATATGTGATCCATGATTCTGGTTTATGATGGTTACATGTGATTTATGATGTTGATCTATGATGGTTGGTTTTTGAGCTAACCTGAAGTGATATGTTTATACATGATGATTTGATCAAAGATGCTAGTTTGACTTGTTGTGACAGGAAGTAAACATGATTTTGAGTGTACCTTATTGACGAACTACCAATGAGGTATGATTTGAGGTTATTTCAATTTACTTGAATCTAATGGAAATTATGTGCTTGGAATAGGAATGCATGAACATGCCCGATTGGGTGGTTGACATCTAATACAAGAAATAACAACAACAACAACAGAAATTGGAACATGTAGCAGTATGTTGGTAAAACACTTTAGGAGCAGGGCCATTGTGGGACACTCGTACCCAATAGTGTCCATTGATTTCCATGAGCATATTGTGACTGGTATGATGGTTTTGAGGCAGGTATATTCCTTGGTTTTGTATCTTCTAATGCGAGGAAGCCTTGCCAAGGGGTGGATCACCCGGGTTAGGGGATTCCGGGGAACTTGGAAGGTGAGTGTGCCCTATAACAATGAGTTGGTAACTGTTCACTGAGAGGTAAAGTGGCGCAGGATTGTAGTGCTGGACATTGGATGTAACTTTGACTGTGGTTGTTTAGGCAAATTTAGTGTTTTAACAAACGCCTAACACTCTAAACTTAGTAGCTAGTCTAGAAACAACAGACAAAGTAATTCACTACCTTTTCTTTAATCAACAGATAAGAGAGGTAAGAAGAGAGAAACCAACCTATAGATTTCGCTTGTTCCCTCTCTCCCTTGATCGATCCTGCCGCTCCTTTCTGTACTTAACTCGCTTAGAAAGTACTTGAACACAAGCCAAGATAGAAACCAATCAAAGCATACATTAAAGATCTGTTAATCAAACATATCATAGAATCTAGTTTACGATATACATATGAGAACATGAATGGAAAACGATTTGAATTCTTTATTGATAAAAGGAAAGATTAAAACCCATGAATGTTCATGCTTGATTCAGTGTCTTCCTTCCAGTTCAATCCATTCTCTCCTCATGAAGCAACAATTTGACATTATTATAATACTCTTACTAATATCATTCAAATGACATCTCCTTAGCTCAAGAATTCCAACCTAGACCAGCCTCTGAATGCTTGATTAATTTATAGCTGAATGGAGGAGGTTAAGCCATTAATGGCCCTTATGAATTCTCTACCAAATTTGGGAGGTGGTTCCATGGAGGAAGGGATAATGGATTGAGATTCATTCATCCTCTTCCTCATCCAAATGCGAGCTCAACCAACTTGGAAACTTCCAGAAGTATCCATTGGATGAGGAATCCAATGGATTCATTTAAAAAATTAGTTGAAACTAACTCAGTGCAGGTGCAAAAAAAGCTAGTTGCGCCACAGTGGACCCAGTCAATGTAGTTCCCGCATTGCAATGCAACCTAATAGAAGGCTTCCTGCGCTGATCTCCTTAGGGACACTTTTTGGATGAATGGTGTCATGGAAACTCTTGGGAGGTAAGCATGATGTAGGTTTACCTCATTAGGGAATGAAAACAACTGAATTAGGGATTGATGGACCCTAAAAATACAGATCTGGAAGTCGGGGTTGATGTGCCCAAATTGACTTGTAACATGTCGCAGTGGATTCTGGACTTCCTCGGAAGGAGGTGAATCCTGGTATTACTTTTAGGGTGAAGGTGTGATCCTCTGGATATCCTTGTTGATTGATATAGGCATCATCTCCCTTATTTGTTAGTTTAGAAAATGTGCATATTTGTATATGTGGTTATTGTGAATACCATAATGAGTTGTGTTATAAAGCTTCAATATGCGATATGGTTGTTATTTGGTCATGTTGTCATAATTTTTTGCTTTTAAGCAGGTCATTCATTGTAAATATTACAATGAGATAAGTTATAAAGCTCCATGGGTAGTATGTTTGTCTTTTTGTGGTTTTGCTGAGGTATTGGCGTGGTTTAACACCGAGGATGGTGTTCCCTAGGGGGGGTTATGTAACAACCTTGGTGAAAAGTTCATGTAATAAAGTAAATAAAGGAAAAAAATAAGACCATGGGTAAGGGACATATATTCCAAGATGAATGTTGGGAAAATATATGCTAGTGGGCATCATTGGATGTGTGTGATTTGGATAAGGAAATTGGCAAAGCCATTAAAAGGAAAAAAGGAATTTTTGGCACATTTATTTATGAAAATAAAGAAAATTAGGAGAAAAGGAAGGTGAAAGGTCATAGGTTGCATGTGAGGAGGAAATTGAAGGAAAATAATGGAAAATGAATAAAGCAGAGGCCTCATTAATAAAAAGGCTTGTGAGGACCAGTTGGCAAGTTGCTCAATGTTAAGCTTTTGTGAAGTTCAAGTTTGGATCTCTCTCATTATTCTCTCTCTCTCTCTCTCTCTTGGTCACTTAAAAATTTTCTTGGAGCACTCTAGTTGGTGCAAAGGAAAGGGAAGGAAAGGATATGAAAGGAAAAGCAAACAAGGATCAAGGAAAGGAAAGTAGGATCAACCAACTTCAATATGAATATTTCCAGGTAACCTTTTGCATGAGTGATTTCCTAGCGGGTTTGGACATGCATGGATTTTCATGTTGGTGTATGTTCTCTTTTTGTTGGTGGCATGGTCTTGCCGGGTTATGACACTAGTTTTCAGCCTAGCCTAGCCTTTTTCCGGATGGCATGGTGTTGGGATGTTTATTTTAGTTTTTGAACTTTGGTTTGTCGGATGGATTTCGAAATACGGGGCAGAGGTGGTCTCAAGTTCCATTCCCAAAGGCCTAGGAATCCCTTGAATGGTTTTGGTGAGATACACGGTAAAGCCTGAGGGAAAATTCTCGGTTTAGGGCCTAGTGATCTGGGTTTTGATTGTTGTAAAGCCTGAGAGACTGGTCTCGGTTTAGGGCCTAGTGATCCGGTTGGATTGCAGTAAAGCCTGAGAGACAGAGAGATAGAAAATTCATCAAGGATAGTGATGGATTCTGGATGGCATTCCAAGTTCTATTCGATTTTTATCAGAGCACAAGTTTTGGTGTGATCATGGTTTAGTGAGGGTGGAGGTGGTTTAACCTCTGGATTCCCTTCGTTGCTCTATGAGATCCCACACTCATGCTTGGAAAATGGCACGGGAGTGACTGGATGAAAGAGAGATTAGGTTCAACCATGTCTATGGCTGGGTGGTACATGGAAGTCCCGAACCTGGTCGAATTTGCCTATGATTAATAAAAGTTAAGTTCTCTCACTTTTTCAATCAAAGATATGACAACCATTAAATCCACATATAAATCATTATGATTTATATGTGGATTTAATGGTTGTCATATGTCTGATATTTATACGGTTTTATGTTGGTTATAAGCATGGTTGAATGACTGGTTCATGTTGTTTGGTCTATTTTATCATGCTAAAAAAATATGAATCACAAACATTAATTGTCAACTAGGGTAGGTCTTTTATTTCAAAGGAGTCAGCACCATCTGTGCTAATACATGTTCAGCTAGGTAGCAAAAAGATGTCATTGAACATATATGCATAATTTTGAAAATACTCTTACAAAAATGAAATTCACACTTGCAGAAATCGACAAACACATTGTATAATTGAAATTCATTCAACAAGGAATAAATTCACACTTCATGAGTTCCAAAAAAGAAATAGGCACACCATATGTTTATTGATTGACCCACAACAATAATATAAACAACATACCATAAATACGAGCACAAAAATGCGTCTGTCCCATAATATATGCAATGACAGTATAAAATTCACATACACATCTAAGAAATTATATACACTACTAATATTGTGATCCCTGCTAAAGAGGAGGGCCCTTCCTCCCTAGCAAGGTACAAGAATGGAATGAAACTACTTAAGAATTCAACACAATAATAGTATAATCATCACAAATTACTTGTTGTATTAAAATGGATTAAAGTCACAAGATCAAAATAGCGATGTTGTTTCAAAAATTGTCATCCCCTTCTCAGAGGGTTGGGTCTCCTTATAAAGTCTTACAGAGCCAAATCAGTCATGAGAATCTCACGATTGTCATGCTGATCGTTTTAACATAAATGAAATAAAATAGAAATTGTTACAACCAGTTTCCAATTAAGGATCCATTATAGTTACACCACTTTTCATAGCTATAACTACTCAAATATTTTCAACGTTGTGTATAAAGTTATAGCTCACGATCTTCAAAAATATCTCTAGAATAACTGCCTTGGTCTTTGACTATTTGCGATAGTATCCCAGTGTAGCATCAATATTTTAGGTGTAATAGAATGTAACAAAATCAGTTGTCTGACCAAAATCCTTGATAATTACAACATCACCTAAAAGAAAAACATCTAGAAGACATCTTCTACAATTTCCCTAGTTAGTCATTTCAAAAAGACATTGTTTCTTTCGATACTAAACAAAAATGGCATAATAATATGTCATAGAAAAATATTTCTTTTCGACCAAGGAGAGTGTCATTGTGTCAAGGGATTGATGGATTCAGTGGAGAGAAATGGCCAAAAGTAGGGAAAAAGGTGCCTGAAATACCCCTAAATATTGTACCCAACATCTCCCCCTACTGAAGCCACTACATGCCCTCATGCAGATTCCTCTGAATGTTCATAATCGTCCTTTACTTCCACACTGGCATACTACTAATGCAACTTTGTGAGATCATAAATGTCAGTAGTGACTTCATTCTCTTGCATGTATCCTTGAGTAACCATAAGCTGAGTTGTCCAAGATCCTTCATCATACCTTTTAGTTGGAAACCAGGCTAGTAGCTATCAAGCAAAAGCCAAATAAAAGGAAATTTTAACTTAAGCCCTATCCAAAAAGCCCCCATTGATTTAACAATCCCTGCATACTCAAGAAATCAAGAAAAAAGTATCATAAAGTTGCGAAATTCAAAGGGATCCCTCATTTGTAAGGTTTCACTGCTGGCCTCCGATCGTTTCAAGCTCTCCACTAACGCTTTGCTCTTCAATTGTGCAAAAATGTTAAAACAAAACCCAATGATCCTTCTCCTATATTGGGCTGATTTCTGTACCAAGATAGGAGCAACAAGGAATCTTTTGAATTCTGGCCTTAGGATCAGAGTTGTACCAGGCTCTGACCTTATTTTCAATGTTGTTGTTTCTTCGTTCTTGTCGAATGACATCTTGGAAAGATTCCAATCAATTTGGTTCCTCATAAAGGATATGAAGGCCCACAATTGTAAGTCTCCAACATAAGAGAAAAAGTGAACAAACATTTGTAAACTGGCATGTTCAGCAAATATATTGTGCAAAAAGAGTTCACACAACAAACTTTTTTCATCAAAATCACAGGAACGGAATACATCTAAAAGAGTTCTAGTAGAAACACCCTTATAGGGTCTATTCTCGCAAATGGCCTTCAATTGGAAAAGATAAAACTTTTCCCACAGAAAATCTAGGTACGATGGAGATGGCATTCTGTAGCCCAAGAGATTTAGGGCTAAATCGTACATCTCTCTTTTATCTTTAGTCAGGTCCTTAATTTCTTGTTGCAATCGTTGACTTTGTTCTTCCCTTTTATTCTCATCTTCCTTTGTCTCCCATCGTATGAGTTCATATGTCAGCAATTCCTCAGCCCATTGATCCTTAAGAGTGTGGATAACCTTCTAATGTTCTTCTAAAGAAATTACTCCCTTCTTCAGGGAGAGTGCCAACTATTTCCAATTCTGTAATTCAAAAACCAATAAAAAAAAATTCTAAGTGTCAATCTACCTCAGGTTCTAGTGCAATGGGGAATGTAACAACATCTTGAAATTGGAGTTTCTCTGCCTCGACTATTGGTTCTTGTGTAACAACAATGTCGTTGGCAGGTTCTTGTGGGTTGATGCTCCCTTTTTCTTCCTGAAAGACTTCTGCCTCGACTGCTGCTTATTGTGTAATAACAGTGCCATTGGTAGGTTATTTTGCTTTAGTTTCCAGGTCGAATTCTAGAGGGTTCTCAATTTCAGTTGTTGGTTCTTGTGTAATAGCAACATCATCAACGAGCTCTTGTGTAGGAGCCCCCCATGGCTTAGCTTGAGTTTCTTTTGAGATGGTGTCTGCATCACAAATTTAATACCTTGTTGTTGCCATCTCTTTAGCACATGTTGTACAGATAGTCCCCTGTGTAGTTTCCACTCCCATTTTACCAGCAACCTCCGCCAATGTGTCAAGACCCGGAACCCTCATTTCACTTTCCCTATCCTCTAATTTCTTCTTCAATTGTTTGTTTTATGCTTCCAACACTTTAATTTTTACCATCAAGGCTTGGGTTTCGTTCTTACCTAGTGAGGGAGTATCCTGCGGCTTGGCCTGTTCTTCTTTCTTTTGTTCCTCCACGCCTTTAGGATTGCTGGGCTTCTTTGCAGATGATGACGAGGGTTCCAGTTGAATACTAACCTTAACCCTTTTCTTTGGTGTTCTTCCACTGAGAGGTATTTCCAATGATTCCTTCCCAATTCTAACTCTAGAGGAATGCTCTTGCTTCTCAGCTACATCAATTTTTCTTGGAGCTTCTCTGGAGGTTACAACTTGTTTTCTTCATGAAGTTCTTGTCCTTTTTCTCATGAAATATTCCCAGCTTTTCCCTTACTGCTCCAGGGCCTCCAATATGATCATCTTGATCAGTCCATGATTAGTGATACATCTTTTCGGGTGTGAGGCGACCTTCACTGCAACTTCCATATGCTTCAAATTCTCCAGTAAGAAATAAGGAAGGTTTATCAATTGCCTATGTCGAAGATGATTTAGCAGCAAGAAATGATAATTGAAAACTATCATTGCACACCCTTCACATGTAATGTACTTTATGATGAAAAAAGTGACATGATCCCATGGTTGTGGAAGGGAAACACAATCAGTTCCCCTTCCCTTCTTAACCAATTGCTCCTCTCCCTACAAAAATTTAGTCTTGAGGGATGGGTCATTGACTTTCCCATTAAACCATCACTTTCCTTTAGTTTGAAGTGATGTTACTTGGGCGACTACTTCCTCTGTAACTTCCAGCTTCAAACCTCTAACCTCTATTTGATTTCTTTCTAGATTCCGAGAAAATTCCAATGCAACAATTTCCTCTGACTCTTTTAGTCGCTTGAAAATTCAAGCCACCTAGATTCTCTAAAAATTTGACAAGCCTCAGGGTAATTCTCTAAAGCATTTGTGGAGTTTGACTCATGACCAACTAGCACTCCACCCATCCTGCACTATTACAACTGATCCTGTCTACACTTCTTGTCTTCTCACTGTCGCAATCCTTGAGAAATTCATGCAATTCAGGTATGGAGCCTTATTGGGGTGGATTGATATTAGGGCAGTAGATAGGGGAATCACAAACAAGGGTTTCAAATTAGGAGATCATGCAATGTGAGTTATCGATCCATTATTTAACCTAAAGCTATGGGATCTAGCTCAGGTATGATTTACACTTAATGAAGTGATTTCTCATAAAAAGGTAATAATCATTTCAAGGTTTTTCACTTCAAATCAAATTAGATTATGGATCACCAAATGATTCACATTAAATTACAGATCATCAAATGATTCACCCCCTCAACATAAATGTAAAGGCCATCCCTAACCATCAAGATATAATGACATATTAATCACCATAATTGCTAAGTAAAGAAAAAGTAATATTCTTTTTTTTAACGACTTATTGGTAGGTGATGTAATTGGACTGATGATGACCATTGATGATGAGGATGTTTAGGTGACAAGTTGTAACCAGATCCTATTGCAATTGTCTCTAACTCGATTGGTTGTTACATATGTAACAACAAATAGATCTTCTTGTAATAGCTAAATATCCACATCAGAAACTTTTATTACAATAAAATATAGCTTGGAGAGTACTATGCTCTCGAAGGGATTGCTAAAAATAATACAATAAAATGAATAGAACTGGTGTTGTAACAACAGAATATATGCGTAACAACATATTGTAACAAGACTTATTTAAAAATAAAAATATGTGCCAACTGCCACAAAGTGGTTTTCAACTGCTACAATCATCTACTTGCACCTTACAGGAGGTTTTCATAGGAATATTTTATTATTATTTTATTGCACAGTGTATCAGCTGCCAATAGAAGTTGGTTTTCAGCTGCTACATTTATTGAATTTAAAATTTTGACAGCACAGGAGAATGTTCCCCTACTTCCAAAACTTGGAGATCAGATCCCATGACAATGTTAATAAATGAATCCTTTGAGGTATGTTTATGATACAACTGAAAACAATGCCCATTGGCAAACAATGGCACCTTGGCATTGTCTATGGTAACTAATTTTATAGTCCCATTGTCAAAGATTGTATCTACCTCGTATGAACCTAGCCACCTAGTGCAGAGCTTCCCTTTGAAATCTTTGAATCGTGAATCGTACAATAAAGCCAAGTCACCTTTTTGAAACACCTTCTTTTTTATGAATTTGTCATGCCACTTAGCCCTCTATTGTTGGATGATATATGTTTGCTAAATGGCAGCCAACCTCTTCTCATCAAGTTCATTTAGTTGATTTAACCAATGTTTCTGAGCTGTAGTTAAATCTAGGTTCACTTGCAATGTTGTTCTGAGTGTTTTTACTTCGAACTCAATGGGAAATAATGGGTTTTTACCATATACCAATTCATATGGTGAAAATACAGTGATATTTTTCCATGTAATCCTATATGCCCATAGTGCTTCTAGAAGTTTGTCAGCCCAGTTTCTTCGGTGGCTCACGACAATTTTGGTGATAATTCCTTCAATAACTTTATTTGTGCTTTCCACTTGACCATTTTCCCATGGATGATATGGCGAAGTAATCCTATGACAGATCTTATATTTCTCAACTAATTTATGGATCAAGTGGGATGTAAATTGGGATCCACCATCTGTCACTATTTCTCGAGGCACCCCAAAGCAAAGAAAAATGTCTTCAAACAAAAAGTTTGAAACAGCCTGCTCGGTTGCCCTGGTCAATGCCTTTGCTTCAACCCATTTTGTGACATAGTATATGCAGACTAGAATGTAGGACTTCTGTTGAGATGAAGGATTAATCAGTGATACAAAATCTAGGGCCCACTTCTCAAATGGTTCCAAAACTACTTGAGGTTGTAATGGAATTTCATCCGACTGGAGCAGTTGACCCATCCTCTGACAATTGTCACATCCTTTTACAAATTTCTTCGCAACTTTAAATATATTAATCCAATAATATCCAGTTGAAATCACTTTATACCCTGTCCTTTTGTTAGCAAAGTGTCCTCCACATGGTTCCTCATGGCAGGCCTTGAGGATATCAAAGATCTCATCTTCTCTCACACACCGCCTGATCTGTTGATATGGCCTTATGTAGTAAAGGTATCCCTCTACCCAGGAATACCTTACACTCTATTGAACACTCCTCTTCCTTTCTCTTGAGGACAAATATTGTGGAAATCTCCATGCAGCAAGATAATTAGCTATGTCTACATACCACGGTGAGTAAGTTGAAATAGCAAAGAGATATTCATCCAGAAAAGAATCCTCAACAGGTATGAAATCATCATCAACAATCAACCTAGAAAGAAAATCAGCCACTACATTATCCTTCCTAAGTTTATCTAAAATTGTTACATCAAACTCCTATAACAACAATAACCAATGTGTAACCCTATAACCATTAGTGATAGTTTTATTCATTAAAAAATGAAGGGCAAAGTGGTCAGTGTGCACAAATATTTGTGCACTTGGGATGTAGTGCCTAAATTTATTTATGGCATATACTACTACAAGAAACTCTTCTTTTGTAACAGTGTAATTTAATTCTGCTGGAGTTAGGTTCTTTCTAATGTAGTAAATGACATATGGCTTTTTGTTCTCAAGTTGACCTATCACAACTCCAACAACAGTATTAGATGCATCAATTTCTATATGAAATCGCAGCCCCCAATTTGGTCCTCACAAAACAAGAGCTACTGATAAGCACTGCTTGAGTTCTGTAAAGTCTTGTTCACATTTTCATGTCCATACAAATTCAACATCTTTAGTAAGCAATGAAAATAACGGGGATGCAATCTTTGAAAAATTCTCTATAAATCTTTTGTAATACCCTGCATGTCCCAAAAATATATGTACCTCTTTTTGTGTTTTAGGAGCTGGAATTTTCACAATTATTTCTATATTCACAGGGTCTACCTTTATCCCCTCGGTATAGATATAATCCCCAAGCAAAATTCCTTCATTCATCATTATGTGACATTTTTAGGTGCTTAAGGAAAGATTAGTTTGCTTACATTGTTCTAATACTTTTTCAGGAGTCACTAATGTTGGTTCGAAATCATCACCATAAGGTGTAAATTCATCCATGAACACTTCCAAACAGTCATTTAGAAAATCTTCAAATATTCCCATTACAACCCTCTGAAAGGTTTTTGGTGCATTGTAGAGTTCAAAAGGAAGAATTTTGTATGCAAAATTTCCCCATGGTCAAGTAAAGGTGGTTTTATCCTAATCCTCTGGAGCAATCTGAATCTGATTGTAGCCACTAAATCCATTGAGGAATGAAAAAAAAAATCTTCCCAAATAGGGTATCAAGGACTTGGTCTATGAATGGTAAAGAAAAATGGTCCTTTTGAGTGGATTTATTAAGCACTCTATAATCCACATAGATCCTCCACTTTCAATTCTTTTTAGGAACAATAACAAGTGGAGATACCCATTGATTGTCGAAGATGGGATAAATGAAGTTGGCATTTAGAATTTTTTGTAGTTCTTCTTTCACTACTTCCTTGAGTGTTGGGTTCATACACCATTGTGGCTTCCTAACTAGACTACAATATTCTTTCACATAGATGTGGTTGGCGCATATATTAGGGTGAATTCCCTTCATGTCTATGTAATCCCATGCAAATGCATTTTTGTGTTTATGTAATAGTTGTAACAACGTCTTGTATTGTTCGGGGGCTAGGTTGGGATTAATATTTAAGATTTTTCTTGGCTCTATTTCAATAGTGTTGCTTTTGAGATTAGGGGTGGTTTCATATGCTATAAATTCAAATCTTCCATGGTATCTTCTACCCATAAATCTTCAATAGAAGTAACAAAAAGAGAATTACTGACAAAGCCATTAATAATATCATCCTCTATTTTATTCTTAAAATATTAGGCTTTGCCAAGAGTGGGTGGCTAGGAATAATCTGATTCAAATTCAAATTCATCCCATAAGGGGTTTTCCAAACCCTTACTTGGTTTTGATGAGGGGTAAAGGTTGAGTTTCTTCGTGGCCTGTCCATATGAATTTTTCATATACCCAGACCTCCATCCTATGAATGTATCTGTAGACCTTCCCAGAATCAAGGGATGCCCCCCCAGGTTTGATTTGGTTTGTAAAATAAGAAATTCTACTGGATATCTCTAGGAATACACATGATCATTATGTCTTCTAACATTCCTTCCGGTTTAACACGTGACCTGTTTTCCAATTCTAGCACTGTAGGTGTTTGTCATAGTCCATGTAATCCTAAAGTAGTGAAGACCTCCTTGTTCATTACATTTATTGTTGCCCCTAAATCAATTAGTGTATTGGCAATGGGATTTTCATCAATGTAAATAGTGACTATAGGATTCCCTGGATCATTATATTTAGTCAAATGAGGGTGACTAGTCATCAGTTTTGACAATTTCCCCATCACAGGGATGGTAGCAGGGTCTTTGGGCTTCCTTCCATGTTTCTTAACACACAGGTCTCTTACTATCTTCTCATAGATAGGGACATATTTAATGGCTTGTAGTAAAGGAATTTGTTTGTGCAATTTTTTTAACTCATTGAGAAAATCATATTCAGGTTGAGGAATAATCCCAGTTTCAGCTAGTCATTGTGGATATAGGGGATCCTTAGTTACCACAACAACTAGATTGTCTATTATAGGTGTATCAAATTTATTCGAATTGGTTGTTACAGGTGTAACAACCTCTTCAAGGTCCATAGTATCTTCTCTGGGTGATTCACATTCCTCTTCAGTAATAACAGGGGAGGTTTTTGGATTTACTACTTTCCCTGACCGAAGATGAATTTCATTACATTCAATAGGAGTAACATAGTAAGTTTGGAAAGAAGTGGGGGCTTATATGTTCTGGGATGCCTTATTATTTGGGTTAGGGTTAGACTGTACATGTAATTGGGGTTGTATGGGAGGAGTAGCAACAAGTGTCGAGAGAGGTGGCAGTTGCAATTGTTGTTGCATCGGTAGTGCAGGAGGGGTTGGACCTAAGGAATTTCCTCTCCAATTCTAAGGCCAAGAATATGGCTGAGATGGAGGGTATTGGAAAGGTGGAGAGGGAGACCATTGGTTCCATGGTGAAGGAAATTGAGCTGGAGGAGGAGAGGAATACTTCCATGGAAATTGTTGAGCATTATATACATTATTCCATGGATTAAAAGAAAAATATTGAGACATACCTGATGGTCATGGCTGCCAAGGCTTCCTAGACCCAATAAAGTAGGAGGATTGAACTTCCTCACTTGATTCCTTGAGCACTGCTTTCAGTATGGGAAGCTCTGGATAGTAGCCTGTAGAATGCTCCAGATCATAAATACTGCACAAGTTGATGTTGTTGACTCTACATTCCTTCAAGGAATGTTTCTCTTTACATTTCAGGAAAAACACAACCAAATATTTATCGGCTTCATCCTGTGCCTTTTTCACTTGTGATGTTGTTAGTTGGGAAGATAAGGTATTGAGGAGATCAGTCTTAAGATTTTCGAACAGGTTTCCGATCTCAACATTGCTCACACCTCCATTTGCATATTTTTGTATTCTAACATAGGCATCATGTGCCATACTTCTCCCTCGTGACGATCCTCTTGAGCATCTTAAGAAAATTTTTATTATCTCTTCAAATGATTCCTGAGATATATCTCCTTTTCCCAATAGGTTCAACATATCAAGGCAATCATCTCTCATTCCCCATATGAATATAATTTTCAAGATTTCTGGATCCAGATCACTATGTTTAGATCTCTGTAGATTATAGTGGAATTGTTCCACTTAATCTTCCAAGTTTTCTTCTTCCTTCTATGTAATTCTAAATACTTATTCCCTCAAATCCCTGGTCCAACAGTAGTCCTGATATTTTAACAGAAATGTGGTTTCATGTCTCCCCATGTACGAATAGTAGAAAAACCTAGTCCCATGAACCATCTTAATGTTTCTCCTTTCAGAGTAGCAGGGACCAACTTCAGCTTTTGGGCATCTGAAGTATAATCATATCTCCTGCACATAACATCATATTCAAACAAAAAATTATCAGGATCTTCTACGATCAATCCTTGGAAATATGGAAGGGTTGATAGAGGGATATTTTTCATGGGAGCTTCGTCCCTTATATCACTTATTGGAAATTAAAAAGTGGTAATAGAGGCATCTATCTTGTCATTATTACTGTTATTATTGTCTCCCATTGTGGATTCTCCTGATTATTGTTTTGATGAGCCTCTTCCCAAATATTTTTTGGGTGAATGTTCTATGAATGAAGATTCTTGTGATGATTGTTCAGATTGCTTTGGGGTTGGTTGTTTTACTGCACTTCCTGAATCTGGGTATTGAAAAGTAAAAGAATGTTCCTCTGATTTTGGCTCTTGGTTCTTCCCACTAGTTTCCCCTTGGCCTTCTAATCCAAAATCCTGGTCACTAGTCTCTCCCTATTGTTCTTAAATCAAATCTATAGTTTTGGGAGTATGTAGGCTAGTTTGAGGATGATGGGGTCCTAAGACAGAGGAACCAAATACTTTTGATCTTGATATGGGAGTAATAACTTTCTGCAGACCTATTTTTCTTGTGTCCTTCTATGAAGTTGACTGCTCTCTCTCTACTTTTGAGATTAATTCCTGAATAAATGTTTTCCTCCCTAAATCTGTATTTTTCTTGTTCCTTTTATGACCCGTTTTTCCTCTAGATTTATTAGAGTTGTTATGTTTTGTGTCTTCTTTATTCATACACCCCACACATGGACCATATGTTTAAATATTTCACACTCTAAGTGCCTCAATTACTACAGTGGTGAGCCCACTCAAGGATGTTAGATTGATGCACATGTTCTTATCTCTCATCTTACCGCCCAGCATCTGTAAAACTGGGGACACTTCTGAAAAGAAATTTCAAAAATTTTGCACACCCTGTGTTCTAATGATCATAGTGGTGAGCCCGCTCAAGTGTGTTATAGAAATATGCAGGTTCTTACCTCTCGTATTACCACCCAACACCTGTGCACTTAGAAACATTATACTAACAAGAAACACATTGGCTTACTGTATCGTCAACTACCTTCCCCGACAACGATGCCAAAGTATTTGGTCTATTTTATCATGCTAAAAAAATAGTTGAATCACAAACATTAATTGTCAACTAGGGTAGGTGTTTTATTTAAAAGGAGTCAACATTGTCTTTGTCGATACATGTTCATCCAGGTGGTAAAAAAATGTCGTTGAACACATATGCAAAATTTTGAATTTTTTTTTTTGCAAAAATCAAATTCACACATGCAGAAATAAAAAAGCACACTACGTAATTGGAATTAATTCAGCAAGGAATAAATTCACACTTCATGAGTTCCAGAAAATAAATAGGCGCGCCATATGTTTATTGATTGACCCACAACAATAATATAAACAACATACCATATTTCTGAACAAATAAATGCTTTTGTCCCAAAATATATGCAATGATAGTATAAAATTCACATACACATCTAAGAAGTTATATACACTACTAATATTGTAATCCTTGCTAAAGAGGAGGGTCCTTCCTCCCTAGCAGGGTGCAGGAATGGAATGAAACTACTTAAGAATTCAACACAATAATAGTAAAATCATCACCAAGTACTTTCTGTATTAAAATGGATGAAAGTTACAAGATCAAAATAGCGGTGTTGTTTAAAAAAAATGTGTTCCCTTCTCAGAGGGTTGGATCTCCTTATAAAGTCTTACAGAGCCCCAAAAATAGGGAACGAATCAATCATGAAAATCTCATGATTCTCATGTTGGTTCGTTTTAACAGAAACAAAATAAAATAGAAATTGTTACAACCAATTTCCAATTAAGGATCCATTATAGTTACACCAATTTTCATAGCTATAATTGCTCAGATATCTTCAACATTGCGTATAAAGTTACAGCTCATGGTCTTCACAAATATCTCTAGAATAACTGCCTTGGTCTTTGACAGTTTACTGCAGCATCACAATGTAGAAACAATATTTGAGGTGTAACAACATCAGTTGTCTGACCAAAATCCTTGATAATTACAACACCACCTGAAACAAAAACATCTAGAAGACATCTTCTAAAATTGCCCTGGTCAATCATTTCAAAAATACATTTTTTCTTTCGATATTCAACAAAAATGGCATAATAATATCTCATATAAAAAGGTTTCTTTTGTACCAGGGAGGGTGTCATTGTGTCAAGGGATTAATGGATTCGGTGGAGAGAAATGGCCAAAAGTAGGGAAAATGTGCTTGAAATAACCCTAAATACTATACCCATTACATGTCATGGTTTAATTGTAACTGTTAAATGGATGGATGAAATACCTAATTGATGATGTAGTAGTTCGATGGAGAAGGAGGTGATCCTTCTGGTTATGTTTCATAAGTTATTTCCGTCATTTATGCTTTGTCTTGTATCCTAGACCTGTAGGTTGCATTGATGCCAAGTATTTCACAAAATGTCAGTCTCGGTTGGGGATGCTTAGGCCTAGTCCTGAGGGTGATTTTTGATTGATCAGCATGGTTATCATGTTTTTAATGAATTCTGAAAGTTACAACAAGTTCTGGGCAGAGGCTAGGATTCTGGGCTAGAAAAGTAGCTCAAGTCCCGGGGCTGCTAGCACAAAACTGGAAATTTTGGACCATAGTCACTAGAAGGTAGGTATATGAGAGCGACTTTAGGTTGTTGGTCACTCCCTTGCCCATAGCATGAGAGCAGTTGAGGCCTAAGAGCTGCAGAATAGTAGTGGGACCCAAGGACAGGCTACTTGAATGGTTGACTTGTCTCCTAAGCGGTATGTTGATGATGTTGGATGATTGTATGTGATGTTCCATCAATTCCACTTCCTTAAGGTGACATAGGAGGTCAAATATAATTCTAGTGGCATATTTCCTCATGTTTACCCCGGTTGGCGTGGTTACTTTGGGTAGACCTAGGAGGGGGTGCTACAATGTGTGAACAAGTTGTAGGGAAACATGTTTCGTATTAGCATGCAAAGGTAACAATTGATTTATTTATATAACTAACATTTGTGTGATGTTATAGTACATAGTAAGACTCAATTGTAGCAAGGTAAAAAGGTAAAAGGAAGGAAAATGGGTGAGAATTCCTTTGGCTATGCTTTGAAACCAAAATTCCAAATGAATGGGTGCTTTGCATGAATACAGGAAGCCTTCTTAACATTGATTTCACCTAACATTATGTGGATATGTGTTATATTCATGAACATGTATTTGGTAGGTATATTAGTTAGTTTCTAGTTATAGTTGGATTTGTCAAGGGAATTGGTGTCCCTTGAGAGATGGCATGGATGTGTTTAGTTACAAGTAAACATGCATGGCTCAACAAGGTAATATAACTGGTATATTGTTATATTTATTTATACACTAACAATTATGTGTTTATGGAAGTATGATGCAGGGATTTCATATTCAAAGAGATTTCCATGAAATCTGAAGAAGGGTCAGGTTGGGCTTTCCCTTGGAAGAATTGGGAACCCATGGGGTTGATTCATGGTGTTTGTTGCTAGTTTTTTCTTTCGGTACTTTGTGATTTATTTGCACTTGATTTGTAGTTTGTTTATGTCTAATGCATGATCATGCCACTTGTTTGTGGTTTTGTATTGTTATTGGTTTTTCATGGTTTTATTCTTGTTTATTTCTTGTTCTTTCCTTTTATGTTTTGAGGGTCTTGGGTATTAGTTGGGAAAGAAGAAAGTTAATGGAGCTCGGGGAGAGATAAATGGATTCGATAGGTAATGTAAGACTTGGACGAAGTCAGTGCATGAGTAAAGGGTAGTTGAAGGTAAGAATGTGATAGTCAGTTGGATTGGTTGGGTCCATGGGGATGAATGGACAGTGGCAGGACAGTCATGATAAAGGTAATAGGAAACGTACAGTAAATGGATTTGAGGCATCAAATGCCTTGGCTATGTTGGGAACTGTTATTTGCAATGGTGTGCATGTTGTGCACGGATAAAGGAAGTTCTCTTAACCTTGACCTTATGATATCTGGTTATTATGTTGTGATCATGATTATATATATATATATATATATATATATATATATATATATATATATATATATATATATATATATATATATATATATATATATATATATATATATATATATATATATATATATATATATATATAATATGTCATTGTATGACAAGGTCATTATAAATCATGGTTGTTTTATGCTAATGTTTACATGTATATATATGTATGTATGTATGTATGTTTTTGTTTGACAGAGATCATACTTGTGGAGGAATGATTTCTTATGTGGGTGAATGGCATGAAGAGGTTTATGACTATGAGGAATCAATAAGGAAGAATAGCCTTGACAACTCTATGAGATTAGTATCATGTGGATATGAGTTGATGTTATGTGATTATACTATGTCTATGTTATACGTCAACGAAATGAAAGCAGTGTGATCCGTGGCATGTTAGGACAAGCATGGATAGTGGAAAGACACAAGAGGAAAGGTTTCTTGGTAGAGTTAGTGTGGTCTCTCAATGTGTAGTACTACTATTGTATATATGTTGTAAATGTTGTATATGCAGTAGATGTTGTATATATGGTGTTATGCGCATGTTGCGTATGCGGTGCTATGTACATACAATGTTGTGTGCCTGTTACATATGCGGTACTATGTACATAAAGTGTTGTGTGCATGTTGTATGTGTGGTATTACGTACATATAGTGTTGTGTACATGTTGTGTGTGTGGTGCTATGTACATATGGTGTTGTGTGCATGTTGTATGTGTGGTGTTACGTACATATGGTGCAGTGTGCATGTTGTACATGTGGTGTTATGTGCATGTGGTGTTGTGTGCATGTGGTGTTATGTACCTATGGTACATGTGGTGTTGCGTGCATGTGGTGTTGTGTACACATCGTGCAAGTGGTGTTGTGTACATATGGCGTTGTGTACACTTTGTGTAGGTGGTGTTGTGTAAATGTGGTGTTGTGTACACATCGTGCAAGTGGTGTTGTGTACATGTGATGCTATGTACACATTGTGTAGGTGGTGTTGTGTATACATTGTGCAAGTGGTGTTTTGTACAGGTGGTACTATATACATGTTGTACATGTGGTATTATTTTCATGTCGTACATGTTGAGTTGTGCACATGTGGTATTATGTGCATGTTGCACATGATGTGTTGTGTACATGTGGTATTATATGCATGTCGTACATGTTGTGTTGTGTACATGTGGTATTATGTGCATGTTGCACATGATGTGTTGTGTACATGTGGTATTGTATATGTGCATTGTGTATTCCTGGTATCATGGCATGTATATGTATTGTGTTTTGGTGTGCACAAGGTGTAGGTGAATGTGTCGTGTTGTACATTGGGTGTAGGTGTATGTGTTGTGATGTATGTCAGAGGTAGGTGCATGTATTGTGTGGTGTTGTATGTTTTGTGTGGTTGTATATGTATGGTGTAAACTATGTGTATGTGTATGTGATTGAAGAGAAGAAAAGCATTGGGTTCTTTCTAGATGTGGCAACTAATATGGCATGTGCATGAAAATGACAAAGGACAAAGGTAGAAGCAAAGAATCAATTAAAGGATAAGTATCAGTGTTTTATTTAAGTTTTATTATGCATATGATCTATGAATCTAATCTATGATGGTTACATGTGATTTATGATTATGATTTATGATGGTTGTGATTTGAGCTAACTAGATGTGATACACTTATACCTTATTATTTTTGTCAAAGAGCTAGTTTGACTTGTTGTGACATGAAGTAAAAAGAATTACAAGTGTACCTTATTGACAAGCCACCAATGAGGTACGATGTGAATTTATTTCAATTTATTTTTAGTCTAATGGAAATTATGTGCTTGGTACAGGAAAGCATGGAAATTCCTAGTTTGGATGGTTGGATTGACTGCCAGAGGATTAGCGGCAACAACAAAGGGAATTAGAACAAGCAGTAGTATGTTGGTAAAGAACTTCAGGAGCAGGGCCATTGTGGGACACTATTACCCAATAATGTCGATTGATCTCCATGAGCATGCTATGATTGGTATGATGGTTTTGAGGAAGGGACATGCCTTGGTTTTTGGACCTTCCGATGTGAGGAAACCTTGCCAAGGGATGGATCACATGGGAACGGGGATGTTAGGGAACTTGGAAGGTGAGTGACTGCATGAAAGAGGGTTACCGAATTTCCTGAGGGAAAATGTAGTAGATAAGGGAAGGTCGAGGGATGAATATTTTTTGGTCATTAGCAATGTCATATGGAAACAGATGCACATTGGGAGTGTGCCCTAGAACAACGAGTCGGTAACTGTTCATTGAGAGAACATGTAGTGCAAGGATTGGAGCACTTGACATTGGATGCAGGTTTGACTTTGGCAGTGGATTTTGGACTTATTGGGAAGGAAGTGAATCTTGATATTTCTTTTAGGGTGGAGGCATAAGCCTCTGTATTCCATTGTTGTTGATGTGGGCATCATATCCTTTTATTTTATGGTTGAGAAAATGTGCATGTGTATATGTCTATATTATTATAAATATTGTATCAAGTTGTGTTATAAATATCCATAAATAGTATGATTATTTGATGGTTGAAGCAAATGTGCATAAGTATATGTGGTTATTATTGTAAATACCATAATGAGATGTGTTATAAAGCTCCAGTAAGCGATATGTTGTTTTGTTTTTAGTAGTGGTCATTGCAAATATTGCAATGAGCTGGGTTATAAAGCTCCATTGGTAGTATGTTTTTGTTTTCAGTGGTCTTGTTGGTCACAACTATCATAGAACACTGGGGATGGTGTTCTGCTAAGGGGGAGGGGTCTGTAACAACCCCGGGTTAAAAGTTCATGTAATAAAATTAATAAATGAAAAATAAGATCAAGGTCATGGGACACGTATTCCAAGTTGAATGTTGGGAGAAACATCCTAGTGGGTGTTCATTTGGTTTATTATGGACAAGGAAACTGGCAAAGGACTTGGGAAGGAAAAGAGGCATTAATTGGTATTTTATTTGCGAAAATAATGGAAAATAGGAGAAATGGAAGGTGAAAGGTCACATGTTGCATGTGAAGAGGAAATTGAAGGAAAATTTAGGAAAATGAAGAAAATAGAGGCCTCAATGATAAAAATGCTTATGAGGATTAATTCACAACCATTTTTCAGTTTCGTTTTGGAGTTTTCTCTCTATTCTCTCTATTGTCTCTACTCTCTCATACTCTTGCACACTTAGAGAATTCTTGGAGCACTCTAGCATTGCAGAAAGCAATGAAAAGAAGTATAAGAAATCAAAGGAAAGGAAAGATCAAGCAAGGAAGAATTGTATTAAGCGGCTACAATGGGATTACTTGAAGGTATTGAGTTGCATGTATTATTTCCTTGCTAGTTTTGGCATGCATTATACATGCATGTGTGTATTTTTCTATCAATGACATGGGTTTTTCCATGTGTGATAGTGGTTTCAACTTTGTGTTTTCGTTTCTGGATAGCCATGAAGTGATGGAGTTCTTTCATTTGTTGAGCTTTTGATTACTTGATGGTTTTGGAACTGGGTGAGGTGGTCTCAAGAAAATTCCCAAGGGACTATCAATCCCTTTACCAGTAATGGCAGGATTGTAACAGACCCAGGTTAAAAGTTCATGTAATAAAATTTAATAAAGGGAAAACAAGACCATGGTTAAGGGACACTTATTCCAAGATGAATGTTGGGAAAAATATCCTAGTGGGCATCACTTGATGTGTTTATGGCTAAGGGGAAATTGGAAAATGCAATGGCTAAGGCTTTGAAAAGGAAAAATGGTATTTTTGGCATTTTATTTATGAAAATAAACGAAATTAGGAGAAAAGGGAGGTGAAAGGTCACGGGTTCCAAGGAAAATGAAGGAAAATAATGGAAAATGAAGAAAAGTAGAGGCATCATTAATAAAAATACATCAAAGCATGAGTTGGTAGCCTTTCTTCAATTCAATTTTGGAATTAGTTTTAGAGAGGAGAAGGAAACCAAGCAAGCATAGGAAGGACAAGGAAAGCAAGGGAAGGACAAGGAAAGAAAAGGTAACCAAGGATCAAGAAAGGAAAATTTGGATCAAGCAAATTCAATGGGAATACTTACAGGTGACAAGTTGCATGTATGATTTCCTAGCTAGTTTTGAAATGCATGGTTGTGCATGTTGGTATTTGGTTCTTTTGCTATTGTTGGCATGGATTTTTCTAAGTTTTGACAGTGGATTCTAGGATAGCCTTTCCATTTCCAGATAGCCATGATGTGATGGGGTTGTTTTCAGTTTGAGCTTTAGGATATCAGAATATTTTGGATCCGGCTGAGGTGATCTCAGGAAAATTCCCAAAGGCCTAGGAATCCCTTGACCAGTAATTGCAGGATACATGGTAAATCCTGAGGGTGGAGATAGGAAAATTGCTCAAGGTATTGGAGGAGAAATTCTGATGCATCTAAGCTCAGTTTGGTTTTGTGATCTCGGCACCAATTTAGGTGAGGTCACGGTATGGTGAGGGTGGAGGTGGTTTAACCTCTAGATACCCTTGGTTGTTTATGGATTGGTTAATCCCATGAGATCCTACATTCATTCTTGGAATATGGCACGGGGGTGATTGGCTGAAAGAAAGATTCCATGCACCCAATCAACAATTGGGTGGTTCATGGATGTTCAGAACCTAGTTGGCTTTTTCCTATGTTTAATAAGAGCTAAGTTCCCTCAATTTTGATGAGTAAATGTACTTGTTATTATGTGGATTTAATGGTTGTTCTCTCATTGTTATTTATCTTGTTATATGACAATTCCCAGTCATGGCTCTTTTAATGTTTTTATTTACTGAATGAATAATGGATGCAAGACCTAATTGGTGTTATAATATCTAATGTGAGTAGGCAATGACCCTTCTTGTTAAATCTCAGATAATTTTTCATTCCCTTATGTTCAGACTTCATTCATGACGTGTAGGCTACATATTTACCAAGTGTCTAGCAAAATGTCAGTCCCAGTTGGGGAAGGTCAGGTCAAGTCCTAGTTTTAGTTTTGGCTTACAAGCATTGTCTTCATAGTTGTGATGAGTTCTAAAAGTTTCATGGAGTTCTGGGCAGAGGTTAAGCCCCAACTCTGGAAAATAGCCTTAAATATCACAGTCCCTAGCATAACACTGGCATAAAAAGGCTATAGTCACACTCAGTTAGGTTCATGGGAGCGACTAGGGAATCTTAGTCACTTGGAGGGCTTGGCAAGGGAGCGACTGGGGCTCCAGTTTAGAAAAAGGTGAGTTGTCTCAAGGACAAATGTCCAGGAAGGGTGGGTCAGCCCTTGGGGGCCCTGTGGCATTAGGAAGAAGTCAATAAGGTCTAGTTGTGTCGACTCCATTTCTTAAGGTCATATATGAGGTTGAGTCTTATTATAGTGACCCTCAGTTCATGTTTAGCTCGGGAAAGTGGTGAAATTGGTTAGATGTGGGAGGAGGCGGTTACAGGGATACACAGGAGATGAGGAAATTCCTCAAGGTATTGGTGAAGAAATGTTGAAGCATCCATGATATTTTAGGACCTAGTGATCCCTTGACCAGTTTTGGTGGGATTGTAGTAAATCCCAGTAGTGTATGTTTCTTTGTTTGGGCCTAGGAATCCCTTAACCAGTAATCGCGAGATTGTGGTAAAGCCTAGTTATATAGGTGGTGGTTTCGGTCCTAGAAATCCCTTGACTAGTAATGGTAGGATATGCGGTAAATCCTGAGGAAGCCTTGGTTGTTTTGTTGTGAGTCCCACATTCATAATTGGAATATGGCATGGGGGTGATTGGATGAAAGAAAGATTTGGTTCTAGTTGGGTGGTACGTGGAAGTCCGTGACTCGGTTGGTTTTTGCATATTTTAAAAGAGCTCTTTTCCTCTTGTATTTCATGAGTTTTTATACTTGTTATTATGTGGCTTTGATGGTTGTTCTATCATTGTTATTATGTTGGTTATATGCTAGTTATAAGCATAGTTTTATGACAGACTTTAGTTATGGCTCTAATCATGTTTTGATTAGTAAATGAATGGTTATTGAATGCATGACCTAATAGATGTTATTGTAGCTGCATAAAACCTTCTTGATGATTTTCATATAAGTATGAGACCCCTAGGTTCAAATATGCATTTATAACCTATAGATTACATGTTCACAATGTGTTTGACGAAATGTCTGCCATGGTCATGCCTTATTAGGTCAAGTTCTTTACTAATTTTTGCATTAATGGCTTTTTCCTTGTGTCATTCATCATTCTGGAAAGTTATATAAAGTTCTAAGTAGACATCTGGATCATAGCCCTGAAAAAGTGGCTTAGATCTCAGGGTTGCATGCACAAAACTAGGTAAATTAGAATGTAGTCACTAGGAGGTAGGGTTATCCATGTGACTGGAGGCTTACAGTTGCTAGCATGCCTTATTATGCATGCGACTAGCAACTGGGGTCAGTGAAAAAGCAAGTTAACTCTAGGTTATGGCACCTAGAGTGGTTGGTTGGCTCCTGGGGGTCCTGTAGCTCATGACGAAGGTCAACAAGTGTTTAGTATGTCGATTGCACTTCCTTAAATGTACCTAGGATGTTGAGTCATATCATGGTAACTCTTCGTCATATATTTACCCTGGTGTACCAGTGAACTTGGGTAAGTGTGGGAGGAGGGTGTTACAATTATGTTTTTAGAAAGTAAATTTGTAGATAGGTTTAAAAAATTAACATGGTATTAGAGCTCTAAACTTTGAATATGAATCCAAGGATATTTGACACGGGTTTCAAGACAAAATAAATCAGATTTTATTTTCCAATCTCTTTGAGGGTTTTATTCTACAATGGAAACTAGTGTTCGATATGAGGACAGGCTTGAGGGTTCTTCAAACTACTTTCGGTGGAAGATTTGAATCACTTATGTTCTAAAGGTGAACAAGTTGTGGGCCTATGCAAGTACATAAGTGGTTAAAATAGTGAATGATCCAATCACCCTAAATCTGCATGAGGTCAAAGAGGCCAAGGCGTAGAGGATTATTCTTGACGGGATCAAAGATCATCTCATACCCCATCTGTCAGAGAACGAAACTACAAAGAAGATGTGGGATGAAATCGCAAATATATATCAAAGAAACTATCATAGTCAAAAGATGATGCTTAAGGACAAGTTGCATGGCACAAGAATTTCCAATGGTGAGAGCATGACATCTTACTTTTACATGCCTACAAAGGTCAAGGATGGATTGGTTGTTGTTAGAGAGACAATTATTGAGGAGGATCTAGTGTTTATATATTTGAATGGATTTTCAAAGCACTTGGAGGTCTTTGTCAAGTGTATTATGGGTAGGGATCACTTACCCAACTGGGAAAGGCTTTGGGATGATTTTTTCCAAGAGGAGATTTGAGAAATTTGTTAATAGGGAGATCAAAAGAAGAGGTATGAAGAAGAGGAGAACCCTTCTCTGGCAAAAACAAGGTAAGAAAAATGCCAAGAAAGGGCCAAGCAAGGGGTTCCAAGAATGGGGAGAAGAAATATCCAAGCAAGGTTAAATTATTTGCATTCCGTCAGCTAGGTCACTATGATAGCCAATGCCCCAATAAGAAGAAGGGAAAGTAGAAGCAGTTTGATACTAATGCAAAGATGGATGAGTTTGTAGCATGGTTTGAGAATGTTTTTTTTCTTATTGCATGTCTCTCGAGCTCAATTTACACTAGCATGTGGTACATTGCTAGTGGGGCTTCTTGCTACATGATGGGATTCAAACAATATTTCACTAGTCTAAAGGAGAAGGAGTTGGATTTCTAAATAGAGCTTGGATAAAATGGCAAGTACCATCCAATTGGTATTGGTATGATCAAGTTTCAAAGGAAGTATGAAAAACCCTTGTTGGTGGAGGATGTGTTGTATGTTATGGGTACGAAAAAGAACTTGATTTTAGTTGCTACGTTAGAGGACAAGGGTCACCTTGTGACCTTTAATGAGGATAAAGTGTATGTTCGGCCCAAGAACTCCAAGACAACAAAAGTGATAGGGTCAAGAAGGGAAATTTGTTTAGATTGTAGTTTGATATAGTGCATGCATTATTGAGATGTAGCAAAGGGTTGGATGAGTTATGGCACAAGAGGATGGCACATCTTCATCATGGAGTGCTTAATCTACTCAGGGAGATAATGAAGAGGCTGCCAGAACTGAAGGTTTAGAAGCATGAGGTGTGCAAGGGTTGCACACTAGGTAAATATACCAAGACCAATTTTCCATGCAACAACGTTAGGCTTAAATGGATTTTGGATCTAGTACACTCAAATTTATGTCGGAACATGTTAATGGTATCCTTAAGTGGGTAATAGTATTATGTGACTTTCATTGATGAATTCTCCTGGAAGATCTAGATCCATTTCATAAAAAACAAGGATGATTTTTTCAGCAGATTCAAGGAGTTCAAAGCTCTAGTCAAGAATTAGATAGGGAGAAAGATCAAGATGTTGTGGTTAGAAAATGGAGGTGAATACACATCTAATTCCTTCAAGGAATTTTGTTTGTTGGAAGGCATCAAGAAGGAGTTTACCGTTTTGTACAAGCCTCAAGAAAACGGGGTTGTAGAGTGGAAGAATAGGGCTATTGTTGGAGCAGCCAAGGCCATGATCCATGACTAGGATCTGCCATGGTTTCTATGGGAAACATTTCCATATATTTTCATAATAGAATCCCTCACAAGGTGTTGGGAATACTGACACTAGAGCAAACATTTACAGGGAAGAAACCATATTTGGTGCACATTTTCATTTTTGGGTTCTTTGTATATTTCCATGTTCCTGAGGAGAAAAGGACCAAGTTGGAACCTACTACAGAGAAAGGTATCCTTATGGAGTATAGCGAGAATTCAAAAGCATATCATCTTTACATTCATGCTCTTAGGAAGACAATAGTACGCAAGGATGTGAAGTTTTAAGAAGAGAGGGATCTTCATAAGTCTGAGAGCATGAATTCTTATATAGTTGAGGTTTAGGAGGAACAAGCACCAAAGTTTGAGTCAATGCAGATTCCTCGGACTATATTCGCACAGGTTGGAGAGTAGAGTAGATAGGTCGAGTAGAGAGATCAAGACGAGGAATAGTGGATTCCTCACCCTAGCTTCAAACTCTATGAACAAGGAGGAAGAATGCAAAGTGGGTAGAGAAGACATTGAGAAAGGACCAAGAGTGTTGGGCGTCAAATTTGATTCCATTTTCATTTCTAGTAAAACCCTTCTTACCTTAGCATAGCCACTCCTTTCATCACACTTACCACTCTTTCCAGTACTCTTTTCTACAAATGTAATTCAAATGCTCATGAGTTAATATTATTGGTTTCCTCATCATTTTTAATGAATTAGAATGATTAGAAGTATGCTTTTGTTATTAATGATAGTTTTTAGAGCTTAGACCTTGCAACCAACCTATGAGGTTGTCATATCCACGTAGCCTTATGGAACATTTCAGAATATGGGTTTTGCTTTTACCATCTTACCATCGATAACATGGTTATATGTTGTTTACTTTGTACCCAAGTTGGTTCTATAAGCCTCCACGAAAGGATAAACAACTCAAACAACTTATGTCAAGAAGAATTGAGTCATCAATTTTTGGTGCACTTTTTGAGAAAATAAAGAAGAATATGGGACAAACTAAACATGATTTTTTTCTCATGACATCCATAATTAGGTTACTCAACATGATTTTCTCAATAAAATGTGTGTATTGGGAGAAATTTGAGGTTTTTTCAAAGAAAAATTTTAAGTTGTGTCCATGATCCAGTTACACCCAAACTGAGTAATCAGTTAGCAAAATCAGAACATCCAAGTTGTTCTAGAGGACTTCATGCTAAATTAACCCTATCTAATCATATCTCTAGTTGAAGATGTCAATTGAACAATCTTGTGTAATATTAACCATGATTTGATGAACATTTTTTGGAGAAATTATCTAAATTCACCCTTGATCTTATTTATATAAATGATTGGGAAAAAGCCTTGATGGGAGTTCAAAAATAGTTGGGAAGGAGAGGCTTTTTCATTAATTTTCTTCTATGGGATGATCCCATGTGGTGACCACTGGGATCAAACTCTTTTGCATCATTTTTAATGTAAAAAGAGTGTTGGTATCTTAATGCAAAGTTGATGCCATGTTTCTCAAATCATTGTTCTTAATGTTGTTTAACTTGTGATTTAGTTTCTTTAGAGGCAATGAGATGGTTGGCTTGGGCCCACCAACCTATTCCATTGTCCTTTATTTCCTAGTCCATTGTCCTTTATTTTCTTGTGGTTGCTTCTATATTCTTCAGTTTTAAAGCTTAATTGTTTTAAATATTATAAGGATTCATTATTGGAATGCATGAATAAGTGCGTGTAGACCTGAAATACATGAAGAACTGTGTCTATGAAATGTTTCATTGCATGAACTCTCTATTATGATTAGATTAAGAGAATCCAAATGTTATTGACATATTTCTTAATGCTTCATGTTCTATAAATCGCCTTTTCTATGAGTTATATATTTAATAAGGGATGAAACACGATAGTCTAAATTTTTACGCTTGGAATTTGAGGGAAGGTTTGAATAGATCCATAACTAATCTTAGATATAAGATTTTCTTTGATAACACAAGGGTGTTGTTTTGTTTTATTCGAAATGCCTCTACACGAATGAGTGAATAAAGGTCTAGAAATAAATATGGTAATATGTGTTGATGTCTCTTTCTCCTTATATAAAGGATATTAGGTGAATATTTTATTGTTTAGGAAGAAGACATAATATATCTTGTGAGTTTGGATCTAGATTATAACAACTGTATTTAATTGAACTCAACTTGCAGAGTGTTTTTGTATTAGTTACAGGATTATTGACCTTGTAAAATAATTTCAAACACTTTGTTATTGAGAAAGATCATGACACTTGTATTTGTTTCTTTTATTAGTATATGAGTTCATAACATTACTTGCACCATTGTTGGTAACACAGGATAAAAGTATTCATGTCAAAATAGATATATCCACACAACTTTCATTAATACTAGGTTAAGCCTTAGATCTGGGTAGTTTTCTCTTTGCCTCCACATTCATCTTATATACTATGTTTTATTTGGTTTATAAATAAAACCAATATTGACATTGAATAGAGAGTATAAGGTGTGATTGTAGAAAATATCGGTATTTGACGAGCGCCAGTATTGCAACAAGGATGTTGCAACTCCTGGGCTACTAGCTTTACTTATCAACCCTGGATTCGTACAAACTTGGAGGTGACAGTGTTATATGCACAAGTAAAAGTGAAGGTCCTACTTGTTGTCACAGTTCAACCGGTGAGAGACCCCAGGGGTTCCAAGCCAGACTTCTATAGAGTTAGAAGAATCTTGATTCTTTGATGGAAGAACAGAAAATATGTTCTAAGAGAGCTACTCTACTGCAGTAATGAAGAAAACAACATGTAATGCTAGATCACACCATATCATAATTAACCATTTAAATAGCTATGCTAAGTAGAATTGCTAAATAAATACTAACATAATGCTGCTATATAAGCTATAGAAGTAAAGAGCATCAAACCATGCTAATGTGTAAGCAAGAAAACTAAACTAAATTTGTTTTTACCTTTTTTGTTTTTTTTAGGCAAAATCAAGTATGCAAATTAATTGTTCTTGTGGATGTGACAGGTGGATGGAAGGTGATTAAGGATGGCTAAAAGGCTTATGGAGTGGCTGGATGGTGTGGAAAGGTCCTAAGAGGATTTTTATGACTTCCTATAGGTTCCCCATCAATTCGTCCTCAAAACGGGTTGTTTTAGGAAAACCTACAAGATGTACTAGAAACCTATAGGATGATCATGTAGGATTTACAGAAAACTTACAGGATACGGCTGAGAGCTAATTTTGAGGTGTTGGAGGTGTTGGGAAGCTTGGAAAAGGTGTGTTATGAGTGATATGGGGTGTTAGAATTTCTAGGAGCACTCAGGAGTCAATATCCAAGATCAGAGATGGCTAGATTCACTCAAGGTATCTAGGGGAATTTCAACAAAAAAATGACAAAAACTAGTGAGGGTGATGGTGGAGCAAGAGATGGTTAGGGTGGATGAAGTGGAAGGTGGTTGCTAGTGATGAAGTCTGGGTCTCCTCCTGAAGTACCAACTATGTTTAAACATATGTGTTTCCCAAGAACTATGTAACAAAATACATTTTCATAAACTAGAAAATCATGAATCAACTTCCTATATTATGCATGAGGAGAGTTCTAAAGGGAATGGAAGCATGAGTGAGATCTTATTGTAGAAATGGAGTAATGGAAAAAGATGACAATGAAATGAACCAAATGTTGAATCAACACAACAAACTCCAAAGCTCATGCAAGAACTAGAAATATGTGTTTTTGGGGTTGCTGAAGGGTCTCTTCCTCAAGTCATGGTCGCAGAGGGAGGAAGTGAGGACGAGACACCTGCTGACAACCTTATGGTGATCCTTTTTCTCCTTGCTAACCTACTAATTGAAAGAAGGCACAAATGGAAGCAAACTAACATACAACCAATCTAATCTACACTGTTGTAATGGAAATGCAGCTACTTAAGAAAATGAACAATTAAACTAGGAATCTATGCTAACATACATGTACAATAAAGAGGAGCCTTGGCTGCTAGGGTTGGGCCCTAACCCAAGAGCTTCAGCCCTCTGATCTAACTCAATGCTGGCTCAAAACAAAGCTCATTCTTATTATCAAAACAGTGGATTACATCAAAAACTGTCACAAGTCTTGCAGCTCAAAAATAGAGTAGAGTTTTACAATCAAAAATCCAAATCCTACTAAGGTCCTAGGCCTTTCTACTTATACATATGAAGTCTCCAATGAATTCCTTGAAATTAGGGAGGCTCAGCTCCCAAACTTCGAGATAAACTAGTGCTTTGTCTTTCACTTGCTCGGCTACCTTCTAGTACTCATGATTTGGTTGTTTGCACTCCGACCTGATAGAGGAATATTCGAATGGAGGGGTAGTAAAGGAGGAGGATTTACCTCCTATAATTCCTCTCCCTTGTCCCATTAGATTTTTGACCAAGGTCTTTGCCAAAATTCATTGCTTTTATCCTTTGATCTTGCATTTAATGCACATTAGACCACAAAGCAAAATATCCAACTCTAACTCATCTCATAAACAAAATATAATCAAAAGTATGCAATAAGTTGTGAGAATAGTTGGTTTGACTAGGCTAGGAGGTGAATTAATGCCCATATAATTACCCAATGATGAGGCTCATCATCACCCCCCCACTAAAAATGTTTCTCATCCTCTGAGCAACTTAGTCAATGTACATGTCCTTCATGGCTCTGCTAGACTCTCTAACATCCCATGCCTCTGTTTTGGTCTCTTCTTATTGTTCATAGAAGCCTGCTTTCTTTTCTACTTCTTCCCATTGCCTCTTTTCCTCTTCTTCTTTTCTACCTTCTAGCAACCCCAGGAGTAGTGGTGGACTGAGTTTTAGGCCTATCTAATTGACCTTCAACCTTTGCATTGATTGCTTATACATAAGTGTCTTGTTGCATACCTCTCTCAACCTTTGAGGGGAGTGATATTCCCTAATCTTCAAGCTATGTGGTAGTGTGTTCCATATCCTTAGGTAGGCAAGTATACTATCATCTCCTAGCAGCCTAAACATATCCTCAAAATGTGAAATTGCTTGCTCTTGGGTAGAAAGATATCTAGGTGCCATCTAAGGATCATTTGCAATCAAATTATGGGTGTTGATTATGGCCATGGGATTTGATTGTTCAGCTCTGATCAAAAGAGGTTCATTTTTCTCTCTAGCCAATATTCTTTTCATCTTTGCAGCCCTTGACTCCTCATGGTTCATCCATGATGCCAAAGTCATTAATTGTAGATCTCCTAGCTTGGAATTAGGGTCCCAAACATTCATGTCTGTGAGGGCCATGTTGTGCAAGTAAAACTCAGACATGTTGGCCCTATCCTCTAGTGTACTTTGATCACAAAGATCAATAAATTGCCTCTAGTCCTAAAATGGCATGGTGCCCCTTTGTGCTAGTGTTTTAATCTGAAACTACAGCCACTATTATTTGAGGTAAAAAGCATAGGATTTATCTGGCATCCTACACTGGATGTTCTCCAAGGAGAGGTTGGCCATACATGCTAGTTGGTTCTCCCTTTCCTGTAGCCGTCCCCTCAACCATGCATTTTCCCTTTGAAGTTGATCTCTCATTATTACTTCTTTGTCCCTTAAGCCACTTAGCTATTTACCCATTTCTTTGAGCTTCTCTTCCATGTGCCCAATGTATTCCACCCCTTTTTAATTGGCGATTTGCATCCATCGGTGGGTTCTAGCCCTCTTCTTCTCAAGTTTGAAAAACAATGGGATGGAAAATTTTTGAGGTATCACCCTGCCGCCTTCAATAAACCGATAGTAGGAGTCTAGGTTAGGTTGGGGGCTTGGTTCCTTTGTTTTAGGGTCTTCGTCTTTGTTTCTTGCTACTCCCCTACCTTGCCTTCCAATTTCTGTGCTTCCTGTAGTTTTTGCAGAGTATCATGTAGGACTGTTTTTGCTTCCTGTAGGTTTTGTTGTGGATCTTGTAGGATGGCCTTACCCTTTGCGGAACTTGATTTAGTATTAGGCCTCCTTACATATGTGATTGGTGACTTAGGCGAAGGCATTTTGTCTCTTTGAGTATGGGAATCTTCAATCTCAATAGGAATTTTTGTTGAAATTTTTAGTGTCCCTTGTTTGATTCTTGTGCTCTTTCTTGTTCTGAAATATAGGGGGGTTTGCCTCCTTCTTTTTCCTTTTTTCTTGACTGGGGTACTGAGAGCAGTGAGGAAAACTGCTGCCTCTCTCTCAGTGGCCTCTAGGGACACCTTGGGTGACCCCTCCTTATGTTCTTTCCCCTCTATTTCAATACCTTCTTTCTCTATGTTTTTCTTATCTTCCTCCTCTTCTTTCTCTTCCTCATTTCCATCAGTTTCTTCCTTAGTTTCCTCCTCTATTCCATTATCATCCTCCTTCTCTTCTCCCTCTTCTTCTTCTGCTTCCTCATGTTCCTCTGTGTCAGCTTCTTCTTCATCCATATCATCCTTATCTATCTCTGTATCTTCTTCTTCCTATTTTTCCTCCTCCTCACTGAAAGAAGGACTAACATCATAAGTGAGGGTTTTGATGTCATCCTCTACTGGAAAGTCTCTGAAGACTGACCATGTTATAGGGATTCTGAGGCTTTGGAGGGCATCCTCAATGAGGATCCTGATCAACCCATGGTGAGCCAATTGTTGGGAATTCCCATCCTTTACTTTGCTGCTGGAGTTTATGAGTGATTGCATCAAGAAATAGGGTATGCTAAGTCTTTGGTGAATTGGTGTTTCTACCCCAAATCTTAATTCTTCAAGGATCCTAAAATGGTAGCCATAAAAAACACTATATTTACCCTCACATGAGATATATTTGATGATTTGGTAGCCTACCTCACTCCATGGGTATGGCAGACTGTCCCTTCTTACTCCATTTTTATCCTTTGTGGGTTCTTCACATTCTAAAAATAATTTCCTTTTGGCCACCTGACTTCTCCATTGTCCTCTTTTCTCCATGGAATTCCTAGGGGAAGTGTGTTGACCCTAATGATGAGCTACGTGGTGAGATCTATAATGAGGCCTCTAACTAAAACAGTGGTATGGATTCTGCTGTGTGGAGTGAGGGAATGAGAAAATTCTTGAGCCACCTCATCATCATACCCTATGAATTTTTCGAAAAAACCCATCCAGTTGTGTCCTGTAAATATTTCAAGCACTTGGGGGTGTTGTTGTATCCTAAAGGTGTTTATGGGTTCTCTCCTATTAAACCCTCCTATCATCTTACTTGTGAGGCTTGAGGAGAAAATGAGAGGGTTGACACAAAATTTTCAAATTCAGAAGCAAAACAAAGTTTACTGTGTATGTAATTCACCTCCCTCAATTGCTAAATTCACTAGATTTTAGAGCATTTCTAGTTCATTTGCTTGTAAATGGGGATGGATTTTTATAGCCTACCTCTTTAGAATGGTGGCAGTGGACAATTCTCGTGATATCCCCTCTTGAACTCTTCTCTGCCTATCCTGTAGACTACCTCTGTGTATCCTGTAGACTGATCCTATAGACTCTTCCTATAGGAATTCCTATGCATGCTCCTGTAGAAATTCTCTTGCAGAACAATGGATCCTTGCCTCCAGTGGGTGGCCGAGGTTATGAGAGTGACTTGAGTGAGGGAATTTCGAGGAGGTCGAATGCATGAATGCATGCAAACGATGTTTTATTTCCCTTTATGGTGTTTCAGGGTGAGGTGGTGTGCTGGCAGTAGAGGTATGTTGCCATTTTTGGACTGTTGGTCCCCACTACCACCTCATCATTCCCCACTCCTTGTAATCAACTCCCACCTCGTAGATTTGTAGTTAATCACTTCTTATCCTACTCCTCCTCTATCTTTGAGTTGACTGTAACCATGTGTGAGAGGACACCTGGTTTTGCATGCGCTGACTAAACGAAGGTGGCCAAGTTAACTGACCACCTTTTCACTTATAAACCAACTATCTTGTAACCTTTAAAATTTTTGACTAAATGATGCATATGAGTGAGTGAGAAGGATACTTACCTTTGGTTTTGATGCCATGATGTAGTTGTCGAAGATCATAGGTGCTACGTTGTTTATTTTTTGCATGGTCATTCTTCTTCCTCTTGCTATCTGTTGATGGTTTCTTGGATTTTCCAGGTATCTGTGCTTGCAAATCTGATGTTGCTGCTGCTGTGGAGCTCCTGGATCATCCTAGTGAAGACTTGTAGCTGTTGATTGGCATTCTGTGGGATAGGCTGCTACAGGATTTCCTACAGGATGTCCTGTAGCTGCTTCTCCCTCAGAATTATTTAATCATGTTGTTGGTTGGGGCTGTGAGGATGGTTAAATGAATGGAAAGAGGTAGTAGGAGTGTGTGTAGAGCAAAGGAAACTTAGGTAATGCTCTTACTCCTCTCTATTTTTTTTTCTTTTTTTTTTTATGAGTGGCAGAACTGTTGAAACTATTCTTTTTTGTTTTGAATGGTGGGTGCAGGGATGATGATAATGGACGAGGTGAGGTGTTAGATCATGTCTAGGATGAAATTTAGGGACCTAGAAAACCTACCATGTGCCTTCGGATTGCTTCTTGTAGGTTTTCCGTACCACTGTAATTCCTATAGGATCATCCTATAGGTTTTCAGGGGATCCTGTAGAAAACACAGTCTTCGCATAAATTGAAGCAATGGAGTGGAAAATTATATAAATGATGGAGGGATGCATGGTAAGGAGTGGAGGAGATGGATATGTGTGAGGTAGGGTTCCCTTTGGATCCTATTTTTTCTCCTTGACTATCTTTCTCACCCACCTGCAAATAACAATTATATCTTTTCTCTCTCCTTTTTTTTTAATGACTGGCAGAACTATTGAAACTAATCTTTTTTGTTTTGAAATGTGGGTGCAGGGATGATGATAATGGATGAGGTGAGGTATTATATCATGTATAAGATGAAATTTAGGGACCTAACAAACCTACCATGTGCCCTTGGATTGCTTCTTGTAGGTTTTCCAAGCCACTGTAATTCCTACAGGATCATCCTGTAGGTTTTCAAGGGATCTTGTAGAAAACATAGTCTTCACATAAATTAAAACAATGGAGTGGAAAACGATATAAATGATGGAGGGATTCATGGTAAGGAGTGGAGGAGATGGATATGTGTGAGGAAGGGTTCCCTTTGGATCCTCTTTTTGCTCCTTGACTTTCTTTCTCACCCACTTGCAAATAACAATTATATCTTTTTCTCTCCTTTTTTTTTATGACCGACAGAACTGTTGAAACTGATCTTTTTTGTTTTGAATGGTGGGTGCAGGGATGATGATAATGGATGAGGTGAGGTGCTAGTTCATGTCTAGGATGAACTTTAGGGACCTAAAAAACCTACCATGTGCCCTCGGATTTCTTTCTATAGGTTTTCCGGGCCCGTGTAATTCCTATAGGATCATGTTGTAGATTTTCAGGGGCTCCTATAGAAAACACAGTCTTCACATAAATTGAAGCAATGGAGTGGAAAACGATAGAAATGATGGAGGGATGCATGGTAAGGAGTGGAGGAGATGGATATGTGTGAGGCAGGTTCATTTCAATGCATTTGTGCAGTGCTTTTCCTAGGTTAGTTAGGGCTTCTTGAAAATCACAACCATAAGGTGTAAAGTCATCCATATAAATTTCCACCGCATCATGTACTAATTCGGTGAAAATACTCAAGACTGCTCTCTGGAAAGTGGCAGGAGCATTGCATAGGCCAAAAGGAAGGACCCTATAGGCAAAAGTACCCCAAGGACAGGTGAATGTGGTCTTATCCTGGCCTTCTGGACAGATTTGGATTTGGTTGTACCCACTGAATCCATCTAGGAAAGAAAAAACCTTTTTCCTTGTCAGGTCGTCTAGCACTTGGTCAATGAAGGGTAGGGGAAAATGATCCTTATTTTTGGCTTTGTTCAACTCCCTGTAATCAACACAAATCCTCCACTTACCATTTTTCTTGGGAACTAACACTAAAGGGGAGACCCACTCACTATCAAAGATAGGGTAAATGAATCCTGCATCTAGTATTTTTTGTAGTTATTATTTGACTATATCTTTAAGAGTTGGATCCATCCTCCTTTGTGGTTGTCGGATTGGATTGCAACCTTCTTTGATGCATATGTGGTGATTACACAGTAAGGGGTGTACTCCCTTCATTTCCTTGTAAATCCAAGAGAAGGCTTCTAGGTTTTCTTTTAACATGTTGCATAGATTTTCCTCTTCGAGAGCAGAATGAGATGGATTAATTTTCAAGGTTTTCTATGGTCCGAATTCTATGGTTTTGAAATGGAGTGGGTTGGAATTGGCCACACACAAGTTAATTGGATGGTTGTTTTGGGTTTCCCTTACTTCTTATTCTAATGGTAATGAACTAGAAGTTGGGCTTTGGAGCAGGTGTTCAATCAAGTCATCCTCATCTTGACGTCCTCCTCCTATGGTTACTTCCAAAGCATAAAGTTGGGCAGAATAAACCTCATCTTCTTCCTCCTCCAACCATAAAGGTAAATCATGCTCTAGAGAAGGTTGAGCAGGAGGGTATAGAACTAACTGCTTAGACATATGCCCATTCTTGATGGTCATATTCCTAGCTCTGCAACAAATGTAAGCATCAGTTGTGGCCAACCATGGCCTCCCAAGGATGAGAGGGTAACTAGTAAGTTTAGCTTTAGGTTGGAGAACTAGAAAATCTGCAGGGTATTCCTAGGAGTCAATGGAGACCATCACATCCTCCACAATTCCCTCAGGGGTGACTATGGGACGGTCTGCAATTGTAGAAATATTGTGGTATTCCTCAATGAGCCTTGGAGGTTGCGCTTGAGCATGGTGTCCTTGGTCATCACATTAATGGAAACCCCAAGATCGATCAAAGTGTGTGGGACAATGGTGCCATTGATGTGCACATCTACTACAGGGCTTCCAGGGTCCAAATATTTTGGACAGATTACCTACCCTAGCATTAAGTCGGACAGTTTCCCAATGACATTAATGGTAGGGGCATCCATTTTTCATTTCTCCTTAATCAACTTATTGTAAATGGAAACATCTTTTATTGCTTGGAGAAGGGGGATCTTTACACATAGATTTTTCAATTCTCCCAGAAGTTTAGTTTCTTCTGGGGTAGGCTAGAGTGGTTGGGCTAATCTCTTAGGAAAGGGTGGATTTACTTTAAGGTTTATTTCCTCTCTTTCCTCCTCAACCTCCCTATGTGGAGGGGGAGGTTGGTTATCCTGGAGAATTCTCCTAGATCATAGGTTGATCTCCTGGATTTCTATGACATAAGTTGGACATGATGTCTCTCCATTGTATACATGTTGAGCTTGCTTATTGTTCAGGTTTTGATATGGCTGGGCAGGCATCTGGGGTTGCTTGGGTGGAGCAGAGTGTAGGATTTGTGGTTGGGCAGGTGGTGGAGGAAATACAGTTGGAGCATTGTTGTATTGGGGCCTCCACCCCTGGAGTGGTGTATTCCACCGAGGTTGTGGTGGAGCGTAAGGTTGAAATGACTAGTTGGATGGTTGGGAATGATACTAAGATGCATAGGACCAAGGAGGGGGTGTAGACTAGGAAGAATGATCAGGGGGTCCCCAAGAAGGTATAGCTGTGTTTTGGTTGGGGTTGTAATATGCATAGGATGACCCTTGCATGCCCTGCTGGTATGGTTTAGGCCCAGGAGGTCTCCTTTGGTTGATGTAGCAAAGCTACTCAATGACACCTTCAGCTCCTTTATATACAGCTTTAAGTCCTGATAAAGAAGGGCACTTATCTGTGGAGTGGTTTTCTTCATAGACTGAGCAAATCCCAATACAGTTCAATGGACATTCATTCCTAGGATGTCTCCTAGGGCATCTAGGGAAAAAGATGTCCAAGGCTCTCTCTACTTCCTCTTACTTCCTTTTGATGTTCATGGTGTCTAATTGCAAGGCAAGGGTTTGCAAGATCTCACTTTTGAAATCTTCCAGCATATTTCCAATTTCACCCTTGATTAATGAGTTGGAAGATAATGTACTAGCCATGGGTTGACTACCCCTACCCTTTTTCCTAGCTGACCCAGAATGGTTTCTAAATACAGTCTTGATATCCTCATAGGGTTATTGGTAGATATCTCCTCCTACTATCAAATCTAAGGTACCCAGAAGATCTTCCCTTACTCCTCTAAGCAGGGCCAACTTTAGTGACTCGGGGTCAAGTGTGCACTGGCCCTTTTGTAACTGAGCTGGAATCTTTCTTCGTAGTCTTCTAAGGATTCATCCTGGCCCATGGTCATCCTAAAAATTTCTTCTTTAGTATCCTTTGACCTACAGTAGTCTCGATATTTGTTGTTAAAATCCTGTTGCATTTGAGCCCAAGTTGTGATGCTATCTCCAGGTAAACCTATGAACCAGCGCAATGCTGCATCCTTGAGGGTAGATGGAAATAGTTTTAATTTTTGCTCATCGTCTATATAGTCATAGGTTCGACATATAAAAGCAAACTCAAATAGGAAATTTTCAGGGTCCTTTGTGGTCAAGCCATGGAAATGAGGTAGGACAGAGGGGCTTATATTCTTCATCTTAGTGTCCCCATTGGTTTCCTGATGGGGAAGGCACCCTCAACTCTCTCTCTATTCCCTCTGTCAATTCGGTTTTCAGCCATTGGTTCAGTAGGGATGGGTTCTTCTTCTTCTTCTTCCCCTGTAGGTTCTTCAAATATGTTAGGTTGCTCACCTAAAGGTTCGTCCAGTTCACAACCACCGAAGAAGAGATAAGGTTGTTTGTTGGATGCAGTGGGGGTATTTGGCAAAAATTTTCCTAAATTGTCCCTATTCCTACAAGGCATGAAAGGAAATGTTTTTGGGTTGGTTTCTGTAAGATTTTTTTAAGGTGGAAAGTACTTTGCATAAATGAAATTGCTGATTGAATGAAAATCACTGACAAAATGAAAAAAAAATACTTGTTGAATTGAAATTCTACTTGCAGAATGGAAAGGAAAGCAGATAATGAAAGATGAAATAAAGGAAGCTACTAGATTAATTTTGCAGAAATAAACTAATGGTAGAAAATTGAAGAAAAGAAATAGAATAAAAGAAAGCAGTAATCACATTCTACTTAGACACCTCCCGAAACAATGCCAAAAAGTGATGAGTGCAAGTATTGCAGCAAGGATGCTGCAACTCCTGGGCTACCAGCTTTACTTATCAACCCGGGGTTTGTACAAACTTGGAGGTGACAGTGGTATATGCACAAGTAAAAGTGAAGGTCCTTCCTGTTGTCACTATTCTTCTGGAAAGAGACCCTAGGGGTTCCAAGCCAGACTTCTATAGAGTCAGAAGAAGCTTGATTCTTTGATGGAAGAAGAGCAAATCTGTTCTAAGAGAGCTACTCTACTGCAGTAATGAAGAAAACAAGATGTAATGCTAAATCACACCGTATCCTAATTAACCATTTAAACAAATATGCTAAGCAGAATTTCTAAATCAATACCAACCTAATGCTGCTATCTAAGCTACAGAAGTAAAAAGCATCAAACCATACTAATGTGTAAGAAAGAAAACTAAACTAAATATGTTTTTACCATTTTTGGTTTTTTAAGGCAAAATCAAGTATGCAAATTAATTGTTCTTGTGGATGTGATAGGTGGATGGAAGGTGATTGAGGATGGCTAAAAGGCTTATGGAGTGTTTGGATGGTGTGGAAGGGTCCTAGGAGGCTTTTTGTGACTTCCCAGAGGTTCCCCATCAATTCGGCCTCAAAACGGGTTGTTTCGGGAAAACCTACAGGATGTACTAGAAACCTACAAGATACAGCTGAGAGCTAATTGTGAGGTGTTGGGAAGCTTGTAAAAGGTGTGTGATGAGTGAGATGGGGTGTTAGAAGGCCTAGGAGCACTCAGGAGCCGATATCCAAGATTAGAGATGGTTAGATTCACTCAAGGTATCTAGGGTAATTTCAAGGGTGATGGTGGAGCAAGAGATGGTTAGGGTCGATGAAGTTGAAGGTGGCTGCTGGTGATGAAGTCTGGGTCTCCTCCTGAAGTACTTGCTATGCTTAAACATATGTTTTTCCCAATAACTATGCAACAAAATACATTTTCATAAACTAGAAAAGCATGAATCAACTTTGTATATTATGCATGAAGAGAGTGCTAAAGGGAATGGAAGCATGAGTGAGATCTTATTGCGGAACAACCATCCAACTAACTATTGGGTATCTGATCTCATACTTTAGGGGGCATATGTTATACAACAAATTGACCCCCTCATCAACTCAGAGGGGAAAGACATGATAGCTGAAGCAAAGACCAAGATCACATGCCTTCTTTCCACACTAACACTAGCTATGCACTGACAACCTGCTTTATAAAGCTTCTTTACAAGCCTAAGGGTGCGTTAGTGACCCAACTAACTCAAGTTACTAGTTTGGGAACAACGTTAGTGGATCCTAGTGAAATTCTAAGGGTCAAAGGAATGAATTGACTCATAAATATCTAGATATTTGCTCCTAAATTCACTCAAGAAAAGCAAGGAAACATCTAAGTTTGACCTATTTGGGGGATTTCTAATCCTAATGAAGGAGGCAAATGGGAAAGAGCGAAAAAGCATGGAGACCTTATTGCTTTTACCCTAAGGAAATCAGGGAGGAACTTGGCAACCCTAACTCAATTGCTAGGGCTATTGTGATAAAGGTCAGAGCATTTGAAAGGATAGCATAATTGATTGTTGAGCATTGTATCAAATCATAAGAAGTTGGTAAGAAGGGAGAGAGAGAGAGAGAAGTTGGAGGGGTAAGGGAAGGCTGATGCAACAAATGGTTGTAATCACTCTTCCAACATTAATATAGAACTGTAGTTGTACTGTCTACTCCGTGGTGTTGTTACTATCATTCATTCATTTGTTTGTCCAATACCTTTAACATGAGTAACTTAGTTATGTGTAACTAGATGTTCTTTTATGTATTCATGTATTAGTTATCAAAGTTGTATGCTGTGATTATGCTTGTCTCTTCTTTGTGTTGTCTCTTCTTGGAGCTATGTGCAAGAGCACTTTTGGAGCTAAAGAGGAGCATATCTCCTGCCATGGTCCGTGGAAAATCTGCTCCTCTTTAGCTCCAAAATGCTCTCACAAATCTCAAATAGTGAAAATGATGAATGTGAAAGCTCAAAAAATTTCCTTATATTTATTTTTGGAGACATGATTTTTTGAAATCATTAAAGAGGAAGCAGTCCATTCTCCATGATCTTTTATCATGCATGACTCCATATTGATCCGAATTGGATCCATGGAAAATTATCAAAATGCTATGATTGTTTCAAATCAGGACAGACTTTGAAAACTTGTGAAAAAAGAGCTATCAGGAAGGACCTATAAACAGTGGCGGTTTGTAGCCAGCAAGGAATGAAGAGGACCTTTGTAGCCAGCAAGGAATGAAGAGGACCTCAGTCAAATCGTGCTAACCGAGGCCCATGGAGACCATGTAGGATGAAAACTGGCAGTTAGGAAGTCCGGATTGGAAAATGGAGGCCATTTCTTATGCGCGATTAGCTCTAAGTGCTAATCGCGCATCGCTGGGCAAAACCCCTCGAGAAGGAAAGGCCCCAAGTGCTCGGTCACATGGGAAGCCAGGAAAATGTAGAGGAAAGCGCTAAACCAAAAGGCAAGTCCCATGCTCCGAAACTGGTGGAATATCGGAGGCACTTTGGGGTGGTAAGTGGATTTGGCAGAGAACAAGCGATTCCACACATTGCATGATGCGTGTCCAGCAAATGAGAGAGAAAATCGCCTCTCATCACGGGCTAACGGTCGATCAAGTCAACTGCACGATAAGAGCGAACACCGTAGGATCTGGGGGATCCAGATCTAAAGGCAGAGATTGCGCCTGGTGAGAAACCAAATCTGCAAGGAGAATTAAGCTGCGGCATATAAAAGTCTGAAGTCTGATTTGACCACTGAGTTGGTGAATGAATCATTACACATTGTAACCGAAATACCGAACCGTTTGAGGAAAAGTTGGCACAGTTCGTGAGAGGACAAGTGGCCACTTCCTTGTGAGAAGTTACACAGTGGCGATGACACAGAGGCAGGGAACTCCAAGCGAACAGCAGAGGAAAACCCAAAGAGATGGAAGAGGAAGCGAACAATCATGATACAGATTGGCTTTAAGCCATCAACAAACAGAAAAGGAAGACAGTGAAATAATAGAGGAAAAAATAGTGAAAAGGAAGAAGGAGACAGTGAAGCAAGAAGCAGAAAAACAGAGAGTTGAGCTGACCTACAGAGTTAAGGCAGCATCGAGCAGACAGAACCAAGCTTGAGAAGTTCAAGCGATCCCTGTGAGGATATATGTCAGGAACCGAGTACCAGATTGGACTCGTCCCATTCAGACCAGTTGAGGTCGAGACTTGGTAAGGAAGAGTCTATGCACTCTAGTGGCTTGGGGAATCCAAGAACCACCCTACTAAGCATCATCTGTTTTAGGAGACTCAAATTGAGCTCCTCATTGTAAAAACTTTGTTTTAAAGACACAATAAAAGAAGGCCACCACTGAAAGTTGGACCGGAGACGTAGCCCTGGAGGATAGGGTGAACTCCTTAATAATTTTTTGTGTTCTTGCATTTGCTTATTGTGATTCTCTTACTGTTTTCCATTTTCCTGTGTCTATGTATTTTGTAATCTGGTCGATCTGTTGCCTAAGATAACATAGACACACACCAGCACATGAGTCTGTAATACCTTCATTCATTAATTAATTAATTGAGATCACTCACGAGTGATTTTCAGATCAAGTGGTATCAAAGCCCTAGGCTGTTAAGGTTAGACAAGCTTGTGTTGGATTTAGCTGTTGAATGCTAACTAGATCAAAGCTCAAATTAGGAGAAGGAGAGTTGGTCAAAACTAATCCTGAAATTGGGAGAGTCTATCCTCAGAAGACAATGTCAGAAGAAGGTTCTGTAGGGCCAGACCCTCAATTCATAGATAGTTTCCTAGCCATAAGGTCCATGGTAGAGGAAATGTATAAGGACTTTAGAAAACACAAGGATGAAGATGCATCAGGCTCCAAGAAAGACAAAGGAGAAGATGAGTCTTTCCTTCATGACCACTCAAAAGGCAAAGGGAAAGAAGAAAGCTTTCTCACACCTCCTAATAGCCTTGAACATAAAAAGAAGGCATCTTTGATTAAACTAGATGTTAAATTTGATTTACCTATATAGGATGGAGAGTTGAATGTAGAAAAGTTGGACAATTGGATTAGACAAATTGATGTTTATTGCAGAGTGCAGAGTATTGATTCAGACAAGAGCAATATTCAGCTAGGAAGCCTACTCCTTGGAGGCACTGCCTTGGTTTGGTGGGAAGGCAGGACCCAAGCTGACATGAAGAGACATGGTAAGACTATCTCTGGAGTGAATTTGTTTCTGCAATCAAAAAGAAGTTCTATCCATTGGCCTACATGCAGCAAGCCATCATGAGCTGGAAAACTCTTTGACAATTGAAAGGGCAAAGTGTAAAAGGATACACCCAAGAATTTAGGAAGAGAGCATTGATTCTAAGAATCTCATTAGACTCACCTAAGACTCTATTGAATTACATCGATGGTCTACACAGCTACATGAGGCATACTATCCTCATGTTTAATCCCACTAGTATAGATGAGGTATCTGTTCAAGCTACTCATCTAGAAGCTAGAGGAAAGAATGGAAGTCCAGAAGTTGGGGGATCATCCCAACCCACTACAAGAAAGAATAAGGAGAAAATAAAACAGAAATGTAAAGCAAGGAAGGCTAACACTACACATAAAAGTAAGGCTTCATGCACTCATTGTAAGAAGGATGGGCATGATGATGAGCATTGTTGGATTCTGCATCCGAAACTGAGACCTAAGAAGTTTGAGGGCAAGAAGAAGAAGACTGTTGCAGCTATTCAGAAAGATTTGGGGTCAGACTCAGGAGATGAAACAACTATTGCAGCCACAGGTATAAGAGATTGTCCGCTTTAGAGAATGCTGAAATCAAGAAGCAGGTGTAGGAGTTGCTCGAGAAAAGGTTCATTAGACCTAGCACATCACCATGTGGGTCACCAATCGTTTTGGTGAGAAAGAAAGATGGCTCGTGGAGAATGTGCACTGATTACCGAGCACTGAATAAGATAACAATAAAAAAAAATATCCCCTTCCTCACATAGATGATCTTTTGGATTAAATAAAAGAAGCTGTTTATTTTTCCAAGTTATACTTGCATAGTGGATATCATCAGGTCATAGTTGCAGAACAAGATGCATGGAATAATTCTTTCAAAACAAAGCATGGACTATATGAGTGGCTAGTTATGCCTTTTGGCTTAACTAATGCTCCTGCTACTTTCATGAGATTAATGAATGATGTACTTAGAACTTTTCTTGATGATTTTGTTATTGTGTATCTGGATGACATTTTGATATTTAGCAAAACATGGGAAGAACATTTAAAGCATGTTAAGCAGACACTAGATGTTTTAAAAAGAGAAAAACTTTATATTAGACTCTCAAAATGTGAATTTGGAAAAACATATTTGAATTATTTGGGACATATAGTAGGGGGTGGTGAATTGAAGATAGATCCCTCTAAGGTGGTAGTCATTGTAAACTAGCCTAAACCCAAATCTGCTACAGAAGTTAGAAGCTTCTTAGGAGCAGCACAATATTTGAGAAACTTCATTTATAACTTTTCCTTAATTGTAGCTCCCTTACATGCTTTAACAAGTTTGAACAAGGTGTTTTAGTGGGGAGGCAAACAACAGAAAGCCTTCGACGCCTTGAAATAAAATATTAGTATAGCACCCATATTAGCACTACCTAATCTTCAAATACCATTCGAGATCCAAATGGATGCCAGTGACTACGCCATGGGAGCAGTGTTGACACAACATGGTAAACCCATATGTTATCATTCTGAGACATTTAATTCTGCAGTAGTTAACTATCCTACATATGTTAAAGAATTGTATGCATTAGTACATAGAGTGAAAAAGTGGAAACATTACTTAATGGGCAAAGAAACAGTAATACATACTGATCATCAACCACTTCAATATCTATACTCCCAAACTAAGTTGCAACAATCAAGACACTATAGATGGATGGGTTTTCTACAACAGTTTCATTTGGTCATCAGATATAAAAAAGGCATACACAATAAAGTTGCAGATATATTATCTAAACCCATTATAAATGCATCTACATGAAAGCTACATTGAACAATATGCTCAAGATATAGATTTTCAAGATGTATATGCAACTTTAAGTCAAGGCAAACGAGTAGAAGAATTGGATTATCATGTAAAGGACTGACTCCTATATAACTGTGGGAAGTTATGCATCCCACAAACTGAGAGAGTAAAGATAATTCGAGAAGCACAAACTTCTCTAATATCAGGTCACTTTGGGGTAAGTAAAACAGTAGCACAGCTGCAAAGATTTTTTTATTGGCCAAAAATGAATGAGACAGTTTCTAGATATGTAATAGGGTGTACTATGTGTGCTCAAAGCAAACCCAACAATAGAAAACTAGGCTTGTACACTCCATTACCAGTTCCTTCTCATCCTTGGGAAAGTGTTTCTATGGATTTTGTTGGAGGACTGCCTAAATCTAGGAAAGGTCATGATTATCTATATGTTGTTGTGGATAGGTTCAGCAAAATGTGTATTTTGATACCTTGTAATAAACAGATTACAGGTGAACAAACTACAAAACTGTTCTTTCAACATGTATGGGTTCATTTTGGATTACCCACTTCCATTGTATCTAATCGAGACACCCGATTTGTGGGGAAGTTTTGGTCAAGCTTGTGGGAATTGATGGACACCAAATTGAAGAAAATCACAGCTTTTCATCCACAAACCAATGGCCAGACAGAAGTAGTTAATAGGACAGTAATCCAGTTGCTCAGAGGATATTGCAGCAAGCATCCTAAGCTTTGGGATGAACATTTATGTTATGTGCAGCATGCTTACAATAGAGAAAAACATTCTTCTACACAGACATCTCCTTTTCAGACCTGTTTTGGTTTCACACCAAGGTCTCCTTTGGATTTTGTCTTTGGTAAAGACACCATAGTTGAAGGACACAGTGATGTGGACAGGGCAACTAGGTTCTTTGAACAAATCCAAGAGATCCACTAGTCAGTACAGGAACAGCTGAAAAAGAGCCAAGCCAAATATAAGGCAAGGCATGACAAGCATCGAATGGAGCATAGTTTCCAAGTTGGTGACCAATTCTGGCTATATCAGCAAGGACAAGATGCAAGGTGAAGGTAAAAAGCTAAAACCTATTAGTTATGGACCTTTCAAGATACTTGAGAAAATTGGTGAGAATGATTTTCGCCTTTATCTACCAGCTTACATGCACATCTTCTCAGTCGTAAATGCAGATTGCTTGAGATTATTTGAACCTTCACTAATTGAGGATCCTGAAGAGTAAAGTCAATTGCCTTCTATTGATGACCTGCTACCTTAATATCTTAATGAATTGCAGGAAGACACAGTTCTGGACAGGAAGGTGAGGACAATGTGTAGGGGAGATGTTGAGTACCTCAGAGTTAGGCTCAAGGGTTCAAAGCCGACCAGTGCAAAGTGGATAGAGATTGGACAAGTGAGAAAATTGTACCCTCACTTAGTCGATGCTTGAAAACTAACTTTTGGTGGTCCAAAAGCTTTTTTAGTGGGAAGGCCGTGATCCGAATTGGATCCATGGAAAATTATCAAAATGCTATGATTGTATCAAATCAGGACAAACTTCGAAAACTTGTGAACAAAGAGCTATCAGGAAGGACCTCTTAACAGTGGCGGTTTGTAGCCAGCAAGGAATGACGAGGACCTCGGTCAAATCGCGTTGACCGAGGCCCATGGAGATCGCGCAGGATGCAAGCTAGCAGTTAGGAAGTCCGGATCGGAAAACGGAGGTCATTTCTGATGCACGATTCGATGGGCAAAACCCCTTGAGAAGGAAAGGCCCCAAGTGCTCGGTCGTACGAGAAGCGAGGAAACCATAGGGGAAAGCGCTAAAGCGAAAGGTGGGTCCCGTGCTTCGAAATTGGCGGAATATCAGAGGCACTTTGGGGCAGTAAGTGGATTTGGCAAAGAGCGAGCGATTCCACACATTGCACGATGCATGTCCAGTGGATGAGAGAGAAAATCGCCTCTCTTCGCGGGCTAACTATCGAGCAAGTCAATCGCGTGATAAGAGCGAACACCGTAGGATCTGGGGGCTCCAGATCTAACAACGGAGATTGCGCCCAATGAGAAATCAGATCTAGAGGGAGAATTAAGCTGCAGCATATAAAAGTCTGAAGTCCTATTTGACCGCTGAGTTGGCGAATGAATCATTACACAGCATAACCAAAATATCGAACCGTTTGAGGAAGAGCTAGCACAGTTCGTGAGAGGACAAGTGGCCACTTCCCTATGAGACGTTACATAGTGGCAATGACGTAGAGGCAAGGAACTCCAAGCGAATAGAAGCAGGTGACCCGAAGAGACGGAAGAGGAAGCGAACAGTCATGATACAGATTGGCTTTAAGCCATGAACATACGGAAAAGGAAGACGGTGAAACAAGAGAGGAAAAAACAGTGAAAAGGAAGAAGGAGACAGTGAAGCAAGAAGCAGAAAACAGAGAGCCAAGATGACCTGCAGAGTTAAGGTAGCATCGAGCAGACAGAACCAGGCTTGAGAGGTTCAAGCGATCCTTGTGAGGATATCTGTCGGGAACCGAGTACGAGATTGGACTCATCCCATTCAGACCAGTTGAGGTCGGGACTTGGTAAGGAAGAGTTTGTGCACTCTAGTGGCTTGGGGAATCCAAGAACCACCCTACTAAGCATCATCTGTTTCAGGAGACTCAAATTGAGCTCCTCATTGTAAAAACATTGTTTTAAAGACACAATAAAAGAAAGCCACCACTGAAAGCTAGATCGGAGACATAGCCCTGGAGGATAGGGTGAACTCCTTATTTATTTGTTGTGTTCTTGCATTTGTTTACTGTGCTTCTCTTACTATTTTCCATTTTCCAGTGTCTGTGTATTTTGCAATCTGATCGATCTATCGCCTAAGATAACATAGACACACAGCCAGCACATGAGTCTGTAATACCTTCATTCATTAATTAATTAACTGAGATCACTTACGAGTGATTTTCAGATCACATATGGTAGGAATTTTTGCCTTTTATACTTTTTCCGCTTTTGATGAAAGTACCTTTAGGAATGAAAAGCAGTAAAAGCTGCATGCAATTCTCAAAGAGCACTTTTATTTTATGGGATATTTTCTTGCTCTAAAAAATTGAAAAATCCTATGGTTTGTCATCATTGGGCTCGTTAAAACATATACGACAATGGTCTGAGCAACTCTTTTTCGCTCTTTTTCTAGCTCATTAACCTGAAAAATACCATTAGAGCATTCTTTTTAACCGCTTTTTTCTCGCTTATAGAATTGAAAAAATCTCGAGTTTTGTCTTTAGGCTCGTTAAAAATTTATAAAGATGACCCGAGCATTCTTTTAGGTACTTTTCTTGCTCGTTAAACTGAAAAATCTCGAGTTTTTGTCACCGGGCTCGTTAAAAATATACGGCAGCAACCAGAGCACTTGCTTTTTTTGGGACCATTTCTCGCTCTTAAAATTGAAAAAATCCCCTAGTTTTTCCCCTCTTTCGAGCTCGTTAAATCTACGAAGGAGGAATGAGCAATTCTTTTACTTCTTTTTCCTCACTCACTAAACTGGAAAAGATACCTTGAGTTTTCTTCATTTGACTCATTAAAATTTGATGAAGGTATTGAGTTTGTCGTCGCGTGACTCATTAAAAATTCACGACGAAAAATGAGTTTAGTCTGTCTCCTCATACTCATAACAAAATGAGGTCGACATCTATTGAACATAGGTTTCTCTTTATTTGGATTCAATAGATTAACTCACAGAAAAGTAACTGATCCGGGTATATTATTAACCTTTCGTCGCACCCGGTTAACAACTATGACAAAGGGACCACCATGGAGTCGTTCTTTATGATCTTTTCAGACTCTCTAAATATGAAAAGACCATCGAGTTGTCTAGTCTGGACTCTTTAAATTACACAGACAAGATATAGAGTCACTCTTTTTACGATCCTTTTCAAACTCTCAAAAACATGAAAAGATCAACGAGTTTTCCTGTCTGGACTCATTAAAATAATCAGATAAGGCATATAGTCACTCTTTTTGCGGTCCTTTTCAAACTCTTAAAACATGAAAAGATCGATGATCTTACCCGTCTGGACTCACTAAACTAATCAGATGTGGAAAGTGGACAATACAACTGTATTCTGTATTAGAAAGCATGGTTTGGTAGCAGTCGTTCCCTTGAACATGGCACTCCCTCAGATAAACCTTCCTTGTGATGGCCTCTCAATATGAATCCTACCATCCTATGAGTTTAGCCTATATACCCTGATGTTCTTGCATCTCTGTATCCTAACACTCTTTGGTGTTCATGAGTCTAGTGTTGCATGGTTAAAATCGTTGTCGTGCCTTCTATTGTTCAAGGGTTAACCTTTTGTTTCCTCCATCAACCCATCAAGCATATCCTTTCATCATGCCCTTTGTTGTTTAGACCCAATGCTCAAAGATTCCTCAAAAAACAAATCATTCTTGTCTCGTTTCGTGTCGATTGATGTAGGACACATTATTGCCTACCTTTCGACAGGTATCTTCCTATCGACTTCAACACTCTATCTAGGAAGACAACCCAGAAACACATTCAATGCCTTGGTACTTGCAGACATTAGTGGCAGGTTGCCTTGTGTTTGATTAGGGGTTCTCATTATTGGCTCCTGGTTAAGCGATTCTATGGGTGTTTGACGACAAAAACATCTTTCACACTCGTTAGATTGTATTGTGCATCTTGGAGACCATCACCATTATTGGTGGCCTTCCTCGCATCTATTAATGGACTCCATTATTAACTAGTAATCAACTGATTTCGTGCATGTTCGACATCAATGCATATATTCACATGTACCGAACTATGTTGTTCGGTGAAGCGAAAATCAAGACCTTGGGTAGAGGCTTGCATCACTCAACCTTGTTTCCTCTCCCAAGTTGTGTATATTGTTTTTTGGAGACAGCTTATCAAGATGATTCTATTATGACACCGAATCCGCATTGTGCTTATCAGCAGCTAGCATTGTCATATCTCTTTGGAGAAAATCACTTTGACATAGCTACTGAACATGGGAATGCCTGACTCAGGACATGATTTTAGTAGTTTTGAATATATGTGTTGTATTAGGTTTCCCGTACCACCCGAAGCTCTGATCCTCTCTCTCTTTTTGTCTAAGAAGGAAAATTACAATTAAGTAAAGTATTTCGGCCATCATCGCAGCTTCTGATCTCATACATTAGGGGGCATCTGTTATATAGCAAATTGACCCCTTCATCAACTCAAAGGGGAAATACATGATAGCTAAAGCAAAGACCAAAATCACATGCCTTGTTTCCACACTAACGCTGGCTATGCACTAACAACCTACTTTATAAAGCTTCTTTGCAAGCCTAAGGGTGCGTTAGTGACCCAAATAACTCAAGTTGCTAGTCCAGGAACAACGTTAGTGAATCCTAGTGTAGTTCTAAGGGTCAAAGGAACAAATTGACTCATAAATATCTAGATAATTGTTCCTAAAATCACTCAAGAAAAGAAAGAAAACATCCAAATTCGACCTATTTGGAGGATTTCTAATCCTAATGAAGGAGGGAAATGGAAAAGAGCTGAAAATCATGGCAACTTCATTGCTTTTACCCTAGGGAACTCAAGGAAGAACTTGGCAACCCTAACTCAATTGATACATAAGCAAAGTTAGGGCTATGGTGATAGAGGTCAGAGCATTTGAAAGGATAAGATACTTGATTGTTGAGCATTGTCTCAAATCATAAGAAGTTGGTGAGAAGGGAGAGAGAGAGAAACTGGAGGGGTAAGGGAAGGTTGATGCAACAGATGGTTGTAATCACTCTTCCAACATTAATATAGAACTACAGTTGTACTATCTACTCCATGGTGTTGGTACTATCATTGATTCATTTGTTTGTCCAATACCTTTTAGCATGAGTAGCTTAGATATGTGTAACTAAATTTTCTTTTATGTATATGTATTAGTTATCAGATTTGTATGATGTGATTATGCTTGTCTCTTCTATGTGTAGGACTTGATCTGGAGCCAGCTCAGGGGACTTCCACCTAGCTGCATTGCGCTCTCTAGCAAATCTACACGGAGGCTTGAGGTAATATATTTATCCTACTTTGATAGTTAGTTATTGTTTATGAACATTCATGTAACTTTGTGACGGTTGCAGATAATCTTACAATCTTCCAAAGGTCCTGGGAAGACCTTTGAGGTTATCTTCAATCTCCATACACTGTGCATTCTATCCTATAGCAGAATTGTCGACTCCGCTGGGGACTATACATCTAGTTCTTGGTTTACCTAGACAATTCTCAGTTTCCTCCTCCTTCTAAGAGCTCCCTATACTTCTGCATTCCCTTTCTAACCCACCAAAACATTGTTGCATCTTGCCTACATACATTCATCATTGAATCTGATCTGAGAAGCCCTGTTTTGAGTTGTTTCCCCACACTAATGCAAGTTAGCAGACTACATAGTGCTTTATAAAGCTCTGTGTCTGCATACAGAAAGTGTTAGTGGACCTAGTAACTCTCTGTGGCCACTACTATAGAGCATTAGTCTCCCAAAACCTTGATTTCCAGCTGTGTCTGCAAACCAAAAGGGATAGGAAGCCTGCTCATGGACTGAAAGAGGATCTGTTACTGCATTTTGTTAGCAAAATAGGTGTCCTAAAAGGTTTTTTTTGGGAAATAAGTTTTGTTTTTCTTTCTTAAAAGCATTTTTTATGAAAGAAAGATCCACATTTTTTATTCACTCTTCTGTTTAGCTGGTTAAAAGTTGCTCTATTTTTGGTTTCAAGTAGTTGTTAAGAAAACATTGGAAAGAAGTTCGTTGGTTATGCATGTGTTAAATGACTAAGATGCATGGAAAGAATATGAATATGTGAAAAACTCTCACCTGTAGAATACAACTTGTTTTCATCGAATTGAAATTTTTTTAAAGCATTGTCTTGTGCATGATTTTTGAGTCAGAGTCTCATCACATTTCATACGTCAACTCCCCTACCAAAGACAATAAAAAAGTACACATAAAATTTACCTAAAATCAATCAGTAACTCTTTATTGAGCAAACAAACATTAGTTCAGGCTAGGATCTTGCGATAGGCAGTGTGAGTAAACTACCCAAGATCAGAAACCAACACTAGTGTCATTAAAAGAGAGAAAATTCCTTCTGCACTCATACTACTGGGACCACTCCAGTAAAAGCATAGCTAAATATGAGATAACATCGAACTGTAAATGAAGGTAGCCCCCCTTCTCTTACAACTCCTTTGGGTATTCTATGTATTGGGGATCCCTTCGGGGATTTCGAAGTTGAGTCGGGGACTTAGGTATCCTTCCCACACAGCGTACTGTCTATGACTATGTCCCCCCCGGTGGTGTCTGTGATCTAAGGTATCCTTAGTGGCCAAACTTTTAGGGACTTACATAAGGTGACTGGGGCGGGCTGCCCTGCTACCTAACACAGACGGATCTTCTCTGTCTTCAATTTTTGGGAGGGTGCTTGTCTTCATGAGAGTACTTGCCCCTCAATCTGAGGTTCAGGTGAAGCTCTAGAGTAACCGTAACTGTACAACTGTCCAGCCTTCTCTGTTATTCATTGAGATGTTGGGTTTTATCTCCAGTGATCGATGCTTATCAGACAGGGTCATTTCCCTTTGTTTGTTAATTGATCAACTTAGTGTATTTTTTATATTTTTTAGGCACCTGAGTGTTATCATTTGAGACTTTAACAAATATCACGATAAAATTTATTGATAAAAATTAACTTTCACCGTGGCTACATCCGGCCCTCATCGTCAATCTAGACAATTTCTAGGACTTCCTCCACTCATTGTGGAAGATCCGCCGAGCTCCAGTGAACCGGATTCCCCATCTTCGGGGAATCAGTCTCCTAGATCTCACACAAGATCTATTTGGACAACCAATGATTCAAGTTTGTCGGAGAATTTCTTTACTGAAGGATTCCTTCCTCCCTTTAACCCTCCACTTACGAATCCGTTGGACCCAATCTTGGTTCCCGCAATCCCTGTACTTCCTGCTTCTGTAGTCAGAACATTTCCATCTATCCTGTCGACGACTAACGGGTCGTGAGACTTTAGGGACACTTTTGGTCCTCCACCACTTCCCTAGTCGACAATCACCACAACACCGTCGATGGCGAACCCCGCTATCCCATTTGTCCCAGGTACAACCACTCACATGACACCCTCTATGAGTGGAACCCAACCGATGCCGGGTTCCACCCCTTTAGTGTCAAACTGCATACCTTTGACAAGTGCTACATACAATGCTCCCTATAATGCTCAATATAGCAATATGGGTGTGGTTCCCATCCACCAACAATATGGTCGGCCACCATTGTACAGTTCAAACCCCCAGATTCAAGTATCTGGGGGCATTCCCAATATGCACATGCCGGTAGGGAACGTAACAGTTCCCCCTCCATTCTCAGGCATGCATGGTCAGTCGTTGATTGACATGAGCATTCCTTATGTCAATCAAGGACAAATGGTTAGTTCTGTGACGGGCGGGAATCCTCAAGGAGGTCCCAACCAATCCATGGGGGCACCCTACTCACAAATTCAAATGAGTCAAGGGGGCACCGCTTATCCTAGGGGAAATTCTATACCCCAGTATCAAAATCCCCATGGAAATCCACACTACAATGCCATACCTCAAGGAAACTACTATACCACGCAGCCCATGTATAATATTGGGACTCAAATGATGGGAGGAGTGCAAGGCTCCTCAAGTCATATGTCATCGCCTTGGTTCGATTCGGGGGCACCACACTCTCTGCCTTTCTTCGCAACGTTGGATATACCTCACTTGTACAAACTCACAAATGACCCCATCTACCACAACTTGCTTTGGTCGCCGATCCCACATAAGATACCAACGGACATCCCCAAGTTCGAAGGAAAGCAAGGGGAGGATCCAGGCACCCATATCACCACCTACCATCTTTGGTGTGTTTCAAACTCCATGGTGGATGATAGTGTCCAGTTACATCTTTTTCCCCCCACCCTCACTAGCAACACAGCTAAATGGTACATTAAGTTACCATGTGCATCATTAAACACCTTCGACGCTTTAGCGATGGAATTCCTAAATCACTTCCAGCTACCCATCCGCTATGAGACTGGGACAGAGCTCCTTACTTCATTACGTCGGGATACCGCCACCCACATCTCTGATCATATACATGAATGGAGACGTAGGCGGAGGTTAGTCAAAGCTCCCCTACCAGACTATCTCTTAGCGGACTTGTTTTGCAAGTCCTTACTCCCGCAAATCGCTAAATATGTCGCTTTAGGTGGTGTGGTCATAGAAGACCAATCCATATGTCATGCCTAGCACTTAGATATGATATACTCATTGTCTGGCACTCTTTACAACATAATCCCCAATGCTCCTCGTAACTCCAATGTCTCTGCTACTCAGCACCCCGGAGCGCAAGCCAATGGGATTGTCGGCGCAACCTCTGGGGCTACTATAAAACAACTCAGTGGTCACATTTCCCAGATGTCAGTGGACCCCTCTACCAAATTGACTGCTCTTCCTACCACCGCGATAAACTCTGTGCAATCTACGTAAAAACCTGGTGGTAAGAACAAGAAGAATAAGAAAAAGATTGCTCCTTCTAAGGAGTAGTCAACAAAGCAGCCAAACCCAAAACAGAAGGTCGTTGTGCCTCTTGATGATGAAAAGGATAAACCCAACAGATTTCCCTGCAAAATTTGTGCTGAAGACCACATGACCTATCGTTGTCCACATCTTCAGGAATGCACAGAATACATTGCTAAAAAGGATACTGGCCGGACCCCCGCTATCCTAAAAAATCCTTTTCCTGCTCAGCAGCAGCAAAACCTTATTGCAAACCAACCCCAACCCCCGCAAGGGGGCAACAATGGTTCACAACATCCTTTAGCAGGTGAAGGATCTTCTACCGTTTACACCTTTGAAATGGTAGATCTACAAACATGATCAAAATCTTATGGAGCTCCTGTCGCTCATGCAGAGGAACCTTCCTCAAGTCAAAACCCACCGCCACCCAACGATTTGCATATCGAAAGGCCAGTTGTTGACCTTGTAATTCACCCCCCCAAAGGGGCACTTCGACGCACAACGCATAATACATCTGCACGTGCTGCCCAAAACTACAGCATTGTAGAATACTTAGTGCAAGCACCGTCGACTATGTCGGCGCTCGAAGTATTACAAACATGGCCAGCAAAAAGGAAAGCTTTTCTTTCAGCTATTGGTGGTATCGACCCATAGGATTCCATGCTTGCAATTTTCGACATGGAAAAGTGTAAACCTCCCCTTTCTCACCAGCTTGCATTTCAAGTGCAAATTTTTTCGAAAGGTAAAAGTATACACAGAACTGTCATTGACAAAGGTGCTTCTACCTGCGTCATTTCGGCTTCATGTTGGCTCACCATGGGTTCTCCAACCCTATCCCCACTGTTGAACTCCCTTAAAGCTTTCGACGGCCACACTTTCATCCCAAAAGGTTACCTAGCTAGCTACCCCATCACTTTGTATGGGAAAACGATAACGGTGGACATAGAAGTCGTAGATAAAAAAAACTTGACAATAATCTCTTGCTGGGCCGCAGTTGGACATATGCCATGATGGCCATTGTATCTATTGTCTTTTGCATCATCTTATTTCCATTGGATGGAAAGGTAGTTACAGTAGATCAGCTGTCTTTCTACACCCGTGATTATTCCCCATTACCAAGTGGCTTCGTACCCCTAGTAGGTGGTGTACCTGACTCTTACGTCAGTGTCGGTACCAGTCTATTGAAGGCTTCTTCCCTCATGGGTTGTTTTCCTCTTCATCTGCCCAAGGTTTCATAGACGGTTAACATGCTTTCATCTATTCCTCATTAATAGACCGATCCATGGATCCTACCGGCTCCTTCAGAACTTAACACATATGGAGAACAAATGCCGTTGTCACCAGCTGAATTGGCTTACCAAGCCATTCAATCTGCATCTGAATCTCTGGTCACATTGGTTACGGCCAATGGTACCACTGCCCCTCCCATAAATGCTCCTTCATTCAATCTACTCAATCAATTCCTACCTACGGACAAAGCTATTCGAGAAATCATGAGTTTAGGAAAGCGACCTTGGGAGGATTCACACCATCGTGTTTTGATATCTGATTCGGACATGGTGACTCTTCAAATCCTATCCCCTGACATACCAGAAATCATTTCCTCACCCTATACAACCATCCAAACTTTGGAGGCGGAAGGAAACATGGGCAATATTTCCAAGACATTGCTCATCAATATTTCTGTCAAGATAGGCATCGTGGAAAACATCCATATTGGAGCCGATTACAATCCTGAGGAAATTGCAAGCTCCACCTGCGTATTTAAGGAATTCTGTGATGTATTCACTTGGTCTTATGAGGAAATGCCCTGCATAGATCCGTCTATTGTCGAGCATGAGATAAAGCTTTACGAAAATGCAAAACCTTTCCGTCAAAGACTTCGACCAGTGCATCCTCGCAAAATGGCAGCCATAAAAAATGAAGTAGAAAAATTGTTACATGCTGGTTTCCAATCTAGTTCCTGTCAACAAAAAACAAGGAACCATCCACGTATGTGTCGACTATCGAGACTTGAACTCCGCGTGTCCTAAGGATAATTATCCGACACCATTCATCGAAAAAATCATCGACGACTGCACCGGTTGTGAATCATTTTCATTCATGTATGGATTCTCAGGTTACAACCAGATTGCTATAAAACCCAAAGACCAGCATAAAATTGCCTTCGTCTACCCATGGGGCTTCTTTTCCTATCGAAAACTCCCATTCAGTTTAAAGAATGCTGGAGCAACTTTTCAAAGCGCCATGGACTACGCATTTCACGATATCAGGCATATCGTTCAAGCTTACTTGGATGACCTTCCAGCCCATTCCAAGCAACAAATGCAGCACCTAAACCATTTAAGAGCGATATTTCTAAGGTGTCGGTTTTACAACATCCGCCTGAATCCGCATAAATGTGTTTTCTTCGTCGAGTCTAGACACTTACTTGGATTCATTGTCTCCAAGTACAGGATTAGGGTTGATCCTGATAAGGTAAAGGCAATTACTCAACTGCCGGGACCTCAATCTGTTCTACAACTCCAACTTTTGCAAGGGAAATAAAACTTTTTATGACGATTCATTGTAAATTATGCCTAATTGACGAAAGGCTTCATGTGCCTACGTAAGAAAGGAGTGTCATATCTGTGGGATGATCAATCTCAACGATCATTTGATGCCTTGAAAAAGGTGCTTATATCAACCCCACTCCTCAGCGCTCCTGACTATAGCCGCGACTTTCTTCTAAACCTGGCAGCCTCACCATCCTTTCTTGGAATGGTCTTGGTTCAAATGCATGATGACCAAAGTGAACATGTGATTTATTATTTGTCCAAAGGCCTGGCTAGGCCTGAACTCAGATATTCGCATGTGGAAAAGTTGCCATTGGCAGTCATCTTTGCTGTCAACCGATTCCGACACTACATACTGCTGCGACAGACTATTTTCATTGCCTTGGAGAATCCCATGAGAGATATTTTGTCTCGTCAAGTAATTGGAGGAAAATATTCAAAATGGATCGTTATCCTCCAACAATTTGATCTGGTTTTCACAGCTGCTAAGGCGAAGAACTCCTTAGTCTTCGCCAAACTTTTGTCGGAACTTCCCATCGTCAATCTGAACGAGATAGCCTACGATCCTCTCCTGGATGAGGCTATCTATCTCATTGACACCACTGATCCTTGGTATGGGGACATTCTTGTCTACCTCCAAGCCCAACGGTTCCACCCCGAACTATCGACAGGCGACTGTCATCGCATCCGTCACCAAGAACAACACTATCTAGTGATTAACGATATGTTATATCATCGCGGTGCAAATATAGCTCTTAAGCGTTGCCTCACTCATGAAGAGGCGGAGCACGTTTTAAATTACTGTCATGCTGGGGCATGTGGCGGTCATCTTTCTAGCATAGATACTACACAGAAAATCTTGCGTGTAGGCTATTACTGGCCAACCTTGTTCAAAGATTGTGTCAAGGCCATCCGGCAATGCCATCTTTGTCAAGTATTCACAAAGAAAATGTATGCTCCTCTGGCCCTACTGCACCCAGTGATCTCCATTGGCCCCTTTGCCAAATGGGGGATAGACTTCGTCACCTGTAATCCTATTTCCTCTGTTGGACACAACTATATCATAGTAGTTGTGGACTATTTTACGAAATGGGCGGAAGCCCTTCCTACCTACAGAACCGATGGAGAAACTGCGACGCTATTCCTGTTCAATCAGGTTATCTGTCGTTTTGGTGTACCCCGCACAATCGTTACAGACCATGGATCTCACTTCCAGAACCATATGATGTCTGATTTAACGTCGCTGCTTGGGTTTCATCAAGATCAATCATCCTCCTACTACTCCCAAGCTAATGGTCAAGTGGAAGCCATCAATGGTGTCTTAAAAACCATGATCTGTAGGTTGTTAGGAAACCATAAAACCAATTGGCACCGAATGTTATATTCGGCGTTATGGGCATACTGAACTTTAGTAAAAACTGCCATAGGCTTTACACCTTTTCAACTGGTTTACGGCCTGGAAGCAGTTCTACCCATCGAGTGTTAGTTCCTTCCCTGCAAATATCCGTTTAACTCGTACCTAGCACTACTGCCGAAGAATAATGCTTACTATACCATAATCAACTGGATGAAACCCATCGAGATGCCGAATTGGCACTTGAGGCTCACAAGCGCCGGGTAAAATCCCAATACGACAAAAAGGTTAAGCTTCGTTCTTACCTAGAGGGAGACCTTGTTTTGCTTTATGATAAAAAAGATGACCTCTTGGGGGCAGGAACACTTCAACCCTTATGGCTAGGTCCCTATGTTGTGAAGAAAGTCCTCTCAAAAGGGGCATATGAACTGCAAGACTGGGAAGGAGTCCTGCTCACGGAGCCCAAAAATGGGCTCTATCTGAAAAAGTATTATGCCTAGTATTGCACTAGGCATGTGCTTTGTAATTTCATGTGTTCATAAGTTTTGATTCTCTTTTTGGTGTGATTGGATTGTTTTGATATTTATTGGAGTACTTGTCTCATACATTCTTCTCACAATGCAGATGTCTTCATTACCCTTAGCATACATAGGATACGCGGATGGTGCCAGTCGTCACACACAGCACATTGCATCAGCTGCTTGGGTCATCTACACACCCGAGTCGGAACTATTTTGCTCCGGGGGAGTCTTTCTTGGTACCGCCACCAACAATATTGTCGAGTACATGTTCGTAATTTCACTTCTCACGGAAGTGTCATCAAGGGACATCTCCAATCTGGTGGTCAGGTTAGACTCCCAGCTAGTCGTTATGCAATTGACAAATCGTTATCACATTCGTAATCCAACCTTGTTATGTCATTATCTAAGGGTACGACTCCTGGAACGTCAATTTGAAATAATCACATATGAACACATTCCTCAAGAATTTAATATGGTTGCTTATTCATTAGCTAACTATGTATTAGATTGGCATCTATCTCATTCTTTATAGAAGCATGCATGAAAAGTAAAAATTTACTGAGTTAAAAATTTTACAAAAACATTTAAAAAACATTTACACCATCAAAATACCGAAATATCTGTGTATATATATAGATCAAAATCTAGTCTTTTACATCGAAATATTCCAAAACTTGGATTTTTTAAGTAAAAAATGGCTACTAAGCCCAACTACAAACACCCATTGGCTACAACAAAACACCTGCTAAAAAGAGCCTATTGCTCCTGAAATACTAAAACTGCTCTAGCTATCCTCCGAAGAGGAACAAGAAACCGCTCAGGTACACCGACTGTGTGCCACTACATATGAGCTGGAATCTCCCTCATAGGAACAGGGATGAAACCCATGGTCAAGCCTTCCAGGTTCCTCAAAACCTCGCTAAGATTGTCGACATCGCCCCCTCCAACAGGTAGTTGGCCTCCTCGTCACATATGGTGGGGTTTTCTTGCAGGTCTTAATGGCGCCACATCTGTGTTAAGCATAAAACTTCATGTCAGTACTTATTTCACCTATAAAAACATTACATAAACATTCAAAAGCTAAAAAATACTTGAAGTACTGTCAAAAATCATTCTCACCTTGAGGACCCCAGTTGGTCCCAGGCGGTAGCATCAAGTCCGGGTCACCGGTAAAGTCCATGCCCTCATAAGCATAGTCATCAATCATCACAATTTGGCCACGAAGCCACTGGAAGAAATCTTCCTCGAAGAAATGCCAGATCGGTCCTCCTCCTGTGCGAGGATCGAGTGATGACCAGTGGCCCTGCCTCGACTCCCTCAGATCAAGGGGACCTAAGCTCATCCTTGGGCGCATAACAGGTACCCTCTCAAGAAAGAATGAAACTATGATAGTACCATACCCAAAACTGTGTTGGGTACGAGTCTTGCATGCCATTAACTCTACCTTCAACTGGCGAAGCACTGCTTCACACCAGTTGAACATCTGTGGCTGGACACAGTCAACTGCAAGCAACAGTTGGGCCTTTGTTGCAACATGGGGACTCTTTGACCCTGCCAACCACACAATCAACCATAAAATTGCCCTCATAGACCTAGACCTTATCCTCTCTATGGGGACTATGTTGCTGACTAGTCCACTCTCAGGGATGCAGTAGGATTGCACCAGCTCTAGGGTAGATCATGGATCCGGCCTACCACTGGTGAGGTTTGCCTGTGCCCCACGGCATGACAAACCAATCAAAAAATATATGTCATCACGGTCAATAACTAGCTCCTGATCTCCAATCCTGAACACTTACTCGTGTTCATCCCAATGCTGGATAATCCATCTCAATAAATCCTCCTACCCTTTCATCAGCTCCAACTTTGCATACTTCAGTAAACCGCAGCGACGCAATGCAAGTATGCATGCTGGATCATTTCACATCAGCAATTCCTGGCTATCATGGGCCCGTTCTCTCCATAGGCTAGTCATTATGGCCTAAAACCTGCACAAAATAACCCTAAAAACAATCAAAATGGGGCAAAATAGCTTCAGGAATCCTTGCATGAGGTTTTTAACTACGCCCTTCAGCTCTAACACGCCCCCCAAGTGATACATAGGGAGGATTAATGCCCTCCAGTAGCTCGTATAGAGCGTTTAACACTCCCTACAGGCCATCTGGAGGGCGTTAGTGCACAAACAGGGCTTTAGGGCACCTCAGATCTACAAAATTCCACCCCTGAAACTGTCAAGAAAGGTTAAGAAATGCATAGAGCAAGGTTTTAGCCTCTACCTGGGACTAACAGCACGTCGAATGGTCGCCCGGATCTCTTGCAATGGTCCGCAGAAATCTGCTCCTCTTTAGCTCCAAAATGCTCTCACAAATCTCAAATAGTGAAAATGATGAATGTGAAAGCTCAAAACATTTCCTTATATTTATTTTTGGAGACATGATTTTTTGAAATCATTAAAGAGGAAGTAGTCCATTCTCCATGATTTTTTATCATGCATGAACCCATATGGTAGGAATTGTTTCCTTTTATACTTTTTCCGCTTTTGATGAAAGTACCTTCAGGAATGAAAAGCAGTAAAAGCTGGATGAAATTCTCAAAGAGCACTTTTCTTTTATGGGATATTTTCTTGCTCTAAAAAATTGAAAAATCCTCAAGTTTTTCATCTTTGGGCTCGTTAAAACATATACGGTGATGGTCTGAGGAACTCTTTTTCGCTCTTTTTCTAGCTCATTAAACTGAAAAAGAACATTAGAGCATTCTTTTTAGGTGCTTTTTTCTCGCTCATAAAACTGAAAAAATCTTGAGTTTTGTCTTTAGGTTCGTTAAACATTTATAAAGATGACCCGAGCATTCTTTTAGGTACTTTTTTGACATAGCTACTGAACATGGGAATGCTCGAATTAGGACATGATTTTAGTAGTTTTGTATATATGTGTTGTATCAGGTTTCCCGTACCATCCGAAGCTCTGATCCTCTCTCTCTTTTTGTCGAAGAAGGAAAATTATAGTTAAGTAAAGTATTACAACCATCATCGCAACCTCTGATCTCATTCTTTAGGGGGAATTTGTTATACAACAAATTGACCCCCTCATCAACACAAAGGGGAAAGACATGATAGCTGAAGCAAAGACCAAAATCACATGCGTTGTTTCCATACTAACGCTGGCTATGCACTAACAACCTGCTTTATAAAGCTTCTATGCAAGCCTAAGGGTGTGTTAGTGATGCAACTAACTCAAGTTGCTAGTCCAGGAACAACGTTAGTGAATCCTAGTGAAGTTCTAAGGGTCAAAGGAACGAATTGACTCATAAATATCTAGATATTTGTTCCTGAAATCACTTAAGAAAAGCGACGAAACATCCAAATTCGGCCTATTTGGAGGATTTCTAATCCTAATGAAGGAGGCAAATGGGAAAGAGCTAAAAGGCATGGCAACTTCATTGATTTTACCCTAGGGAAATCAAGGAGGAACTTGGCAATCCTAACTCAATTGCTAGATAGGCAAAGCTAGGGCTATGGTGATAGAGGTCAAAGCATTTGAAAGGATAGCATACTTGATTGTTGAACATTGTCTCAAATCATAAGAAGTTGGTAATAAGGGGGAGAGAGAGAGAAGCTGGAGGGGTAAGGGAAGGTTGATGCAACAGATGGGTGTAATTACTCTTCCAACATTAATATAGAACTTCAGTTGTACTGTCTACTCCGTGGTGTAGGTACTATCATTCATTCATTTGTTTTTCCAATACCTTTTAGCATGAGTAGCTTAGTTATGTGTAACTAGATGTTCTTGTATGTATTCATGTATTAGTTATCAGAGTTGTATGTTGTGATTATGCTTGTCTCTTCTATGTGCAGGACTTGATCTAGAGCCGACTCAGGGGACTTCCACCTAGCTACATTGCACTCTCCAGAAAATCTACACGGAGGCTTGAGGTAATCTATTTATCCTACTTTGATAGTTAGTTATTGTTTATGAACATGCATGTAACTTTGTGACGGTTGCAGATCATCTTACAGTCTACCGAAGGTCCCCAGAAGACCTTTGAGGGCATCTTCATTCTCCATATACCGTGCATTTTATCCTATAGCAGAAGTGAGGTTGAGATGCCTATTGACAACCTTATGGTGATCATTTTTCTCCTTGCTAACCTACTAATTGAAATAAGGCACAAATGGAAGCAAACTAACATACAACCAATCTAATCTACAATGTTGTAATGAAAATGCAGCTACTTAAGCAAATGAACAATTAAACCATGAATCTATGCTAACATACATGTATAACAAAGAGGAGTCTTGGCTGCTAGGGTTGGGCCCTAACCCAAGAGCTTCAGCCCTCTGAGATAACTCAGTGCTGGCTCAAAAAAAAACTCATTCTTATTATCAAAATAATGGATTACATAAAAAACTATCACAAGTCTTGCAACTTGAAAATAGAGTAGAGTTTTACAATAAAAAATCTGAATCCTACTAAGGTCTTAGGCCTTTCTACTTATACATCTGAAGTCTGCAACAACTTCCTTAAAATTAGGGAGGCTCAGCTCCCAAAATTCAAGATAAACTGGTGCTTTGTCTTTCACTTTCTCGGCTACATTCTAGTCCTCATGATTTGGTTGTTTGCACTCCGAGATGATGGAGGAATATTTGAATGGAGGGGTAGTAAATGAGGAGAATTTACCTCCTATAATTCCTCTCCCTTGTCCCATTCGATTTTTGACCAAGGTCTTTGCCAAAATTCCTTGCTTTTATCCTTTAATCCTGCATTAAATGCACATTAGACCACAAAGCAAAATATCCAACTCTAACTCATCTCATAAAAAAAATATAATCAAAAGTATGCAATAAGTTGTGAGAATAGTTGGTTTGACTAGGCTAGGAGGTGAATTAAGGCCCATATAACTACCCAATGATGAGGCTCATCAGTATTTTCATTTCTCTTCTCCAAAGCATATCTAGTTCAATAATAAAAGTGGTTTACATGAGGGATCTTGGAAGAAATTAGGATAAGGTTTTGTTGTTTGCTATGGACACCTATTGGAATTGTGTAGTATTTTTTCAAGAGTGAAGTTGTCAATCCTGAGTTCTTTTTTTTTCACTTGATGCTTGTAATGAGATCCAAGTCCTTCTTTCATCTAAATACCTGAGCAAGACACTAGGTCTGCTAGCCTGGAATAGCCATGTCCGAGAACTCTATTTCTCTTTACCTTAGAATTTTGTATATTATGGAAGTTCTTGATTTATTTTTTCCTCTAGATAACTAAGGTATACCTTGAGTCTCTCATCCCAAAAAGAGCTAGAAACAAGGATATTTGTTCCTTCTTGCTTTAGAAGCATGTAAATAACAAAAGTTTTTAATTTATTTTTTTGTCTAGACCATAAATTTGAGCATTGAGTTCCTCAACCCAAAAGAAGTTAGGATTATAAACTTTGTTCTCTTTTTGATGGTATGCAAACCATAGGGATTATTAATCTCTTTTGTCCTCTCGATTGAGTTGGACCTTAAGTTCATTAGTCTAGAAGGAGCCAGAATCAAAATACCTTAGTGGCCATTAGATAGGGCTTCCTTTCTTGTGGGATTTAAATAATTCCCCTAGGATTACATTAGTTAGTTGAATCCAAAGACTGAATGCCAGTGGATATTGAAGTTCATGATATACTTAGAAGTTAACTTGGTGAATTATTTGAGCATACAAAGTCTACAAAGCCCCAGATTGGCATATTAAATGTTGGGATATTAACCTATCATATATTTCAATCAACAAGGATTATGTTGGTACTCTGATCTATTCAGTCAAACAGAGCAAGGATCCTCAACATTATTCTAGGTATATGGTGTTGATGAGTGAATTGATTGAGGTTGAACTTGCCAATTTTCAAGAGGAATCTGAGCATCAAGTGTGGATGGATTCCATTGTAGAAGAGTATTCTTCCATCATGGAGAAAAAAATATGGGAGTTTGTGCCATGGAAAGTGGGAAAGTCAGTGGTTGACTCCAAATGTGTTTACAAGATCAAGCATGTTGCGAATGGCAGTGTGGAGAAGCTTGAAGCCCATTTTGTGGCTAAGGACTTTTCATAGAGGGAAGGAATTAATTATGACGATACCTTCACTCTGGTAGCCAAATACTCATCCATCAAGACTATCATTTCTATAGAAACGTAGATGGGTTGGAGGATTCACCAGATGGATGTGAAGACAAACTTCCTCAATAGTATTATTGAGGAAGATATATGCATAGCAAAATTCAAAGGTTTTGAGGTGCATGGGAGGGATTCCCATGTGTGCAGGTTGAGGAGATCATTGTATGGGCTTACGCAGGCTCCCAAGGCGTGGCATGCATGGATTTCTAGTTATTTGTAGAGCATGGGATTCACCAAGAGTGAGGTAGACCCAAACATGTACTACATTAAAGGAAAGGGTGAGCGTTTCATATTGGTATTGTATGTTGATGACCTGTTTCTCACAGGATCTAAGGAGCTCATAGTGCATTGCAAGCGAGATATTGCAGAAGAGATTGAGATGAAGGATTTGGGACTAATGCAGTACTTTATGGTTTTGGAGGTGTGACAGAGGGAGGGAGAGATTTTCCTTAGACACGAGAAATACATAGTTGGGATCTTGAAGTGTTTTAGGATGGAGGATTGCAAACCCATGGTCATGTCACTTGTAACCGACTGGAAGAAGATCAATGCTTCCAAATAAGAGGTAGTGGACCCTACCTTGTATAGACAGTTGATTGGCTCTCTCATGTATTTGTTTTGCAATGAACACACTCAGTCAGTTTATGGTAGAGCCTAAGTGAGTGCACTGGGTAGTTGCGAAGCATGTTTTGAGATATCTTTGAGGTACAATTGAGTATGGGATGAGGTACACTCAACAAGATGGAGTGAAGTTGAAGGGGTACACCAATGTGGATTGGGTAGGTAGTATAGTTGACAAAAAGAGCACTTCTGGGTGGAGTTTTAGTCTCGGATTGAGAGCAATCCCTTAGTACAGCAGGAAGTAGAGGTCAGTTGCATTGAGTTCTATAGAGGACGAGTACATGGATTCTAGTATGGAAACATGCAAGCCTATTTGGCTTCGAAAATTCCTTGCTGGGATTTTTTTATTAAGAGCTAGATATGATTTTCACTCATTGTGGTATTCGTAGTTGTATTGAAATATTTGAGAATCTAATATTCCATGAAAATTTGAAACATATTGAGATCAAGTATCACTTCATCAGAGATTGTGTGTAGAAGGAGATAATAAAACTACAGTGCATTAACATAGACGAGCAGGCAGCAGACATATTAACTAAGGCCTCGATAAAAGGAAAATTTCTATTTTTCATAGATAATTTGGGTGTTGTGCAAAACACCTTCCTCACTAAGAGGGAGTGTTGAGATTGTAGCTTGGAAGGTGATTTTGCATGTACCTGATGCCATGACATGCAACGAGTCACCTCAATTATCTCCTATAGAAGTTAATTATTGAATTTTCTAAGTCAAGACTTTAGATGACAATTTAATTTAACTATTGGATACCCTTTTACTAAAAAGGAAAAGTCAATGATATATTAATTCGTAGCCATTGGTTTCATAGAGTGGAGATCTAATTTCAACCATTGAGATTAGGGATTTTTCTTGAGACTAGGGTTTGATCTTTTTAATAAGAGGATTGAGCTAAAGGAGAGAGACAATTTTGATTGGCAAAAGTTGGGATTTAGTGGAGTGTAATATTTGGTAGTGAGAGTGAAAAAATGCTACATCAAGCCAGCTAGAGCAATCAAGGCAAGCCAGATCAACAGAGAGGTGAATTTATCTTGGATCGAGTAGGCCATTTTTTTCTCTTGGACCATGAGGTCAAGCTTTCCTTTTACATACAAGTTCTTTTGTTGGGCCGCACATGTGGGTCGAACAAGGGTCGAGTGAGAGGGAAGGACGAGACCTTTTGTTGTGTATTTACTAGAGAAAATTCATGTAAGATTGTTATAAAAAATATTTCTCCTAAAGTTGAGTAAGAAACACAATGTTTGATGGTTTTCCCCACACAAGGGTCTCCAAGGTATATCTATGTTATTCTTTGTTTCATGTGATTGCATGTGATTGGTTTCAAGTATCTTTGCTTCTACTGCTTATTTGGTTAAAAACCTAGACTATATATGTTACAAATCATATTAAAAACCTTGCTCATTTCAAATCTGTAATTATTTGCTGAGACGGAAAATTTTTAGCTGTGTTTAAAAAATTAACAAACATCATCAACAATTTCAGTGCCATGCCTTGTGTTTATCTTCAAATTGTTGTTTTTATCTATGTTTTATTACAGGTCATAGTGCTATGGTGGCATATCCTTAAGTTTGGATTTTGTTTGACATTAATATTACTCTTCTAAAACTATGATTGTACGTGTGAACATTGTTGTTGTGAAGGTGGTTAATGCCAATAATTCCACATGCATAAAAATTGTGACTTTGAAATTACCTATAAAGCATTGCCCAAACCAAAAGTTTTACAAATCTAGAAGTTGGCTTTGTAATGCAATTCACATAGTTGATGTGATAGTATCCTTCCTCATTATGGTACTACATGATAACTCGCTGCATTGACATGTTCCTATGCTGGAATTTTTCTTAGCATTAACACTCATCTTCTTCTCTTCTTCACTTGAATACCTTTATTACTACATGATAACTCGCTACATTGACATGTTCCTATGCTGGAATTTTTCTTAGCACTAACACTCATCTTCTTCTCTTCTTCACTTGAGAACCTTTATTGATGGTGTAGCTTTGATGTATTTAACTTGTGGCCTCCCATAATATTTCATGCATTTCTAGCAATCAAACATGGTGTTTGACAAATAAATGGCATTGCTTGCTTCACCTTACAATGTAACATGGTGTTTGACAATTAAATGGCATTGCTTGCTTCACCTTACAATGTATACCATTCTTGTCCATTGGTTAAATCACCCCATTAGAATAGTTGATCCATGTTAATGAAGATTACAAAAAACCAAAAATTATTCTCGAGTAGTTGTCTTCAACTAATAATATGAACAAAATTCATTATATATCAATTTACTAGTTTAACAAGTGCATGTTCCCCTATAAAGCCAAATGAAGGATCCAAGTGCCCAACCCTTTGTCCATGCTACTCATTATTTTCACAATAACAAATGTATTTTTAATACAAGCTTTTAAATAAATCCTTTGAAAATACTTTACTTCATATCTTGGAATATATTATCTTTAATTAGTGTTACCTATATATATATATGCCAAAATAACATGCCTAGCCAATTTAACAAGTTATTTTTCTTTACATCAATTAATTGTGGTAAATATAATTTTTAGTATGTTAAATTTATTCACATTTTAAGATCCTAAAGCAGATCTATAATACTTAAAATTCAAAATTACAAGAATTTTTATTAAATGGGGTTTCAATTAAATGAGAATAAAATGTTGATCCTTTAGACTATAGGAAACAAATTGTACAAATTTTTCACTTAATATTAATATAACTGTTGATGAAATAATATTTAATTAGAAATAAAGGAAAACCATAATTAAACCAGAAGTCATCCAATTATATAAATTTGATTTCGTGCCAACCCTGTCTCTTAGGTCTGTGACCATTCTACGCCATCTGTGTCAGGTAGGGTGTCTCTAACAGTGGTATCATTTGCACCTCTTAAGTTTTTCTTCTCTCATTTTCGCCTTGTGTGTTAATCCACCATAATGTTCATGAGTCCCATCAAATTCACCATAAGTCTCGCAGGTTCAATATGAGCATGACTACCACAACAATCACCATCAAATAGTTTCCTCCAAGATATTCATTTTGCAAGTGTTGTCGCCAAGATTCGTGTACAAGTCTGCATGCAGGGTGTTGTAACTAACAGTCGAGCTTGTTGCACCATCCCTCAGTTGTTGTATGACAGAACCATCCCTCAGTTGTTGTATGCAGGATTTCACTGGGAGTTGCTAATGAAGGTTCCAAGTTGTTAGCAGTAGAAGCATTGTGGGCCCATAGGTGCTCTCCACACACATTGGATTATCTTTTACCTGTTCATTTTTTTCTGGATGGTGTTACTTTTTGTTGTCTGCGATGTAGTTTCTCTCACGTCATTTCTCTATTTGGTTCCATTTCTTTGCATTTTCAATGTTGTATTGATGATCTACTACAATCTCTATCCTTAAGCACCTTTTCGGTAAAGTAAACAATCAAGCAAGTCTTTTGTGGTACTATCCGAGGATCAATTTAAACATTAGTTTAATAAAGTCGTAATTTTGTCTGGAAAACAATGGAAATCTTGACAAGGTTTTGAAAAAAATCCTGCAGATATTTTTGGAAATCTTGGTTCCAGCTTTCAAGTTTCAAAATTTTGGGTGCCCGAGGGGTTCTTTACGCTGTTGAATCCATTTTAACCATCAAAAACACAATTCAAACACTTCATGGATTGGATTTCTTGAAAAAAAATCCCCATATTCTGCTGATAATTTCATCATCGAGGGGAAATTGTGGCCTTGGTAGACAACACCTCAATTTAATGGGTTTTTGGTTGGTTACTTGCAACCCTGGACGATTTCCATTTCCATAACTGATTCATATGTCTTTCCTCAATGACCATTAATACCCCTAGCACGTGAATCTGCCTTTTGGCTCCAAAAGGTTTTTATGAACATGCACATACCTTTATTTTGGAGAGCTCTTGATAAAGGGATCTATTAAGGCGTACCTTAGTGATGACATGATTAATTATGGTTGTTGCTTTCAAGGGTTTTGCATGTTTTGAAGATGATTTCTCTGGCCCATGATGAAGATTGATTTTCTATTTTACAAATTTTTATGTTTGTAAATTTTGCTACTTGAATTGCTTGTGTGCACTCATGTTAGTCTTGAAGGTTTAACAAGTTTGCAGTTCAGTGGAACAATAACCAAATATGCATTCTCTCATCTCCATCACAGGCATGGTGCTAATTGGTAAGGAGAACTACATAGAATGGTCCAAAAATATGAAGCATGCCCTCATTTTTAATGACTTCTGGAATTGCATTATTTAACGAGAGGAGGATAGTGCACCTATCAAGCCTACATCAGATAAGGAGCTAGTGATTCAGAAGAACAAGGACAACAAAGCCTATGCCCTTATTGCCACATCTATTAGTGAATAGGTGAGTTATCATATTATTTCTATTATAGATTTTTTTTTTTGCTAAGTGGTGTGTGTTACACATCAATTTGTTACATCCATGCAAATGATGTCAAATCCAGATCTTTCGCTATCCAATTAACTATTGTCATGAATTCTCTTGAAAGATGGAATAACTAACTCTCCATGATATATAAGAATCCTAGATTAAATACCTAAAAAACCCTAATTTTGGAGGTCATCATCGATCTTCATTTCACAACGTGTGATGTCATATGTTGCAGAGTAAACACAGAGTGATGTCATCACGGTTTAACTGTGTTAAAGGCACAATGGTCTTCTCACAGAGGTAAAAAATAAAAAGTAAAAGAAGATTCCTATTCTAGAATCCTCAAGATTGGTATCTATTCTGAAGTGGTGGAGATTGGACTCAAGCTCCCTTTATCCTGGACCTCCTTCCTACCATTGTGGATCCATCCCATTCAATATGGATCTACTTCCTCCCTTTTCAGATCTCTCAACTTCCACTCTTTCCCTATAAGTACAATCGACTCAAAGAGAACTGGGTTGTCATTTTTTACTTTTGAACTATACTTACATGTTGTCCAAGTATCCATTAGAGACTTTTTTATTGCGAGGGTTTGGATTGAGGATCATTGGAAGGAGGCTTCGAACATCAAGGCTTGGTTATAATTCACTTTTTCTTAATTATTAATACAAATATGTATTTCTTTCCCATATACATTTGTCATGATGTTTATTGTAAGATTCCTTGATCACTTACATATTTTATAGTTGAGTCATCGATGTGTTATATGCTTTCATCCCTTGTTTGTTTTTGTCTTTACAACTCTCTTCTTGGAGCATCAAGAGAGAAAAGTTGAAAGCTACAAAGGACAATATTGACGGTCACCATCAAGCATTTTGGAAAAAGGTATGAGCTATGCATCCCATTTACATCTATGATTTAATGATAAATTAGTGAATGATTTCATATGTTTGTTTGTTTGTTTCTAGACTTGGTTCCTGAGTCTAGGGATATTTGTCCCGTTAGTAGGATAAGATTTGTCTGTCAACTAGTGTGAGTCCTTTGATGACTGCAAACTTAACATTTGGCTTGAGAAACTATGACCTAAGGGCATCTAAGCTGTCAAAATTACTCAAGGATGACACCCACCCTCGGCCACTCCATCCCTTAACATGGTTAGATTTTTTCCCACAGAGTTTCGAACTGGTGAACTTCACATCACAAAGTGCCTTAACAATACACCTCATCACCATCTATTCTACACCTCGTGGGTTGTTTCCATTGCAAATCCTTATGGTGCATTAAAGAAATTAAAAGATTTGTATGACTCAGAATTGGTGCTTATACAACTAGTGGTCAAACTCCTCAACCTTGAGTTGAAAGATGATGATCCCTTGGCTCTAGCTTTTGAAATCATAGCCATCATGTATATGACATAGATTCCACTAGAGTGAAGATATACATTCCTCTCACAACATTTATCAAGGCCCTCTACTCTACATACTCTTGTTATCTTGAATCTCTGCAAGCTAACAACCAACTCAAGCCTATTGCATTTGACCCTCTAGTGGAGAAAATTGCAGAATGAGAGAGATATTTCTAGAGTGGGAAGACAAAAACTCATCCCCCTGAATACAATGTGTGCCTTACTAAGAAAGGGAATAATTAGTCGCATGATTCTCATAGAGGAAGTGACAATAAAAGAGGATGTGAAAGAAACAATTTCAAAGGAAAGGAGGAAGGGGGGGTAAACACCATCAAGGAGAGATATCTTATATTCATTGTATTTGTTGTGTCAATGACGAATGTAATGTATCAACAAACAAAATCCCCTATGAGAAGATCAAAGACAAACAAAATTAGAAAGAATACAAAGGTAAAACACCAAATCCAGTAAAAGGTAAAGCACCTAAATCTGCACATTATATTGTTTCCCATCACAATGTTGAAGTAACTTAAGATTTGTTCCACACTTCATTTGCTTCTTAGAGAGATGCATTGTTGGTTGACATAGTTGCAAATTTCCAAATGACATTTAGAGGAGACTTATTTGAGTATTTTAGTGATAATGTAGATGGAATAGTGTACTTTGTAGATAATTCAAGTCTCAAACTGTCAATACTTGACACAATTAGACCTACACTACTTGGATTTCTTGTTCTTATTTTGCGTGATGTAATCTATCTTCTAGAGCTATGAGGAAATATGGTATCCCTTGTGCACATCCCTTAACAAGGCCACTCTATTCATATCTTCGATGGTAAACTAGAACTAAGGAAGAAATGTGACAACATGGTTGTCATGACTATTAGGCCGTTAATATGTCATTATTATTATCACTTTTTAACACCTATTTCATCCATTTCTACTCTTCTTTATCATGTCATTTATCACGATTTATCATATAATCCCATTTTATAATTATTTATGCTGTTATGGATAAATATTATTTATTCTTCTTTATTTTTAATAAATTGATTATTATGCATGTTTTTACCAATTATGGTTTATTAATAAATTGGTTGTAACATCACTCACCATTTTAGCCTCCAAGATATTTTCCATATTGCAGATTTGATCTCCAGCTCATCATTAAATGTGCCAACTCAGAAATTCGCTGGAATAAGAAGTGACAATTTTGCATTGGACGTTTTGGGCAAATGGAGAAGACTCTGGAAAATTTGAAACATGAGTTGTGTCCAAAACGGACAAAATTAGTTTTATGATGAGCCGTTTTCCCAAATTTGGTCTGTATTAAGAGAAACAGAAGGTTTTCTGAAGACGTTTTTTCTCAAATTCACTGTTGTGACCGTTTTCCAAATTATCTCAGTTGCAATACCAAATTTGACATGTTCCTGTTGAATGTTGATGGAAAGATATTTCAGATATGATCTTCTTGATCAATTTGTTGTGAACAATCCAATTTTTTAATGGGAATCACATTGTAATCATCTCTATTGTCACTGCCCTCTGCTCTCCATGTATTTAAATGAACACAGAGATCAAAGAAAAAAATATGGGAATTATGGAGAATTAGATAGATTATTATATTAGAGATAGATAGGATACGATACGATGAATGGGAGAATTACTATTGAAATTGTAACTTTGATCATTGACTCTCGCTGTTGAAGCAGAACACAAACTTGTTGTAACGATTATGCAATGATTAATATATAAAAACAGTGGTTGTTTCTTCACATCCCCTGAAGCAATCTGGCGATATTCACTGGCGACTAAGGGCCCAGCTCCTGGTGGATCTACTTGCTGCTCATGTACCATACGGTGTGGTTTTCCTAATTTCTCATTTCTGCAAGTGTGGTTTGTTTAAATGATTACCTTCTGCAATTGAATTGCATTGCTATTCATTTCCATCATAACAAGATCATTGCTTTCTGCAAGTATATTGTTGTGTTGTTCATTCTAATTACAGAGCTTCGTTGTTCATTTCAGTAACTTAGTTTTGTTGTTCATTGCAGTCACATAAGCTTTGCTGTTCATTTCTATTATATAGCTTTGCTGCTCATTTACTTTCTACAATCATCTAGTTTTGCCTTTTAGCATTCTTACAGTTAACAAAATTATCTTATTTACATCATTTGCAGTGGTATTGTTGATTTACTTCATTTTCATTTCCAATTTGGTTATTTAGTGTGTTGTGTGTGAGATCAACAACTGTAAAGAACATTGGCTATTATTGTCAAAGCTCTCAGAGTGAGGATCTTATTTATGCTTGATTTAGTTTACATCAGTTAAACAAGGAATGAGTTATTGCTATTGTATCCTTAACTAATAATTTCTATTACTTTGTTGAATAAATGATTTAGTTTCAGAGCATTGAGTTTCCTTTAATTTCAAGTGAGTTTTATTTAAAGCGTCCATTTACTCTTGTATTTGAAAGCACTGTACTGCAATTTAGAAACATTACTCTTGAGTAAATAGTTGCCACAAACTATGTACACTCTTGAAAATAGAAAATATTTCCCAGGTTGATAACTAATGTGAAGATAATTAGGAGTTAAAAAGACACCTTTTATCAACCAACATTTTGGCACCATTACCAGGGAGAGTGTAGCCATTTCTAAAGAGTAGTGTGCATCTGATGGGTGCCTGTTAGGAAAGAGTTGGGTATTAAAAACGGAAGGTAAGAACCTATTTATGGAGCATGTAAAAGCCCCGCTCCCTCGCCTGCTTTCCAGCTAGATTGTTAAAGAATTTAGGGTAGAAATAAATGTTTGAATTTATATGTGAATGACTAAAAAAGAAATAGAAATTTTGAAAAACAAATCTCATGATTTCACTTAAGTGGTGATGTAAGAACCACCCATTTCACTAACCAATTAACAGGAAAATTTGAAGAAGGAGCCTCAAAGAAACACATGAAGAACATCTTCTATTATGGTAAGAAATGGCTCACATTGCAACTTTTGAATTTCCTATCAAAGATTTAGGAGGAGTGACACAAATGCACATAATTCCCCCATATTCTCTATTAAATTTTCATGGTTTGACAAATGAAGATCCAGATACATTCTTATTTGAATTCGAAATACTTTGTAGAGGATATGATTATTGTATTAACAATCAAAGGTTGAAAGTGTTTCCTCTTACTCTAAAAGGAACAGCTCTCCAATGGTTCATGAGCCTAGGTGGGAACTGCATCCAAACGTGGGAGGACATGAAGAACATATTCTTGAAGAAGTACTAAGACTACTGCAAATCCAATGAAGATATTTTCGACGTGATACAAGGGGAAGATGAAAGCTTGGAGGACCATGTAGAGCGATTTCATTACAACCTTCAAAAATCAAAGCATAAGCATTTAAAAAAAGAGATCTTAAAAACACTCTTACTGAAAGGAATCAAAGATGAATTTTTAGAACTCTTGAATCTGATAGGAAAAGGTGATGTTTTTCAGTTTTCATATGATGATATTTGTGAATTATGCATAAGGTATTCAAGAGGAATCTCCAAGGCTAGTAAGAATTCTAGAGAATTTTGTTCTTTCTTTTCCAAATCTGCTACAAGAACAAGAGACATAAGAGCTAAAATCAATGATTTATTTGAACATTTTAAAATTGATTTTATTAGCTCTCTAAATTCACAATTGGATTTTTTATAGGTTTAGAAAAATCAAGAATTTGATGAAGTGTTTTTCCCTCATTACCAAAAGGAGCATCCCATAGATAGTCGTTCTTCCTTATCTAGGATGCAAGTACCATATCAAAGAGATGAAAAAGGTGCAAAAAGGTCAAAACCATGGAAATCATGGCCTATAGGTATGGTTCAAAACACTTCTTCTCCATTCTCTTACTTACATAATCCATTATGGAATACTAATGTGTTAGGGAAGCCATGTCAATCTCAATATAACCACCACCAATCTTGTCTACAAATTTGGCATGGTTCATCTTATGATTGTATGACTACTCTCCCTCATCTTGTAGCACAAACACATTATCCATGTTCTTCATCAACTCTTCCACAACATCTTACTTGCCTATCAAAATCATCCACTCAACCCAATCAACTACATCATCAAAATGCTCTATTCCGTACATAATTTCCTGCTCAACTCATTCCACACCCTCACCATAATAAACCAGTACAACATGCTTATAGTGTTGAACTGCAAAATTTACTCACCCTTCCCACCCATTATATCTCACATGTGCCATTGGAAAAAACTTACAATGAGATTCAGAATGTTTCAAATTCAAAAATTGTAGAAGTTATGGAAGAAAATAAGGTTTCTTCTAGAGTGCATCAACAAGTCATTTTAAAAGCTCAAGAACTTCATGATATGATGGCTATGGGAAATTAAGAAAGTAAATAATATATTGAAGATTGGTTTCACTCCATCATTGTTTGCAGCATCACACCATACTTCAACAATTTTTGGCACCATCTTTTCAAAGGAAGTTGGCTTCTCATACCCTAATATTTATTAACATGCAATTTTCAAATTTGGGTATATGTATACTTGAAACCTTATTTCGAAAATGGCTCCACTGGAAGTACTCTTATACGTAATTATATTCATTTTTCAAATCAGAATAGGTTAGGGTAGAAAATAAAATAAATAAGGAAATAAAATAAACACATTTTGTTTTTGTGTAAAAATAGTTGTTTTTGTTGCAACACGTTGTAGAAATTAACATTGGTGATAAATGTTTTAATTCATTTGTGTATGTAGATGAATTATAATGGAAATAACAGTTCTACAAACACTCATATTCATTTTTATCACCAATTTGTAAAAAATTCTTGAATATCATATTTTTTTGGCTTGTGGCCTTGATGAAATTTCTGAAAACACAACTGGGATAGTCATGTTTTGAGGGACCAAAAGAGAATATTTTTAAAGCCTGTTTCTATCCTAAGTAGACCTTGATATCTACTTTCCAACCCAATTTGAATCACTCAATTTAGATTTGAAACGAAAAGGTTAGAACCAAAACATTGACAAGGTGTCTAGCAGACAGCTCAGGAACAGAGTTGGGACAGTCCATTTTTGAAGGTCTAAATGACCATATTTTGAAAACATGCTTCTATGGTATATTCCCCTATGAATATATTTTACAATTCAATTTGAATCACTCGTTTTCGATATCGTATGAGGAAGTTATGACAAAAATACTGACTGTTTATCGTAAATCAACACTCTTAAAACTCTGTTTATCTGGTTGTTCCCCAAAGTATTTGACCTATAAATTATTCTTTTCTTAAAAACCTGTTTCTATTGGAGATAAATAATTGAATATAATTTCATTTCCAATCTGAATCATTCGAATCCAACATCAAACAAAAAATCTATGCTTAAAATATCCATTGTTGTTATAAGTGGGGTAATCGAAAATGACTCTGTTATGTAGGTTGTTCTAACTAAAATCGACATATCATATCATTGAATTTTGAAAACCTATTTCTATTGGAGATATACCTTTGAATTAGCTCTCATCTAGCTTTGGAATCACTCAATTTGGATGAAAAACAAAGAAGTTGTGATTAAAACACTATAGGTTAGCATGATTGGCCACTGCTCTCCCGCAAGTGATAAATAAATTTTACTTTGTTATTTTCTCCATGGATTTGTTATACAAAGTAACTACTTGTTGTTTTTTTGCATAATTATTGGATTAAGGGAGCTCGATCACCTCTCTTTCTCCATGATTTAATGTTTTATTGTAGGTAGACACTTGTTTTTTTACAGATCCAAGGAGAATAAATAAGGTCAATTTATGGACGAGCGATTCTTGAAAGAAATTTTAATGAAACAAGGGGATTTCATCCAATTCATTACCCAATGGATTCATAACAGAAGAAATGAAGAATTGATTTCCGTTTGAAGATTCATGTCATGTCACTATTGCCAAAACATTTTTTAGAGAGATTATTCTTTTCCTTGCCTTAGGAAATAACATCATAGCTGTTGTAACTTAATAAAGTGTTGTTTCTTTTCTGATTTCTTTTACGTTTTTGTGTTTCAAGTGTTGCTCCCTTCAAATTGTAGTTTCTGCTCCATTGGCAGTTGAACAAAGAGGACCCCACAATACAAATTCTTGTTGCAAAAGGAAACTCTTCGACAACACCAGTCCACTAAAAAATTTATTCTCTTGAAACCTGTATATAAGTTTACCTTTTTTGTTGTTTTCTTTTTATTTGATTGGATAATAGATTGTACATTAGTTTTTTTTTTTTTTTTTTTTTTTTTTTTCCCTTGTTGTTCCCTATAGGGAACACCAATTTTCTTATGAATTTCGTTTGTTGTTCCTCTTAAGGAACAACAGTTTCGTATGTTTGTCTTTTTATTGTTCCTCTTAAGAAACAGCTATTGTTCCTCTTAAGGAATAGCAGTTGTTCCATTTAAGGAACAACAGTTTCACGTGTTGGTGTTTTTGCTGTTCCATTAAAGGAACAGTTGTTGTTCCTCTTAAGGAACAACAGTCGTTCTATTTAATGAACAACAGTTTCACATGTTTTTGCTTTCATTGTTCCATTTAAGGAACAGTTGTTGTTCCTCTTAAGGAACTTCTGTTCCTCTTAAGGAACAGTAGTCGTTCCTCTTGAGGAACAACAATTTTTGGGCAAGCTGGTCAAAAGCACAGCGCCGCTTTCCACCTACTTTTTGAGGCCTTCCCCTTAGCCAAATTGAGCATGCAATATCTTGTTGGAAAGCATGTCGAGTCTACTTTCCAAAATATCTTGAATTTTTCAATTTGGATTTCATTTTCCCTATCAAAAGTCCAACCTCCCAAGATTGGTCAAAATGTGCAGAATGAAGCTGCTGAAATGCATAGTGATGTTACATTCAACTTTTGAAGGCCTTCCTCAACTCCAAATTGAGCTCATGATAGCTCATTGGAAAGATATTGTGTATACTTATCAGTTGACTCATCAAGCAAGTCATTTGGTCATTTCATATAGGAGAAAAATTGATTTTACCAAGGTCACTCTAAAGGTGCACTAACCCTCCTAAGGCAAATGATGTTTTAGCCATTTCTCCCAAACCATAAAACCTGTGTAAAAAATAAAAGAGGTTTTTCTTCTTAAGTCAATTATGGAAAAAAGCCTCTCTCACTTTTCTCAAATTCCAGAAACACAATTTGAAGAAAAACTGTCCCTTATGTGTGGTGAATGGCTTGTTCCTTGGAATGACTTCTCGACAAATGATGGGGACCTGATGATTAATGATATGAAATTGCCTCATATCTTCTAATATCCATCATACCTCCTATGCTCAGATATCTCTGAACAACACTTTTGCGTGTATTTTCCTTTGTTGTTCCCTACAAGGAACGACACCTTTTTGAGTGTTTTTGTTGTTCCTTCAAAGGAACAACACTTTGGGAGTATTTTAGAGAACAACCCTTCTTTCCTCTTGTGGGATTATTCCTAGTTCATCTCAACCACATTTTACTAATTCCCTTTCATGGCATGAAGTACACTACTTTTATGAGGACAAGAACTATGGAGTCTATTGAGGCAGGTGAATACCCTTAACATTATGATCTTTAACAGAACAACTCCTTGATGATAGATTATTTTCAAAAGGGACAACATTATTTATATACTATTTTACTGCATTGTTTTCTGTTGTACATGACACTGATTGATTATCTTAATACCATGCTGGTTCCACCCTTCCTGGTTATAATTTTCTCTATCTGTAATAAATGAGATTATGGGTTTTTTTTTCTATTGACATCTTCAACTTCTTCCACCATCCCTGCTCTTAATGAGTACTGAGCCTCCCTATTTTTATCATAAAAATGTGTAATAACAGCAAAATTTTGTTTGCAGATAGAGGATAGGGGGTCTCATTACGAGCCAGACTACCATGTCCATAAGGCTGTAACAAAGTGATATTCCCATTATGGCCACCACACCAGGGTTATGATCCATTAGATAACCAAATTATTCTTGGAATAGGAGGTCTCATCACGAGCTGGCTTTATCACTTTTATTAGATCCCAGTGAATGGCAGTGTGGTTATCTGGTTACCATGCCAGCACACAGATCTCTTATATAGACCAACTATGGAACTCTCCATTTATAAATTGAGGATCCTGGCTCATATGGGTTAAAAATCAGCCCTACCAAGGCTATGGACACCTTCTGGCAGCAAAGCCTCTGCTTATGGTATTGAAGTTACATCTTATCGTCAATTATTACTATAATACCCTTTTCTTATTCTTTCTTTTTATCATAGAAGTTATTTCCTTAAATTTTTCCCTGTTTTGAACCTTTACGCATGAGAAATTGTTTTCTAATCAATCGCATCATTTTCAGGTAGAATACCATCAGCAAAGCATCTTTTTGGCATCTTTCTGTCATTTTTCTTTTTTTAACTTATCATCAATCCAAAGCGTCTTATCTCTTATTCATAACTATGTTTACACACTCTGCTCTCATTATAACCATACCTCTTGCTGTCCTATTATTGATATGTGTACTCTACTTCATTTACTAATGTATTGTTCATTCCCTTGTCTTGCCATCAGCACAACACCTTTCATATTCTTTATGGTCATGGAATCCCTTTTCCAATTGCAGGGGGAATGTATGCATTATGGGATAGCATGTGATATAATTACTAAACTCTGCCATAACTTGATGATTTGACAAAATATTAGTATTGCATTTATACAAAAGTTTTTCTGGTTGAAATTTTTGTATGCATCTTATCTGTTGCTATTCCGAACTAACACAGTGGATTCATGGAAATTGCATGCCGAATAGTGAATTGTTTACAGGAGAACAACAAATATGGGCAGAATTCTATTCACAACATGACCACACTATTGCAACTAACAAAAGAGGCTCGAGCAACTCATGAACATGCATAATTATTCAGACATGATGTGCTTGCCTGGATTCCACCTTTTGCATCACTTTCAGCCTCAACTCTGCCTACATCAGCTTCAACAAATGCCCATCCATACATGTCATTCTACATTTTTTTGGAGGTAAAACTTGAGGTAAAATAGCATAATTTTCTGATTTATTACAAATTTAGGAGAATTTCATGAAAATCCATTGAGCATTATTTATCATCATTCATTCCACACCTTTACCACTTCCCATTTTTTAGAGACATATCATCTTTCAATTTGGGGGAATGTTGTTTTCATTCATTTCTTTCTTATGACCATGTCATTAATATTCTTTATCATCCATTGATATTATTATTTATTCTCAACACCTCCCTTATTCCATGTTGTTTTACACCAAGCATAGTATTCAACGAATGGTAGCGACCACCTCAATTTGTTTTCTAGCATTGCATGAGGGCATGCTAATTCTTCAGTTTGGGGGAGGATTTGCTACGCATGATGGATGTTTTATACTTTCTTTTTTATTTAAAGGCATACAATTTCATTTTTATACAGTACAAAAATTGATTTGCATATATATTTAAAATTATGAACTGAATTCTTGTGATTTCTTGATAGCAAAGACGTATCATTAAAATACAAAAACCCAGATAATTTCAAGTTAAATTAGTTCATAAAATTTCAGAAATCATGCACTATCACAAACAACCATTTTGTTTATATCTCCTGATTCGTGCATCAAAACGACCTGATTTTTGGATTATAGAAGCATTAATATATTATAAATCTACTTGCAAAATTTCAACAATATCTGGTTTGTAGTTTTTGAGAAAATGTTTAATCAAGTTTGTTGTTACTTATATCATATTTTGTTGCAACTTCATACACACATAAGTTGAACGTCAATGTAAAAATTGTTTGCCTTCATCAACATTGCTAAAATTGAATATTCATTATTTGAGGAAGAATTCATTGCTTGGTTAACACAGAGTCTTTGGGTTGCATAAGGACATGCAATATATTCAGTTTGGGGGTATGTTGAGCTGTTAATATGTCATTATTATTATCACTTTTTAACACCTATTTCATCTATTTCTACTCTTCTTTAACATGTCATTTATCACGATTTATCATATAATCCCATTTTATAATTATTTATGTTGTTATGGATAAATATTATTTCTTCTCCTTTATTTTTAATAAATTGATTATTATGCATGTTTTTACCAATTATGGTTTATTAATAAATTGGTTGTAACATCACTCACCATTTTAGCCTCCAAGATATTTTTCATATTGCAGATTTGATCTCCAGCTCATCATTAAATGTGCCAACTCAGAAATTCGCTAGAATAAGAAGTGACAATTTTACATTGGACGTTTTGGGTAAATGGAGAAGAATCTGGAAAATCTGAAACATGGGTTTTGTCTAGAATGGACCAAATTAGTTTTAAATAATCTATTTTCCCAAATTCAGTCCGTATTAAAAGAAATGGAAGGTTCTCTGAAGATGTTTTTCTCAGATTCGTTGTTGTGGTCATTTTCCAAATTATCTCAGTTGCAATACCAAATTCGACTTGTTCCTGTTGAATGTTGATGGAAAGATATTTCAGATATGATCTTGTTGATCAATTTGTTGTGAACAATCCAATTTTGTAATGGGAATCACATTGTAATCATCTCTGTTGTAACTGCTCTTTGCTCTCTATGTATTTAAATGAAAACAGAGATCAAAGCAAAAAAAAATGGGAATTATGGAGAATTAGATGGATTATTATATTAGAGATAGATAGGATGGGATAGGAGGAATGGGAGAATTACTATTGAAATTGTAACTTTGATCATTGACTCTCACTGTTGAAGCAGAGCACGAACTTGTTGTAACGATTATACAATGATTAATATATAAAAATAGTTGTTGTTTCCTCACACCTCCTGATGTAATCTGGCGGTATTCACGGGAAGCTAAGGGCCCGTCTCTTGGTGGATCTACTTGCTGCTCATGTACCATACAGTGTGGTTTGCCTAATTTCTCATTTCTGCAAGTGTGGTTTGTTTAAATGATTACCATTTGCAATTGAATTGTGTTGTTGTTCATTTCCATCATAATAAGATCATTGCTTTCTGCAAGTATATTGTTGTGTTGTTCATTCTAATTACAGAGCTTCATTTTTCATTTCAGTAACTTAGTTTTGATGTTCATTGCAGTCACATAAGCTTTGCTGTTCATTTCTATTATATAGCTTTGCTGCTCATTTACTTTCTGCAATCATCTAGTTTTACCTTTTAGCATTTTTACAGTTAACATAATTATCTTATTTACATCATCTGTAGTGGTGTTGTTGATTTACTTCATTGTCATTTCCAATTTGGTTATTTAGTGTGTTGTGTGTGAGGTCAACAACTATAAAGAACATTGGCTATTACTGTCAAAGCTCTCAGATTGAGGATCTTATTTATGCTTGATTTAGTTTACATCAATTAAACAAGGAATGAGTTATTGCTACTATATCCTTGACTGATAATTGTTGTTACTTTGTTGAATAAATGATTTAGTTTCAGAGCATTGAGTTTCTTTTAATTGCAAGTGAGTTTTATTTAAAGCATTCATTTACTCTTGTATTTGAAAGCACTGTACTGCAATTTAAAAACATCACTCTTGAGTAAATAGCTACCACAAACTACATACACTCTTGAAATAGAAAATCTTTCTTGGATTGATAACTAATGTGAAGATAATTAGGAGTTAAAAAGACACCTTTTATCAACCAAAAATGACTAGATTGAAGGATGAAAGACTACTGAAGTTGAAAGAGACATCTACCCATACACAAATCATGCATACCTGTCTCATCATGATGAAGGTACATTTCCATCTAGTTTTCTTTGGCATACTAGAGTTGGACACATTAATTATGATATCCTTCGTTTATTGAAAAATAATGGTGTTTATAGTTTACATATTATTCCTAGGAAATTGAACCAATGTGATTTTATATCTTTGGAAAGCATAGGAAACAACGCTTTCATGATTCCACTTTCATAGCATGTAGAAAACTTGGACTAATCCATTCTAATTTGTGTGGCTCTATACAAGTTCCTTCTGCTAATGGAAATAAATATATGCTGACCTTTATTGATGATTACACCAGAATGTGTTAGGTGTACTTGTTAAAAAGAAAATCTCAAGCTTTTGAAACTTTCAAAAAAACTCATGCATGGATTAAAAATGAAGCACAATCACATATTGACTCCCTTCGTATTGATAATGTAAAAGAATATACTTATAATGAATTTGAAAACTATATCTATCAACATGGGATTCAACATCAAGCTAAGTTCCATATAGTCCTCAGCAAAGTTGAAAGAATGCACGAGAGTATCTTAATATGGTATGTTCCATTATGTTTTTCAAAAATGTAAAGTTGATGTTTTGCGATGATGTGATTCTATGTGTAATGTAAAATACAAAATGTCCATCTTATGCTCTTAGAAATAAGGATACTTATGAAATGTGGCATATTTTCATTCATGTGTAAGGCATCTTAATGTCTTTGGTTCCACATACGATGTCTACTCCAATGGAATATAATCTGATCCTCGCATCAAAAGAAGGGAATGCATTTGAGGATGCAACTAATTACAAACAACTTATAGGAAGTCTAATATACCTCACCAATACTATACTAAATATTTCATTTTTTATTGGAATTCTTTCCAAATTTATGCAAAATCATTGTTAAGGACATTGGTCTGCTACAAAAATAGTTATGGAGTACTAGAAAGGAATTCAAGACTTTGGAGTCGAATATTTACAAGTGGATGACTTCAGTTTGATTGGTTATTATGATTCAGACTTTGACGGGGACAAAGATAATGGTGTGTCAATTTTAGGCTATCTCATGAGTCTTGAATCAGTAGCTATCTCCTGGAGGTCACGCAAATAGTCAGTTCATACAGAATCCATGATAAAGACTGAATATTTGGCAGTTAAAAAAACAAAAAGGAGAATGTACGGCTTAAGAAAATACTTGAATATTTGCATGAGAAACAAGTGAATTCTACCTCTCTTTTGGTGACAATACATATGTAATCAAGTTGGCTAAGAATACTTGATTCCATCATTGAACCAAACACATCAACACAAAGTATCCTTTGATTTCGATATCATGTATAGGCCAAGACTATTCATTTAAGACATTGTTCCACAAATGAGAAAATTGCATACATCTTTACCAAAGCACTCATAAGAGAAAAGTTTGAAAATTTCATAATGATGCTTGGGCTCAATCTCAAGTCTCATAAGTTGACATGCTAACACTCTGGAATAGAGTAACTTTGGATCTTAGAATTACTTTGAAGTGTTGTGGTGGTCTCTTTGGAGAAATTTGATAAAATTGGAATGATAGAGAGAAAATTAGTATGGCCCCTACACAAGGATGACATGCAAAAATCGAATAATGGTCCAATTTTTTCTACCTTGGGACCTATGTTTCTTCGAATTAGGTGGCCCTCTAACCTCCTTGCTTTCTTTTCATCTTGGCATAAATACTATTCATGATCATTTTATGGAAAACCTAACCTCAAAAGACTTTGGACCACCCAAAAGACCTCTCTTTGCAAATTTGGTTGTCTAGAAATAGTGCCATATTCAAAATTTTAACATCCCCCCAAGATCTACTGCTTTGAACTCCCTCTCCTCCTATTTAGAATTCAACAACCCTAAACTCCACACCCCTGATCACTCTTTAGACTTTCATTAATGAATCTGGATGGAATCTTTAACTGATCCTTTGAGAAATTCCTCCACCTCCACTCTTAAATATCACTTAGTGGAGAAGACCTGGTAGCTTAGTCTCTCTGATGAAGCCTTGGAAGACTCGAAAAATAAAAGAAAATGTTGGATCCTCCATTTTAATGGAGCCTCTAAAAGAATCCCAAGGGTGGAAAGAGGGGGAGGAATTATCGCTAATCCTGAAGGAAAATGTGTCACCAATTACTCTTGGGGGTTGGGAAGGAAAAGCAACAATTAAGCGGAAATGTATGGTCTATTATTAATCTTAACTTTGGCCCAAGAAATGGGCATTCTCAAGCTAATAATCTTAGGATATTCTATGATTATAGTATAACATATGAATATTGGTTCCTCTCCAAAATAGAATCATCTCAAGCTCCTCCTCAAAACAATAAATTGTGCTTTAGAACACTTTCTTTCGAAGTCTCTCTTTCATATTATTAGAGGCCAAAATGCAGAAGCAGGTTGTCAATCTAATCTATCATGTTTCCTCAACGTGGGTCAAATTGAAATTAATGGCATCAAAGATTGGAAAACTATATCATAACTCTTATATAATGAGTTTAATCAATCATAAGCAAAACTCATGGTACCTCTTTCTTGCTGACATTTTAAAGGGAAATTTAAGTCTTGGAGTTAATATGCAATGTTCTAGGATGGTTGATGTCATGGCTACAACCAAGCACCCGATCCATGCATGTGAGGCCTTCGAAAATTCACACACTCCATCCTACCTCAAACAGATGCACCTGCCTCGTACAATTCCACCACCTCGTTATGTGATGAAGTTAGAGAAGTTGATCATTATGAGTTTTAATGGCGATTTGATGGTCTCTGCCTGTGAGGGTTGACTCTCATGTGTTAAATTCCAAGTCTATCTTAGGTTCATTCACAGATCTTGACAGGGTTTTGAAAAAAATCTAGCAGAAAATTTTGGAAATCTTGGTTTCAGCTGTCAAGTTTCAAAATTTTGGGTGCTCGACGGGTTCTTGATGGTGTTGAATCCATTTTAACCATCAAAAAAACAATTCAAACACTCCATGGATTGGATTTATTGAAAAAAAAAACCCGATTTCATTGATAATTTCATCTTCCAGTTGAAATTTTGGCCTCAATAGACAATGCCTCAATTTAATGGGTTTTTGATTGGCTACATGCAAACCCAGACGATTGAAATTTTCATCACTGATTTAGATGTCTTTTCTCAATGACCATTAATACCCTTAACACGTGAATCTAGATTTTGGCTCCAAAAGGTTTTTATGAACATGCACATACCTTTATTTTGGAGAGCTCTTGATAAAGGGACCTATCAAGGTATACCTTAGTGATGACATGATTAATTACAGTTGTTTCTTTCAAGGGTTTTGCAAGTTTTGATGATGATTTCTCTGGCCCATGATGAAGATTGATTTTCTATTTTTATATTTTACAATTTTTTGTGTTTGTAAATTTTTCTAATTGCTTATGAGCACTCATACTAGTCTTGAAGGCTTAACAAGGAGTTTGAAAGTCAGTCGAACAAGAACCAAAAATGCATTCTCTCATCTCCATCATAGGTGTGGTGCTAATTGGTAAGGAGATATATAGAGAATGGTCCAAAAATATTAAGCACACCCTAATTTTTAATGACTTCTAGAATTGCATTTGTTAAGGAGAGGAGGATAGTGCACCTATCAAGCCTACATTAGATAAGGAGATAGTGATTGGGAAGAATAAGGGAAACAAAGCCTATGCCCTTATTGCCACATCTATCAGTGAATACGTGAGTCATAATATAATTTCTATTATAGATTCTTTTTTTTTCTAAGTGGTGTGTGTTACACTTCAATTTGTTACATCCATGCAAATGATGCCAAATCCAGATCTTTCGCTATCCAATTAACTATTGTCATGAATTCTCTTGAAATATCGAATAAATAACTCTCCATGATATATAAGAATCCTAGATTAAATACCTAAAAAACCCTAATTTTGGAGGTCATCATCGATCTTCATTTCACAACTTGTGATGTCACATGTTGCAAAGTAAACATAGAGCAATGTCATCGCAGTTTGACTGTGTTAAAGGCAAAATGGTCTTCTCACAAAGGTAAAAAATAAAAAGTAAAAGAAGATTCCTATTCTATAAGCCTCAAGATTGGTATCTATTCTGAAGTGGTGGAGATTGGGATCGAGCTCCCTTTATCCTAGACCTCCTTCCTACCATAGTGGATCCATCCCATTCATTGTGGATCTACTTCCTCCCTTTATGGATCTCTCAACTTCCACTCTTTCCCTATAAGTACAATCGACTCAAAGAGAATTGGGTTATCATTTTTGACTTTTGAACTATACTTACATGTTGTCCAAGTATCCATTGGATACTTTTTTATTGCAAGCGTTTGGATTGAGGATCATTGGAAGGAGGCTTCCAACATCATGGCCTGGTCAAACTATATTTTTCTTGCTTATTAATACAAATATATATTTCTTTCCCATATACATTTGTCATGATGTTTATTGTAAGATTCCTTGATCACTTACATAGTTTATGGTTGAGTCATCGGTGTGTTATATGCTTTGATCACTTGTTTGTTTTTGTCTTTACAACTCTCTTCTTGGAGCATCAAGAGAGAAAAGTTGATAGCTACAAAGGACAATATCGAGGGTCACCATCAAGAATTTCAGAAAAAGGTATGAGCTATGCATCCCATTTACATGTATGATTTAATGATAAATTAGTGAATGATTTCATATGTTTGTTTGCTTGTTTCTAGACTTGGTTTCCGAGTCTAGGGAGATTTGTCCTATCAGTAGGATAAGATTTGTTTGCCAAACAGTGTGAGTCCTATGATGATTGCACACTTAACATTTGTTTGAGAAACTATGACCCAAGGGAATCTAATTTGTCAAAATTACCCAGGGATGGCACCTGGCCTAGGCCACTCCATCCCTTAACATGGTAGGATTTTTGCCCACAGAGTTTTGAAATGGCGACCTTCACATCACAAAGTGCCTTAACAATACACCCCATCACCATCCATTCTACACCTCGTGGGTTGTTTCCATTGCATATCCTTATGGTGCATTAAATAAATTAAAAGATTTGTATGACTTAGAATTGGTGCTTATACAAATAGTAGTCAAACTCCTCAACCTTGAGTTGAAATATGATGATCCCTTGGCTCTAGCTTTTGAAATCATAGCCATCATGTATATGACATAGATGCCACTAGAGTGAAGATAGACATTCCTCTCACAGCCTTTATCAAGGCCCTCTAATCTACATACTCTTGTTATCTTGAATCTCTACAAGCTAACAACCAACTCAAGCCCATTGCATTTTACCCCTTAGTGGAGAAAATTGTAGAATGAGAGAAATATTTCTAGAGTGGGAAGACAACAACTCATCCCCCTAAAGACAATTTGTGCCTTTCTAAGAAAGGGATTAATTAGTTGCATGATTCTCATAGAGGAAGTGATAATAAGAGAGGATGTGGAAGAAACAATTTCAAAGGTAAGGAGGAAGGAGGGGTAAACACCATCAAGGAGAGAGATCTTATATTCATTGCATTTGTTGTGGAAATGACGAACATAATGCATCAACAAAAAAAATCCCCTAGGAGAAAATCAAAGGCAAACAAAATTAGAAAGAATACAGAGATAAAACACCAAATCCAGTCAAAGGTAAAGCACCTGAATCTACACATTATATTGTTTCCCATCACAATGTTGAAGTAACTGAAGATTTGTTTCACACTTCATTTTCTTCTTATAGAGCGGCATTGTTGGTTGACATAGTTGAAAATTGCCACATGACATTCCAAGGAGACTTATTTAAGTATTTTAGTGATAATGTAGATGGAATAGTGTACTTTGTAGATACATCAAGTCTCAAACTCTCAAGACTTGGCACAATTAGGCCTACACTACTTGGATTTCTTGTTTTTCTTTTGCATGATGTAAGCTATCTTCTAGATCTATGAGGAAATATGGTATCCCTTGTGTGCATCCCCTAACAAGGCCACTCTATTCATATCTTCGATGGAAAAGTAGAACTAAGGAAGAAATGTGACATGGTTGTCATGACTAGAGTGAAGGATGAAAGACTATTGAACTTGGAATGGACATCTACTCATACACAAATTATGCATACCTATCTCATCATGATGAAGGTACATTTCTATCTAGTTTTCTTTGGCATACTAGATTTGGATACATTAATTATGATATCCTTCATTTATTGAAAAAGAGTAGTGTGTATAGTTTTCATATTATTCCTAGGAAATTGAACCAATGTGATTGTATATCTTTGGAAAGCATAGGAAACAACCCTTTCATGATTCCACTTTCATAGCATGTAGAAAACTTTGACTGATCCATTCTAATTTGTGTGGCTCTATGCATGTTCCTTATACTAATGGAAATAAATATATGCTGACCTTTATTGATGATTACACCAGAATGTGTTAGGTGTACTTGTTAAAAAGAAAATCTCAAGCTTTTGAAACTTTCAAAAAAAATCATGCATGGATTCAAAATGAAGCACAATCACAGATTGACTCCCTTCATATTGATAATGTAAAATAATATAATTCTAATGAATTTGAAAACTATATCTATCAACATGGGATTCAACATCAATCTAAGTTCCATATAGTCCTCAACAAAGTTGAAATAATGAACAAGAGTATCTTAATATGGTTTGTTCCATTATGTTTTTCAAAAATGTAAAGTTGATGTTTTACGATGATGTGATTCTATGTGTAATGTAAAAAACAAAATGTCCATCTTATGCTCTTAGAAATAAGGATACTTATGAAATGTGGTATTTTTTCATTCATGCGTAAGGCATCTTAAGGTCTTTGGTTCCACATACGATGTCTACTCCAATGGAATATAATCTGATCCTCACATCAAAATAAGGGAATGCATTTGAGGATGCAACTAATCACAAACAACTTATAGGAAGTCTAATATACCTCACCACTACTAGACTAAATATTTCATTTTTTATTGGAATTCTTTCAAAATTTATGCAAAATCATTGTTAAGGACATTGGTCTGCTACAAAAATAGTTATGGAGTACTAGAAAGGAATTCAAGACTTTGGAGTCGAATATTTACAAGTGGATGACTTCAATTTGATTGGTTATTATGATTCAGACTTTGATAGGGACAAAGAAAATGGTGTATCAATTTTAGGCTATCTCATGAGTCTTGAATCAGTAGCTATCTCCTGGAGGTCATGTAAATAGTCAGTTCTAGCAGAGTCCATGACAAAGACTGAATATGTGGTAGCTAAAAAAACAAAAAGGAGAATGTATGGCTTAAGAAAATACTTGAATATTTGCATGAGAAACAAGTGAATTCTACCTCTCTTTTGGTTGAAAATACATCTGTAATCAAGTTGGCTAAGAATACTTGATTCCATCATTGAACCAAACACATCAACACAAAGTATCCTTTGATTTGATATCATGTAGAGGCCAAGACTATTCATTTAAGACATTGTTCCAAAAATGAGCAAATTGCATACATCTTTACCAAAGCACTCATAAGAGAAAAGTTTGAAAATTCATAATGATGCTTGGGCTCAATTTCAAGTCTCATAAGTTGACATGCTAACACTCTGGAATAGAGTAACTTTGGATCTTAGAATGACTTTGAAGTGTAGTGGTGGTCTCTTTGGATACATTTGATAAAATTGGAATGATATAGAGAAAAATAGCATGGCCCCTACACAAGGATGACATGCACAAATTGAATAATGGTCCAAATTTTTCTACCTTGGGCCCTATGTTTCTTTGAATTATGTGGCCCTCTGACCTCCTTACCTTCTTTTCATCTTGGCATAAATACTATTTATGATCATTTTATGGGAAACCTAACCTCAATAGACTTTGGACCACCCAAAAGACCTGTGTTTGCAAATTTGCTTGTCTAGAAATAGTGCCATATTCGAAAATTTTAACATCCCCCCGAGATCTACTGCTTTGAATGCCCTCTCCTCCTATTTAGAATTCAAAAACCCTAAACTCCACATCCCTGATCCCTCTTTAGACTTTCATTAATGAATCTGGATGGAATCTTTAACTGGTCCTTTGAGAAATTCCTCCACCTCCACTCTTAAATCTCACTCAGTGGAGAAGACCTGGTAGCTTAGCCTTTCCAATGAAGCCTTGGAAGACTCAAAAAAAAAAAGGATATGTTGGATCCTCCATTTTGATGGAGCCTCTAAAAGAAACCCAAGGGTGGAAAGAAGGGGAGGAATTATTGCTAATCCTGAAGGAAAATTTGTCACCAATTACTCTTTGGGGTTGGGAAGGAAAACCAACAATTAAGCGGAAATGTATGGTCTATTATTAATCTTAACTTTGGCCCAAGAAATGGGAATTCTCAAGCTAATCATCTTAGGATATTCTATGATTACAGTATAACATATGAATATTGGTTCCTCTCCAAAATAGAATCATCTCAAGCTCCTCCTCAAAACAATAAATTGTGCTTTAGAACACTTTCTTTCGAAGTCTCTCTTTCATATTCTTAGACGCCAAAATTCAGAAGCAAGTCATCAATCTAATCTATCATGTTTCCTCAACATGGGTCAAACTAAAATTAATGGCTTCGATGATTGGAAAACTATACCATACCTCTTATATAATGAGTTTAATCAATCATATGCAAAACTCATGGTACCTCTTTCTTGCTGACATTTTAAAGGGAAATTTAAGTCTTGGAGTTAATATGCAATGTGCTAGGATGGTTGATGTCATGGCTACAACCAAGCACCCAATCCATGCATGTGAGGCCTTCATAAATTCACACACTCCATCCTGCCTCAAACAGATGCAATTTCTTTGTACAGTTCCACCACCTCGTTATGTGATGAAGTTAGAGAAGTTGAGCATTATGAGTTCTAGTGGCGATTCGATGGTCTCTGCCTATGAGGGTTGACTCTCATGTGTTAAATTCCAACTCTATCTTAGGTTCCTTCACAAATTTGTCTAGGCACTATCCTTGTGAGGTATCTCTTCGAATCACCCCCATACGATCTTTGTGCCCATTTATTTTGAATTCATCATGGTATTGGCTATCTTGGGTGACAAGAGGCTCTATAATGAGCTCCTTATGCACGCCTACTCCTTTAATTTCAGTGGGTCGAGGAATTGGCTTCCCCTTCCCTACAACCTATTAAATTGGAGAAATTATCTTATAAGAGCCCATTTTGTGCAACAAGTTGACAGTAGTAGGGTTGAGGGCTACCTCAACGATCGAGACCTCGATAGTAAAGGGTGAATCTTGCAAGTCAATTTCATTTTAATAATTTCTATATGGTTCTGGTCTCTTTTGCTCATTAGGGTAAATTCCCATGCTCTCCTTACCTTCAGCCAACTCTTGTTATTTAGGAATTGTTGTTGCTGCGACAATGACCCTCCAAAATGTTTGCCTAAGTCAATTTTGGAGCCTACATAAACTATCATTTCAAGACCCTTAGTGTGATCACATTGTTTGTTTTGTTTGTTTTATGTTTTCTGCTAGTGTTGCATCCTCCTAATTCAATGTTTCCTAAGTGTCATCACCTTACACTTAGAATCGCTTGTGTTATCTAGCCCATCGTTAGGTGGACTCGTGACTTTTATTGACTTAGAAAACATTCTTTTTTCCATGCACACACTCAAAAAACACACAAAAGAAAACAAAAGCAAGAAAATCACCCTTTGAAAGCAAAAGCGCACTTCAAGATCACAAAGACATGTTATTGTGTTGAGCACACTCCTTCGAGTTGAAGAAGTGTGCCCTCCTTGAGTGCACTCCTTCGTGCTTAATAAGTGCACCCTCCTTGAGTGCATTCCTTCATGTTGAAGACATGTGCCCTTCTTGAATGCATGCATGAGCTTCTTGTTGCATGTGGGCACACTCCTAGAAAATAGGAGCCCACTTAACTTCCTTCAACTAACTCATTCACTTTTCGACAAGTGGTGATCATGCATGAAATAGTTTTGCATGTAATCTCTTTTAAATTAACCCAGCTAATCATTCATTTTCATAATCATTCTCATATGGGTTGGGCGCACATCTATGGATCAAGAAACTCTTCATCAATCTGTGTTACAAGTAAGTTTTGCATGTTGAATCTATTCATTTCCTTTCATGATTTCACTATCGATCTTGCTTTCCTTGCTGGCGTTTATTTGTTTTTCAGTTTATTTACTGGAATTTCTATTCAATCTTGCCTCTACAAGTGTTAATTTGTTATCGGAAGTTGAAATTTTGTATGTTCCTTGACCTTCACATTCTGATCATGATTGCGACAACATCCATAAAATCTTGTAGATCTTTCTTCTTCTCATTTCTATCATGAAATATTTCTTCCAAAATTGTTCTTGAGCCATTCTCTGGTAGAGCACACTTCTGGAACCCCAAGCTCGATCAACTCTGAAAATTGCGCCCAAAATAGACAAATTTTCCTCTTGAGCGCACTCCTTCGTCATGAAGAATTGCGCCCTCCTTGAACACATGAGCGGACCCTAAAGGCTTGGATTTATTTCCTTCATCTCTTTGGCATGCACTAATGCACCCTCCTTGTCCTTAAGCGCATGAGCGCACCTTGAAGGCTTGTTGGCCCGAAGATTTGTTCCTTCATCCCTTCAGAGTGCGCCAGTGCGCCCTCTCTTTCTCTTTGAGCATATGCACGCACCATGAAGGCATGAAGGCCCAAAGACTCATCCTTCGTCTCTTTTGAGGGCATTGTTGAGGTTTTCTTTCTCTAGCTTGAGCGCACTACAAAGCCCCAAATAACCCTTGAAGCCTCTTCATGCTTTGAAATTCCACCCTCCTTGTTTGCATTCCTATTTTCTTACGCATGCAAGTAATTATGTGTCGTCATTGATAAATTTTCATGTTCAATTACATTTAATGACTCTTCGAATATGATTTGCTAATATATTGCTGAAAAGTTAGGATTTCATAAAGCTAATCTTGCCACCTTGTGCATGTTGCCACAAATAGGTGCTCGAGCTACAAGTATTGTCACTCTTTCATCATTTCTCTGAGCTATGCCTCTTGCTACATGTAAATTGGCCTCTGAATAAGCCTCAAAAGCAAGCACTAAGGAAGCAGTTGAAGTAACAAAGCCAGCCATTCCCATTTGTTCAGACACATAGTGCTTCATTGATAAGTCTATTGAGGTCACATGGGGCGGCATAAAAGACACATTCATGCAGAAGTAGTTTACTAAGAACTTGGAGGGCTTAGAAGTATACATCAATATCAAGCGGTCCAAGATACATAGGATCACATGAAAATTCCCAGTCATCCCCTGTGCGGAAGTAATTGAGAGTATTATTACACACATGGATGACTCTCATCTCATGCTTTGTAGTGAAAGTGGCGATCAGATCGCCACCTATTATGGAGAAGACATGCATACCTACTACAAGATGCTTAGGCCCACAAAATATGCAAATAATGACTTCTACATCAGATGGGCCAATCTCGACACAAGTGACATCATCAAATCATGGTGTCGAGAGCCTGCTAAGTTTTGCCACTGCCCATTTGTAGTTTATCTGACTAGGATTATAAAGATGTATATTAGTATCTTATTTCCATGTGTTTTTTATTGCATGGGAGGAAGAACGTTGAGGTGTTTGAGGAAAATTGGATATATATGCTCAATATGGTGGTTACCCATGGTAAATATTTGAATTGGGCATATATATTGTGATTTGAGGTGCAACATCATGTGAGACAGGCAAAAGCATCTTTGAGGGCAAATAAAGGACCATAATTTTATATGTTTGCATTCCTTTTAGATGGAATTTATGCACAATATGCTTTCCTAGGAATGTACTGGAACTGGACCCCTAGGAGCAAGTTCCCAGTTTACTTCCACTACAAAGTGTTGTAAGAATCAAGCTTAAGAGGCGCATATGACAGATTGGTTGAGCACTTCCTTGTAGTTATATTCCATGTGATATTTGAGATGATACTCCTTGCATGACCGATCAGGTGAAGCAGTCACTGCAAGATATCATGGATTAGTTTGCAACACCTAAGGGTACATATATTAGATGTTTTAGATGTCATATCTCCCCTCATCTCATGCTATGATATGTGACCAATAAGGTGGTCATGCAGGAAGTATCATATCAGTTGGAAAAGGGGTTGTCCGGAGTCCTTCACAAGAGGAATAAATCCCCTTGTCCCACCTTCTCTTTGAGGATTGGACTATATGAGTTAAAGATCCACAAGGCAGCAGCTGCAGAAATATAAGAGTTGGATTACTTGCACTTCGCAACTAAATATTTTCATGGATATGATCCCAAGAGAGTGTGCAGGCAACATTGTGAAAGGATCAGTTTCAATTGGGGATATTCATCCATTTCTACATCAGAAGATGAGAAGGTGAAGAACTTGTACAATGCAATTAGAAAGACACATCCAGGGATGGAGACCAGTTCAACCCAAGATCTACCAGCTCAAGATATGTAGGTGTAGGTGTAGGAGGAAGAATAGATAACCCCTCAAGCAAAGATTGCAGCTCCTAGAAAGAGGATCAAGCATGATTTGATAGGAAAAAGTAGCAAGAAATGGAAAGTTGATCCTTTGAATATAGGAGTTATTTACGCAAAAAAAGAGAGGAGAGAATTAGAAGAAGAGGAGAAGAGGAAACAAGATGAGTTTCTTAGAAAGCAACAAGAAGAAGAAGAGGAAAAGAGAAGAATAGGAGAGGAATAACAAAATAAATCCCAAGAGGAAGAAGTAGCACAAATACTAGAAGAAGAAAAGTTGACTCGGGAGATAGAGGAAGAAATGGAGGAGGAGGATACCATCCATCCCATGGATGATGAACCAAGTTCCCCAGAAGAACCCCTACTCACAGGCGGTCATCTTCTATTTGGAGAAACGGGAATCACGCCTCCACCTAAGGATAGAGTCATGGATGTGTGCAATGTCACGTTTGATCAACACAAGAAGAGTATCATGCAACAAAGATGAAGATACTTCTCAAATGATCGTCAAAACCCTGTCTCAGTAACTACAAAGAAGGTGATAGCTACCAATACTAGAAGGAATCCTAAGTAAATCATGGCGGCAAATATTTCTTTTGCTACAGTAGCACAACACAATTCATAATATCTACTGAGTGAGAATGTTGTATTAAGGAAAGAACTTGTTGCAGTGAAGCAACATGCGAAACATCTTGCGACATAGAATCAACAGTTATCTTCACATAGTTATATCACTGTAGAATGGAAGTCATCCATGCAGGAGGAACTGGGGCCGAGGGAGGACACAATGGCACGGTTGTATGATGAGATGGTACTTCTACAACAAGTGATGGATCCTCTAATTAGCATTTAGAAGAAAGCACAAGAAATAGTAAAACTCCTGAAAGTGGAAAATAGAGCAATTGACCAGCTTCAAGAGTGGACTTCCAAATATCTAGATTCTTCGCAACATTTGGAAAGGAAAGATAGGATTGTCACTGAGGTAGACAAAGTTCAACTGAGACTCCACCACCAGAACTTTGTGCATCTTAGAGAATAGTCGATTAGCACTATTGTTGCTTATAATTGACTGCACAATGGTTTCAAGTCTCTAACATAGAAACATGGGATGCCCACAATAGGATCACTTAGACAAATCAGAGGCAGGGAAATCATTCCGGGAGATCAGGCAGTACATAGAACAAATCAAGCAAGTATCAAAACAGGAAGGCTTGGAGATTACCAAACAAATTATCTTACAATATGCCATCGCACCAGTCAAAGCTCACATGAAACTTTCATGGCTATGGAATAATTTACAATCAAGCTCCAAGACCATATTGACGGAGGCACTAGAGGTCAATATACGTTATGCAAGGGACTTTCCACAAAGTCATCTCAATGATGTTCAGAGCATGGCACACATACATCACAAATGAGCTCCACAAGGAAGTAAATGATTTGTTAATTTGATAATACTTTGTCATATTATCAGTTTTTACTTATATAGCCACCGTCTCATATGTAATTTTTCTTTTGTAATAAATGGTATGTATGAAGTCTAAGAGGCACATGTGGAAGGTGAAGCCACATATGGAATGTAAAGAGTCATGTAGAGAATATGAAAAGTCATAGAAGTTATAGAGTCATGAGGAAGCTCAAAATTCATTGTCATTAGTTATAAATAGTTCCTCATAACTCAAGCTAGCAGCTTGGATTCTTGGATTCTTGTCTTAGCTTCTCTTGTAGTGCACAGGAGATAGACCACTCTTTGGAGAATCAAGTTGTTGCTTCATTTTCCACTACTGGATCTAGTGTTTCATCTATGTAACAATGTAATAGGGACACTTCATTTATAACCAAAATCTCTATGAGCCAACATGTCTTCATACATGTACCGTAGATATAGTAGGACTATTCTTGTTATGTTTGTGGTATATGTTGCTTTAATTACATACTAAGGATAATGAACTATTTTGTTGCTTAGATATGGTTGCTATTGAATAGATGTTGTTATGTTTCCATGATTGTCGTTTATTATGTGGACTAATATGTAGGTAATCAATAAGACTTTCTCTTCATTCACGGGTCTCCCTTTAGGATAAAACTATTAGTTTTCTAACTGGAGGCTCATTTTCCTTTACCATCCTTGGAAGTTCCCTCATGCATCTTACATTGGCTGTCTCACAAAGCTTACATACTTGTTGCCCAAAGAGGTGCCGCAATCTCTTGTGTGTGTGTATGTAACCAAGGCATATCTTTGAAACCTTTCCAATGGTGGCTGAACTTTATAGTTGGATGGGATTCCTACACCAAATGATGTGAGGTCTAATTGGGACTTCACATCAGGGAGATCCCCTTACATGTTGGTGGCATCCAACACCGTCAACATTTTGGCACTAAAAGGAGGGACAGATGACAAGTTGAGCCTTTGAAGTCTATTTGATTTTTTTACCTTTAATGGCTTCATCCCATATCATAATCCCAGGATGTTTTCCGAAGCTTTAGATCTTTCAATCCCCACAAAATTTTTACATGACTTGTCACATTTGAAATTTGATGGCAAGGGTACGACAACTGTACTTGATTACACAATTGAGTTAGATCAATTTTGTTTCTTAAGTGGTTGTATTCTAAAGATCAAATCCTTGCATGATTGTTTAACCTTACATTGGATGGTCATTCGAAGCAATGGTGCTATTCTTTACCCATTTCTTCTATCTCATCTTTCAAGCAATTGGTTAATAGGCTTCACCACGTTTTCGAAAATTAAGAATATCAAGATGTTCTTAATGAAATTGATCAACTTAGAATGGAATCGAATAAATATCTTGAACATTTTGTTGATAGATTCCTCCATCTTTGTTATGAATTTCCAGATGAGGATGTGGACTAGTAATTCTTGGATGAAAAAATTATTTTCTTAGTCAAGATGTCAAGGAAATATTTTGAATCTAATTCATCATGTTTTCCCGATCAAAAGGAATTTTAGCATTCTGAGGAAGAACCAGATATTCCTTATGTTACTTTCCCCCCTCCATTAGATGTCCTATGTTTTGAACTTGAAATAATCACTAAATCGGAAGATCAAGTTGTTGATGAAGAATTGATTTTCCTTTCACATCTTTCCCCTGATGATGATTTTTCTAATCTTATCAATCAATCATCTTCAAATATTGATACTCCTCTTGTTGACCCTCAACCTGTTAATCAAATTGAATCCTTGGACAACCATGACCCTAATGATTTCCTTTTTTCTGAATTATATGGTGATGATTGTTCAAGTCTCATGGATGAATCTTTGTTCCCGCAAGAAGATTCAGATTTTCTAAAGTTTCAAATGGAGTTTGATGTGATCATCAAAGATTTTCTTTCAGGTATATCTCCTTTTGATCAAGAAGATGACATGCTTATCATTGAGGATTTTTGTGTTAATCTCGAAAATCTATCCGATCAACCTTAATTCCCCTATGAGTCACATTATCTCAATGATAACTCATGTTTAGATAAATAGTTGACCTTGTTTACTTAGAATTCAAATTTAAGTCAAGTGAGTAAGACAATTCAACCTATGTTGATGGTTATGTCAAGTTCTTGTTGCCTTGACGGTATTTGTGATTTTGGTCAGCGTAAGATTCTCTCGCAAAATTTTGTTGTTAATGTCATCTCATGGGATGTCAACTCTCTCTTGAGGGATTCTTATTTTCTTCACATAAAATTTTTTTAACCCTCAAGGTGGAAAATTTAATGTGATTGTTCAACTCCAATCACTACATCCCACTTCAAGCAAATCTTTAATCTCCTATGTGGAAACAAACACTGATCTTAATGAATGTTGGATCATTCAATTTGACCCACATTTTGCATGATTCATTGAAGATTTTAACTCGCACTACAACACAGATTGTGGTCAACCTATTGATATTTCCTATGATATGGATTTGTCCTTAATCAATTTTTCTTGTCAAATTTTTTCTAAAGATTATTTCCAAGGTCTTATTGCAGATTCCCTTGAAGAATATGACTAGCTAGGACCCATGTCTAGTGGCATGTTCTTGTATGCTTTTAATCAAGTCTTCATGGTCATGGACCTGGTAATTGTTGTTGTTGTGGAGTCTTGCATTTGATAGAGTGGTTGAGTTTGGTACACCATTGTGATTGCACTTCTTGTTTTTTTTGTCAGTGCGGATGTTGGTGTTGTTTATCCTTTTCATTTCACTGCATTTTAATTGGGTTTTGCATGATCACATCGTTCAACTCAAAAGTTGGGAGTAGATTCTATGGCTACATTGGAAGTTTCATTTCAAATGACCTGACTTTGTGTTGTTTAGTTTAGGATATGATAGGTTACATTTAGGTAGATGCATTGAATTTTTGTTATGATTTCTTTTTCCTTGCCTTGTTTTTTTAGTTTCATTAGTCTTTGAATAAAGTTGGTTTTGAGGTTTGAGATGGCATGGCTAATATTTTGTTAAAGTAAAGTTGTGGTAACACAACCCTTGGTTGATTTGTTATCCTCTTCTTTGTTTTGGTTTACATCTTTCAAGTCAATGATTTTTCATGGAGAATATGATCCTTCAGTTGGAAAGTTATAAGTAAACTACATTGTCCGTATTTATTTAGGAGTCTCATTCCTGCACTCGGTCTTGTTTATGAATACTGAGTTTTCTTGCCTATCTATCTGAGAAGGGTAAGGTAAGGGGAACAACTTTAGCAAACAAAGCATGAGAGATCTTAAACTAGTCTCTCAAGGAGCAACCTCTTCTACTCTCAATAATTCAAGATCCCTCTTCCACCCATTGAAAATAATAAATGTCGATGCACAATCCTATGAAAAAGAAAGAAAATAATGGGTGAAAGAAAATAAAGGTTTCCTGCACAGGGAGGTGAAGCAAGCGACTTCGTCAGGGTACTCTCCAACCTCACTGGCAATGAAGCAACCTTTGTGTTCTTGAAGCAACTCTGTTAGGGTACTGTCAAGGCCTGCAGGTAGGGAAGCAATGCCAGAGATGTAAAACTCATACTCTGATTGTTTTAACTCGTCATATTATATTACCCTTACTTATGTTGACAGGATAATGATATGGATTGCTTTATGTTGTGTTACACCGAGTAGTGGAACTGGGAAGACTATATCTTTAACCGGGTAAGAGTGGGGAGCTAAGGTAACTCACTGATTGAATCAATACTTCCTGGAGAATTGAGACTTCGTGCCTAAATGAAACCATTTTAGAGAAGTTAGGGTTCTCCTAGTGTGTCACCAAGTGTTGTCATTGTGACAATGACCCTCCAAAATTTTTTCCTAAGTCAATTTTGGAGCCTACATGAACTGTTGTTTCAAGCCCCTTAGTGTCATCACGTTGTTTGTTTTGTTATTTTTATGTTTTCTCCTAGTGTCGCATCCTCCTAAGTCAATGTTTCCTAAGTGTCGTCACCTAACCCTTAGAAGTGTTTGTGTTATCTAGCCCATGGTTAGGTGGACTCATGACTTTTCTTGACTTAAAAACTAGCCTTTTCGCCATGCACACAATAAAAAAGAACTCAAAAGCAAAAAAAAAAAAAAAAAAACAAGAAAATCACCCTTCAAAGGCAAAAGTGCACTTCAAGATCACAAAGACATGCTCTTGTGTTGAGCACACTCCTTCGGGCTGAAGAAGTGCACCCTCCTTGAGTGCACTTCTTCATGCTTAGTAAGTGCACCCTCCTTGAGTGAATTCATTCGTGTTGAAGACATGTTCCCTTCTTGAATGCATGCATGAGATTCTTGTTGCATGTGGGCACACTCCTAGAAAATAGGAGCCCACTTAACTTCCTTCAACTAACTCATTCACTTTTCGACAAGTGGCCATCATGCATGAAACATATTTGCATGTAATATCTTTTAGATTTACCCAGCTAATCATTCATTTTCAAAAGCATTCTCATTTGGGTTGGGCGCATATCTATGGATCAAGAAACTCTTTGTCAATCTACGTTAAAAGTAAGTTTTGCATGTTGAATCTATTCATTGCCTTTCAAGATTTCATTATTGATCTTGCTTTCCTTGCTGGCATTTCTTTGTTTTTCAATTTATTCACTGGTGTTTCTATTCAATATTGCTTCTACAAGTGCTAATTTTTTATCGCAAGCTAAAACTTTACATGTTCCTTGACCCTTCATATTTTGATCATGATTGCGACAACATCTATAAAATCTTTTAGTTCTTTCTTGTTCTCATTTCTATCATGAAATCTTGTTGCCATACTTGTTCTTGATCCATTCCCTGGTAGAGTTCACTTCTGGAACTCGAAGCTTGATCAACTTTGAAAATTGTGCCCAGAATAGACAACTTTTCCTCTTGAGAGCACTCCTTTTTCATGAAGAACTCTACCGTCCGTAAGTACATTAACACACCCCGAAGGCTTGAATGTTTGTCCTTCGTCCCTTCAACATGCGCTAGTGTGCCCTCCTTGTCCTTGAGCACATGAGTGCACCTTGAAGGCCTAAAGGCCCAAGACTTGTTCCTTCCTCCCTTTAGAATGCACCAATGCAACCTCTCTATCTCTTTGAGCGCATGAGTGCACCATGAAGGTCTGAAGGCTCATCCTTTGTCTCTTCGGAGTGCACCCTTGCACCCTTGAGGTTTTCTTTCTCTTGCTTGAGCGCATGAGCACACTACAAAGCCTCGAATGACCCTTGACCCCCCTTCATGCTTTGAAAGTGTGCCCTCCTTGTTTGCATGCCTATTTTCTTATGCATGCAAGTAATTATGTGTCGTCATTGATAGATTTTCATGTTTAGTTACATTTAATGGCTCTTTGAATATGATTTGTTGAGATATTGTTGCAAAGTTGGGACTTCATAAAGCTAATCTTGTCACCATGAGTGTGCTGCCACAAATAGGTGTTCGAGCTACAAGTATTATCATTGTTTCATCATCTGTTGGAGCCATGCCTCCAACTACACATAAAGTGGCCTCCAAAGAAGCCTTAAAATCAATCACTAAAGACGTAGATGAAGTAACAAAGTTAACCATTCCCCTTTATGCAGACACACAATGCTTCATTGATAAGTATACTGAGGTCATTAAGAGCCTACTAAGTTTCCCCATTGCCCATCTGCAGTTTATCCTACCAAGATTCTCAGAGATGTATATCAGTGTCTTATTTCCATGTGTTTTCAGTTGCATGGGCAAAAGAATGTTGAGGTGTTTGAGGAAAACTAAATATATATGCTCAATATGAGGTTATCCATGGTAAAGCTTTCAATTGGGAAGATATATTGTCATTTAAGTTGCAACATCATGTGGGGCAGGAAAAAGCATCTTTGAGGGAGAATCAAACACCAAAATTCTATATGTCTGCATTCTTTTTAGATTAAATATGTGCGCAATATGCTTTCCAAATAATGTACTGGAACTGGACCCCTAAGAACAAGTTCCCAATTTACTTCCACTAGAGAGTGTTGACAAAATCAAGCTTCAAGGGTGCATATGACATATTGGATGAGCACTTATTTGTAGTTATATTCCATATGATATTCTAGATGATCCTCCTTGCATGACCAATCAGGTGAAGGAGTCACTACAGGATATTGTGGATCAATTTGTAGCACCTGAGGGTACATATATCTGATGTTTTGGATGTCAGATCTCCCCTCATCTCATGTTGCAATAAGTGACCAATAAGGTGGTTATGCAGGAAGTAGCATATCAATTGGACAAGGGGTTGTATGGAGTCTTTCACATGAGGAAGAAAGCCCCTTAGCCTAGCTTCCCTTTGAGGACCGGACTATATGAGTTGAAGAGCCACAAGACGACCGTTGTAGAAATACAATAGTTGGATCGCTTTCACTTCGCAACTAAAAACTTTCATGGATATGATCCCGAGGGAGTGTGCTGGAAACATTGTGAAAGGATTAGTTTCAATTGGGGATGTTCAATCCACAACAGAAGATGAGAAGGTGAAGAACGAGTACAATGTAGTTATAAATACACATCCAGGGATGGAGACCAGTTCACCCCAAGATCCACCAACTCAAGAAATGCAGGTGTAGGAGGGAGAATAGATAACCCCTCAAGCAAAGATTGTAGCTCCCATAAAGAGGACCAAGTATGATTCGATAGGAGAAATCATCAGGAAATGGAATGTTAATCATTTGAATACATGAGTTATTCAAGAAGAACATGAGAGGAGAGAAGTAGAAGAAGAGGAGAAGAGGAAACAAGATGAGTTTCTTAGAAAGCAATAACAATAAGAAGAGAAAAGGAGAAGAATATAAGAGGAACAACAAAGGCAATCCCAGGAGGAATAAACAACAGAAAGACTAGAAGAACAACGGTTGACTTAGGAGATAGAGGAAGAGTTGGAGGAGGAAGATACCATCCATCCCATGGATGATGTGTGAAAATTCCTAAACCGGAATCCCTACTGCAACAACTAATGATATTTCTCCTACTTGTTAGATTTACATGAACAAGTTATTTGCAATTTCCTATGGCAAATATTAAAATACATACACTGCAGCCTTCACTTAATTAATTTATATGCGGAAACAAGAGACTAAGGAAGAAAGAAAATACAACACAATAACACCGTTATTTTTGGACAAATGTCCCTGGAAAAACCCAATGTGGGAAAACTGGTGCAATAGATTTGAGGGTTTTACTATTATGCAGTGGTAAATCTAAGTACAATTCTTGGATGCTCAACTAGAAATTCGATATAGAGAGAATCTAGACAAAATGAATGGTGAAATTCTCTCACTCTGTCACTGGGAGAATCTGAGTTTGATCACGTTGAACTGGAGCCTCTACGTACCCTTTATGCATAATTGTGTCACTCCCATGCAGTCCTTGTGTCATCCATGTTGGGTATCACATTGCTCCTTTTTCAGACCCTCTGCTGGCTAGAAAATCCGAATCTATGCCTCTTGGTCTCACACCCCGGCTCCTGACTTCTGAAATTTGATTTCCTCAGCAGGAATTCGATCTCCCTCTAAGTCCTGCGCTACCACTGCGTCAGATCTACATGGGCCAGCATTTGTCTCTCTCTAGATGTCGTTCTGCCCTCTCTTTGCCTCGTACTTTCTGGCCCAGGAAAACTTCCTTCTTCTGGATACTCACTGCCCCTCACTGCCCCTCACTGCAAGAAATCTACTCGATCAGAATTTCCTCCTGAGAACTTCTCACTTCAGAAATTTGATCTCTTGATCTCTCAGTGTGTTTTCCAATGACCCTCAATCTTCCTTAAATAATCTTTTCATCAACATTCAACGACCCAGATTAAAAACTAATCAACAGCTAATATCATTTTACCTTGATCTTCATATTCTTCTAGAAGTTACACCCATAATTAGATTAATGCATTAATATTTTTAATTTCCTAAGTTTAGACTTAGGGACCCATTAAAAAATATTAATTATTTTAATAAAATTATTTATGTGTGGAATTTCCCAAAACGTTTTCTGGGTTCTTTGGAATACATGTGCCCAAGCCTCCTTGCAAACTTTGAGGCCTAGAGCACATCCGATGCTACACCAAATCAACATGATGAACCAATTTCCCCAGAGGAAACCCCGCTCACAGGTGGTCATCTTCCATTTAGAGAAATGGGAATCACACTTCCACCTGAGGATAGAGTCATGGATGTGTGCAATGTCACGTTTGATCAGCACAAGAATATGATCGTGCAACATAGACAAAGATAGTTCTCAAATGGTCCTTAGAACCCAGTCTCAGTATCTACAGAGAAGGTGATAACTGCTGCCAGAAGGAATCCTAGGGAAATCATGGTGGCAAATGTTTCTTTTGCTACAACAATGCAGGACAACTCAAAATCTCTACTAAATGAGAATGCTAGATTAAGGAAACAACTTTCTACAGTGAAGCAACAGGCGCAACATCTTGCGGTAGAGAATCAACGATTATCTTTACACAATTACAACACCGCATAATGGAATTCAGCCATGCAAGAGGAACTGGGGCCAATGGAGGACACCATGGCATGGTTATATGATGAGATGATACTTCTACAACAAGTGGTGGCTCCTCTCGTTGGCATTCAAAAGAAAGCACAAGAAGTGGTAAAACTCTTGAAAGTGGCAAACAGAGCAGTTAAACAACTTCAAGAATGGACTGCCAAATTTATGGATACTCTGCAACATTTGGAAAGGAAAGACAAGATTGTCACTAAGAGACAGGGTTCAATTGAGACTCCACCATCAGAACTACATGCATCTTGGAGAATAGTTGATTAGCACTATTGTTGCTTATAATCGACTACATAATGGTTTCAAGTCTTTAACACATAAACATGGGATGCCCTCAATAGGATCACTTGGAAAAATCAGAGGCAGGGAAATCATCTTCTAGGAGAATAAGAAGTACATAGAACAGATCAAGCAAGCATCAAAACATGAAGGCTTGGAGATTACCTACAATATGTCATTACGTTAGTCAAAGCTCACATGAAACTTTCATGGCTATGGAATAATGTACAGTCAAGCTCCAAAACCATATTGATGGAGGCACTGGAGGTGAAGATGCATTATGTAGGGGACTTGCCAGTTTGGGTCAAAGTCATCTCAATGGAGTTCATATCATGGCACACATACATCACAAATGAACTCCATGAGGAAGAAAATGATTTGTCAATTTGATAATACTTTGTCCTATTATCAATTTTGTCTTATATAGCCACCATCTCATATGTAATTTGTCTTTTGTAATAAATGGTATGTAATGAAGTCCAAGAGGCACATGTGGAATGTGAATAGACACATATGGAATGTAAAGAGTCATGTATAGAATATGAATAGCCATAGAAGTTGTAGAGTCATGAGGAAGCTCAAAAGTCATTATCATTAGTTATAAATAGCTCCTCATAACTCAAGTTAGGGGCTTGGATTCTTGGAGTCTTGCCTTGGCTTCTCTTGTAGTGTATAGGAGATAGATCATTCTTTGGAGAAACGAGTTGTGGCTACATGTTCCACTACTGGATCTAGTGTTTCATCTATGTAATATTGTACTTGGGATCTTTCATTTATAATCAGAAGCTCTATGAGCCAGCATCTCTTCATACATGTATTGTAGAAATAGCAGGATTATTCTCGTTATGTTTGTGATATATGTTGCTTTAATTACATACTAAGGCTAATGAACTATTTCATTGATTAGATATGGTTGTTATTGAATAGATGTTGTTATGCTTCCATGATTGTTGTTTATTATGTAGACTAATCTACAAGTAATCAACATGTTTTTCTCTTTGTTCTCAGGTCCCCTTTTAGTACTATTACTTTTCTAATAGGCGGCTCATTTTCCTTTACCAGATTTGGAAGTTCCCTTGTGAACCTTACATTAGGTGTCTCACAAAGCTTACATATTTGCTTCCCAAAGAGGTGTCACAATCTCTTGTGTTTGTGTATGTAACCAAGGCATATCTTTGAAACATTTCCAATGATAGTCGAACCGTATAGTTGGATGGGACTCCTACACCAAACGATGTGAGGTCTAATAGGGACTTCACATCAGGGTGATCCCATTACATGTTGGCATCATTTAGCACTGTCAACAGGACCTTTCTCTAGCTTTTTTTTTCCCTATGATTGTTCCAATAAGTATGCACCTGTTGGTGTCCCTCGCACCTACTGACAACCCCTGCACCAATTGGCATCCCCTGCACCCCCTTTATCTATCCCACCACCCTATGTTTTCCTTCTCTAAACAAAATTGAACTGTTTATACTAAAGATGACTCCTCCTCCTGACAATGACTTTCTTGTCACTAATATCTCTGACAGCTCTAAACCTATTGGTGACTCCTGCAACCCCTGTGACTTCTCTTACATCCTTTGCTTGTATATCTAGATTTGTGCTTCTTCAATCACCTAGGCCCCCTCTTCACCGTTATGCAAACCATGTCATCTAGTCACAGTAACTCAACTACCACTGGAAGCACCAAGGACTGTAATGCATGTAGCAAAAATATTGAGGCCTTGCGGATGGAGAATTTGGATATTAAATGGCAATTTCACCAACAAGCAAATTTTCTCACCTTCCTCCCTGAAAAAAAAATCATTCTCTTAAAGATAGGCTCTCCCACATGATGATGAGTTGGATGCTCTTTAAAGGCAAATAGAGGACATGACACACACAACCCAACTTCCATGGAACCAGGACATCGCCATCACTGCTTCAAGCCCCTACATTAGCAACATGAAACTAGATCTAAACAAGCCTCCAGAGGAGGTTCTCTTCTTTCTTTCTTAATGCGCTCATTCTACAAATATGTTGTTCTGTTAGCACAATTTTGCAAGATTTTTGTATGTTGACCTACTATTATCGTCTATATCTATCATAGTTTTTTTGGTCTACTAGTCAATTCATATGTAGAGCATCCCAAGAAATTTCCATGTACTAAAGTCCCTGTGTATTTGCTATGACTGACCGCATTTAATATAATTTCTACTCATTTATGTTTAAGAAAAAAATCTAAAAGGTAAACCATAATCTCAAGGTTAGTATAGTGCACTTATTGAATCAAGAGGCATTCTACAACCTAGTATGGGGGAGATGTTGTAGTGTTTGTAAATTAGTGTAAACATTTAAATGTTAGCTCAATATAAGGGAGATGTAGTGTTCGTAAAATGAAATATTAGATCAAATAATAATAATAAAACATAATGTCAACTAATTTTATTTTTTTTAGCATCATCGGTTGCTATATTATGTTTCGAAAATAAAAAAAGGAGGTGGAGACTGCTCCCCTATGGTACATAATTAGATGTCGTGAGGGGCTAGGAAAGTAGTAGTTACAACAACAAAATCCTCCATGTTCCTGCCACTTAGGCTTTGAAGTAAAAGCTAAACTGAAATATATCCTAACAAATTGAAACGCTAAAAAACAACATTTGCAGAACATTATCAATCAATATTGAGATGGCTGATATGCCTGGCTATTATAGGTGAAGACGAGCCTGATATGCCTGGTTGATCCGCGCTAGTTCCCTATATGTATCTTAGTCACCATGAGAGTTTTATGGATCTTTAACCTTTCCATCATGTCAGGGATTACAGATTTGTTGTAGAGATGATTGAGAAAAAAAGATGTTCACTGTCATGGCAAATGATGATAAGTCTCCACGCCATTGCAAACTAGACAACCCAGTGGTCTGGCACATGCCTTGTTGGCTTGTATATCAACATTTTTGTTTAACATGCGCAGAATATGATGGAAGCGCAGATATTTCATAATATGAGCTAGAATGTGGAAACTACTTAAGATCTGATGAAGGAAGGCATTAATGGGATCTCTCTTCTGAGCCATTGAACTGATAACCACTGTCGAATCTCCAAAAATGAAGGCTGCTTCTATACCAAGCGTTCTTAGCTGAATAAGTCCCTAGTAAAGGGCCAGCGCTTCTTCCCTGTTGTTGGAAATATGGTCGAGACCCCATTCATATGAAAGAACATTGTCCCCATTTGCATTAAAGATTACTCCTCCAGCTCCTGCAGCCCTAGGATTCGACTTTGAAGCCCCATAAAAAAAAGGCAGTACCTGTTGCAATTTTGGATCCAAGCTGCAAACTCATCTTCCTTTAGTCTAATTTTCCAATTATGAGGGACAGTATTTTGTCTATTGCTAGCAATGTTGCTTATTTGTCTGTTGTTGTTTTTGTCCAACAAGTGTCCTATGAAGCTTCGCTCTTCAACGCTGAGCTCAGAAATGTCTATATTCCTCTGATTCTTGGCTGAAATGGTTTCCAGGGCAAGGCCCTTTGCCTTGTTTCAAAGACTTCTGATATTCGAAGCCTTGTCCTTAAAAATTTTGCGGTTATGAGCCAACCAAATATTCCATAACATGGTGTAAGGGAGGGTATCCCAGACTCTCTTTGTTGTGTTATTCTTCCTTCGCTGCTAGGGATAATTCTTTTTCCACTTGTGGAGAATTTCTCCTATGGTATTTTGGTTGCTCCACGGGATTTGACTATTCTGAGACAAGTTTTTCCAACATTCGATAGCAAATGGGAAATCAATGAAGAGGTGATGGATGGATTCCTCAGTAGCAAGGCAGTTTGGACAGCGGGAAGGACCATTGATACCACACTTTTGCAGATTTTCGACTGTAAGAATTTTCCCTTTGAGTAGAGTCCAGAGAAAAAATTTAATTTTTGGAATGGTTTCAGACTTCCAAACTCCAATGGTTCAAGATTGGCATGGGATAGTTGTTGCTACAGATGAATTGGTGGGCAGCCTAAATGGTATAAAAAGATCCAGAAGGATCCCATCTGAACCCATCTAGAGCATTCTTTTTGACAGGGGCTATACTATGCAGATGGGGTTGGAGGGCTGACAGGCTAGCTTTGTATTCATTGGGTATAACTGGGAAGGACCAACCAGACCAAAGAAGGGATAAAGGGTCCCACTGAGAGATCTGATCCAAATGATGGATACCAGCTCTTTCAAAAAAAGAGAGAATAGAATTGACTCCTGCTTGCGTATTTATTGGTTGTTGTCCCATGATTTTTTCAGCTCCTATATTGATGCTTGCTCCTCCCTTGGGTATTTTTGAAGTGTTTTGGGCAATTATAGGAATTGCTTTTTTGCATAAGCGCCAGATTTTGGAAGAGTCTCTATTGGGGATGTCTTGATCAAGGAGCTGCTGCCTTGGAAAATTTAAGTATTTAATTTCCAGGACCCTTTTCCACCAGGCAGGAATGCTGGTTATGAGTCTCCATACAATTTTGCCTCCGAAAGCTAAGTTAAGAAATTTGGGGGATCTGATACCAAGACCACCACGGTCTTGGGGCTGTATTACTTGCTTCCAACTGATCAAATTGAATTTCTTTTTGTCATTCTTCCCTCCTTGCCACAAGAATTGACGAAGGATGCCTTCCATTTTGTGGTGAAAGGAGGTCGGAGCTTGAAGAAGAGTGAATTGGTATAGAGGCATAGAAGATATACCGGATTTAAGAAGAGTGAGACGGCCAACTAGGTTAAGCCAAATGGAGCCCCACTGCTGAACTTTCCTTTTCATCTTATCAATTATAGTGTCCCAGACTTCTGCCCTCAAAGGCCCTGCACTTACAGGAATGCCCAAATATGAAAAATGAGTCCAGTCATAGTTGCATGAGACTCCAAAGGTGGCGGCAATATTATGGAGAACCTGTGTTGTTGTATTCCAAACATAAATACAACTTTTTTGTTGATTAACCAGACCACCGGAATAATTCATGAATTTTTCCAGGATAGTTTTGAAGCGCCTAGCTATTGTGACAGAAGCCCCTCCAATTAGTAAGGTGTCATCTGCAAATTGCAAGTGATTTATATTCTTGACTCCATTCCCAAATTTTATTCCTGTTATGAGGCCAACCCTCTGATTGAAATCTAGAGATTTGCTGAAGGATTCAGCCATCAAGATAAAAAGATAAGGTGAGAGAGGGCAACCTTGTCTTAAACCACGGGAGGATTGGAAAGCGTTGCCTGGTCTGCTATTTACAAGAGGGGAGATCCATGGCCCGGAGATGCAAGCTTTAATGAGATTAAGAAAGCCTTCATCAAATCCCATATTTTTCAAAATGGCCAAGAGAAAAGAATGTCACACTCTATCAAAAGCGTTAGCCAAGTCAAGTTTGAGGATAAACCCTTTCTCATTCCTGGACTGACTCGAATGAATGGCTTCTTGAACTAGGAGGATGGAGTCAGTTATATGTCTATTGGCTAGGAACCCCCCTTGATTTTTAGAGATGAGAGATGGAAGAAAGGGTTTAAGGCGAGAGGCAATGGCTTTGGACAGGATTTTGTAGGAAGACTTACAAATGGATATAGGACGGAATTTGGCAAATGACGAGGGCCGATTTTCTTTGGGTATAAGAGCCAGATGAGTGGCATTGGTGTACTCCCCTATTTTACACTTTCGCTGGATCCATTTAAGTATTTTTATCAAATCTTCTTTTATTATTCCCCAGAATGTTCGATAGAAACATATGGGAAAGCCATCAGGACCTGGGGCTTTGTCAGGCTGGAGAATCCATATCGATCCTCTGACTTCTTCCTCATCAATCTCCTTAGTTAAACTGTCATTCATTTGCTTGCTTATCCCTGTAGGAAGGTGTTGTAATAAGTCAGAATAATCCTCCTCTTCTTTAGTTTCAGTAAGGAGGTCTTGAAAATGTTCTGTTGCTATCCTTCGGATGACATCCTGAGTGACTTGTCTATTGCCTTCAGCATCTAGAATGGAGCTTATGTTGTTCCTTATCCTTCTGGCAGTTGTTTGCTTATGAAAAAAGGCTGAATTCTTGTCTCCCCCCTGCAGCCACAGTTGCCTCGATTTTAGCCTCCATTCTTCTCTTTTTACCCAGCATAACTGTAGATAGAGATCGCTTTCTTGTTGTTTGCTCTCTTGGGAGAGACCATACTCCTCTATTGCTCTTTGAGTGTTGTTAATATTGTTCTTAATCTCCTTTTTTTCCTTTTCTGGTTCTTTATAGCTTGTTTTGGCCCATACTTTAATTTCCTGTTTTGTTTTTTTTTTAATTTGGATTCCCAGATGAAACCCGGGGACCCTTCAACATGCTGACTCCAAGAATTGAGGACGATTTCTGCAACTGCTGGTATGTCGTTCCAGAGGGAACTATACCTGAAAGGGATGGGTCCAAGATTGCTATGATTTTCCAGTGTGAGCGTGATTGGATAATGATCTGAAGTTGGGCATGTCAATATGTTAGCGTATCCAACAGAAAACGTGGAAAACAGCGTAACATTGATTAGAATTCTATCTAATCTCTCCATAATGTTACCTACACCAATCTGACGGTTATTCCATGTGTATCTTTGATTTTTTGGTACAATGTCCATAAGTTCATGTTCCTGCATAATGTTTTCCAAATGCATTCTGTAGGGATCAGAAGTAAAGTTGCCTCCTCTCTTTTCATTGGCATGGAGGATAAGATTGAAATCGCCTCCCAAAATAATGTTAGAATTCTCTTCTTCATCAATGTTGGCTTTTAAATCTTGCCAACAACAATCCTTGTCTCTAAAATGGTTGGGCACATAGATGTTGTAGATGATTATAATTTGCCTGTCTTCTTTGTTTTCCAAGACTGTTTTGATCCAGTGTTGATTGATGGTTTCCGAATTGCAGTTCCATATGCTTTGATTCCAGATTGTGGCTATTCCACCTGAAGCTCCTCTTGCTTCACTGATGCTACCTTTATACTGTCTCTGTTGTTCTATAATACCATTCATTTCCCGCTGACCTTGCTTTGTTTCTTGTAACAAAATAATTCCTGGTTTCTCACAATGTATAAGATCTCTGAGGGCTGCTATCTTGGAGGGGTGCCCAAATCCCCTACTGTTCCAAGACAGGATTTTCATCATTGAAATTGTGGTGTTCGGGGAGGTGCTCGCCCCCCTTGATCCTTGTTAACTGTTTCTTTGTCATGCTGACTCAGGATGTAAGTTTCTATGGGTATCTGAGTTCCCATTGCAATATCTTTCTGTGCATTCTCATCCCGATGCTGCTTGGCGGATTTCCTACCCAGACCAGGTTTCTTATATGGGTCACTAGAACCTCCATGTTCTTTGGAAGAACTCCTGGTTATTCTGTTGATGGGAGGATCCAAAGGGGGCTGAGAGGAGATGATCGGGGGAAAGGTGGATTTGGAGGAGCCCTGGGGGAGGCTTTCAAGAGGATCCTGAGGGTGGATTTCAGGGAGAGAAAGAATAGAGAAGGGATTGGATGAAGGGGGCAGAGGATGGGAACGAGGAGGAGATTTAGAGGTTGCAGGAGAGGAGGGGGGAGGATGAACTGCTACAGAGGTCAAAGGGCCTACTTCAGGGGGAGCTTTAACCAAGGAGGCCGATTTCTTTCTTTTAACCACTTCCCATTGTTCCTCTTGAGGATCATTCTCTACATTAATAAGCTTAGTACATCTGTTGGCAAAGTGGCCGTATTCGTGACATACCTTGCACTTGAACAGGATCTGTTCGTAATCTAGCTGCTGAATATGGCTCCAATCATCCACTTTGAGCTTGATGGCTTCAGGAAGGCCTTTGCCGAGGTCCACTTCAACACAAATCCGGGCACAGGCTTGCATGTTGTCTTTTGGTTCGCTTCGATCAACATATTTGCCAACTGCATTCCCAATGGCATGAACCGATTCATCTCCCCAGCAGTGAAGGGGGAGATGAGGGAGCCGGACCCAAACCGGAACAACACTGGGGACATCTAGCTCAGGATCGAAGTCAGGGATCCATTTGTTGAGATACAGGCCCCTGGAGTCCATGAAATAGGGCCCATTTCTAAAAATTAGATCCTTATCTTCTTTGGATTCAAAGTGAAATGTGAAGCACCCTTTCCCGCAAAATCTAATGGATATTTTCCCTTGTATCTTATCAGATCAGTTCCTCTCAACCCATCTTTGGACGGTTTTTGGAGAGGGCCAGAGACCCATAAACTGACCAATGAGTCCTTTTTCTTCCAGAGACAGAGCAGCCATGCGAGGTAGGACTGGAGGCAAGAGAACTTCTTGAAGACCGTTTAGCTTCTTTACAAATTTTGAAACCGCAGGTCAAGGACGTTGTGGTGGTAGTGATTTCACTAAGTCAGAAAACTCCTATTGAGTATCGACCCCCTCCGGTAGAGCCTCCGGAGGGGCCATGGGCGAAAGCTGGAGACCCAAGTGGCTGCACAGAAGGAAAACCTAGGGAGGCAACGCGCGCAGCAGCTCAGTGACGCACTCGATCTTTTTTTGATAACAAGTTCACTATAATGTCAACTAAATTTTAAAAAATAGTAAAAAGTAATAATTATAATTAGATTCAATTCAATTTGGTATATTTAAATTTAGTTATTATTATTAAAATTAGAAACAATCTTTTATGACAAAAAATCATAATATGCCTATCAAATTAAAATAAATTAAAATAATAATGATTAATATTTGTGATCATAATATTTCAAAACATATAATTAATAAAAATGCAAAAAATTAATAAATTAAATTAACGAAAGTATAATTAAAAATTAAAAAAAGCCCCAAGGGTTAGCTCAACTGGTTGAGTCCCCGTTGTTAAGTGCCTCACCGTTCAGGAGGTTGCAGGGTCAATTCTCCTCGACGCCCTTGGGGTTAGGCCTTGCTAGTCTGGCCGAGGGGCTTGATTCCTTTCGGGGTTGATCAACCCAGATATTTCTATGGACATAACGACCACCCAGTGATCGTGAACCACCCAGTGTATATATATGTGTGTGTGTGTGTGTGTGTGTGTGTGTGTGAAATATATATATATATATAATATAAATAGTAATTATAAATTAAGATCCATTTAACCATATAGATTGAGATAATAATTCATATTTGCAATCATTATATTTCAAAACTTCATATTTAAATTTAATTAATAAATATACAAAAATTCAACATTTACAATATTATTTTTTCTATCTTTCTATTTGCATATCACTATAAAAATTCACTTTCAAGAAATTATAAAACATGTGAAAGAAAAATGATGTATTATTAGGATTTTAATAAAAATAAAAATAAGAATATTTATATACATAGAGATGTGAAATTTATATAAATATAAATAATATTATTAAGAACTAGCATGGATCCATTTTAATCAAAGATCTACAAGTGTTGATGTGACAAACTTTCTTATTACCCCTCTTGTGAAATATCACTGCATATATTAATTCATGTAAATAATGTGAAAATAAGAAGGAGTTGTTTTTGCTAACTGTAAATCCAAACAACTTCATTTATTTTACCACCTATCTCCCTAATGAATTTATGGCATTGTTGGTGCAAGCATTGAAGTTGTGTATGGGTCGCCTAAATGGAGGATGATCCCATATTGTCCCTATCCACGTAGGGCATGTTGGTGTGCTCAACATGCAAGAGGTAGGCAATTAGGTTGGTAGCAAAAGAGACCAACGGGAAGGAAAAGGGGACACAATATACTCATATATGCAGACGAGGAGTGCAAGAGAGCTCGCAAAAGAGAACACAAGATCAACAAATGCGGGAGCACATAGAGGAGTGTGACGTGAAGTGAAGACAAGAGAAGAGTAGACATAGGATGTTCCCTGTGATTTCTGATGCATGAATAGTGATGTGTATAGGTTTTGTGATGGGCCAGTGAAGTCTCAGTGGAGAATTTGACTCACTAGTGCTAGTTGTCTTGTCTAATAACCCCTAAGTGGTTGCCTTGGTGCTGCAAACCACTTAGAGTTGGTTGAGGGGCGTTTAAACCATTGGGGTGCTTGTTGGAAGGCCATTAACCACTCAGCAAGTGTAAACACTAGAGTGCTTACTGCTACAAGCAATTGTGTACCACTTGGACAATGTGCTCTAGATTCATATAGTGCTTGCCTTGAAAATCCAACTAGGAACCACCTTCGAGTGAGATCATACTCCAGGCACTGGGCAGACCTTCACTGCACCTAAGGGTGAATCTTTGTGATCTATTTTGAGAGGCAACAGAGTCATTGTGGTGCTTGCTACTGGAGGCAGTTGTGAACCACCTGGACAATGCATTCTCTCTCATTTGGTTGACTTGTACTAGTGTGAATTCCCTTGAGCACTTAACTCCTCCAACTTTGAATCCAGCGCAGAGGTGGTTAATTGCAGGAAAGATTGTAGTGTAGATGGTCTATGGTTGGGTGGAGAGTTGAAGTCCCTCTCTTAGTTGTCAGTCATTCAACTTAATAAAATAATTGTATTTACTTATATATATGTTGCATTATGAATAATGAATGATGTCGTTATGTGCTATGGCAATGTATGTATCAACATTGTTAATGGAGGAATGTGTTATTCCTATTTGTCTATGATGAAATGCTTATGGAATGTTCTCAAAGATTTGAGGAGTTTGGAGGCTTTTGCCTCTATTGATATGTTTATAAAGAGCAAAGCTATTTTCATCGTCATGAATCACTAATTCATGCACTTAGTTATATTGTTGCATTATGTGAAATTCTGGTCTAATATGCTATGAATATCATGGATCTTTGTTTGTTTAAAATTGTTGATTGTCTTTCCTAGTAAAGAAGTGAGAATGAGGCAATGTATGATATATCAGTGGATCTAATAGTGTTGTTTGGGATCCATTTTATGATTTAAAATGATGTTGCTATATTTGAGTTTACAGAGTAGTGTTAGCTATGGCTTAGCTTGTTTCAGTGTCTGATAGTAGGCATGTTGATTGTATTGTGTTTCAGTGTCTGATAGTAGGCATGTTGATTGTATTGTGGTTGAATATAATGAGTAGAACGTTTTGGAGTTAGATAAGGGTTTTATCTCTATAAAATGATAGTAGGCATGTTGATTGTATTGTGGTTGAATATAATGAGTAGAACGTTTTGGGGTTAGATAAGGGTTTTATCTCTATAAAATAGATGTTCTGAACAATGCCATGCGTCAAGGAGAACCTTGGCAAAGTCCCCTGAAGTTCTCAGATTTTATTATTGCAGCGATCAGATTTTGTAGTTGGCGTCAGATAGATTATTGGGAAGATAATGTATCCAGGCCAGATGCGTTTTTAGGATTTGACGCTTCAGTGCATCTAGATATATAAAATGATTGGATGCACTAGAGTCTACCGGATGTATCCAGAAATCCGAGCATCTGACTAGGCAAACGTCATGCATGTTAAGAAATGCATCGGATTTAGAATAATCTGGATGTTCCGCAGCCAGCCTGATTTGGGCAACAATATCCGATGGGGTCCCACTTGGGCGGGGTCGAGTGTTATTTTATTTGGTAAGGAATCTGGAGCATCTGAGACTTTGCGCTTAGTGTAAATATTAGTGGAGCCAAATGTCAAAGTGAGTTGATAGTTTATCTGATATCCGAAGATCTGAATGTGTAACAGGGGTGCACACTGGTCTACACACTGAATATTCGTGTAGTTTAACGAGGCAGAGGAGTAGCCCACAAAGTTATGGAAATTCTGGTTATAGTTAGAAAAAAATCTGGTCAGGATTTCTGTAAGCAGTTGTTTATAATGAGATTTTTTGAAAGTTTTTTTAGTGGGTTTTTCCGGTCAAAATCCGGCAGCAATTTATTGGAATCCCAAGTTTGATAGCTAGTTTCTCCATAATCAAAGCGCCCAGGAGTTTTTCAAGGTGCTGAATCCAAATATGCAGTTAAAAAACCATTTTAATTGCAACAAATCAATATTTAACCTCAATTTCTTCTGCCGGATTCCGTCACCGGAATCTCCAAAAAGTCGCATTATAAACAACTCTTTTTTGTAAATCCAAATTATAGTTGTTAAACTTCAAAATTTTAGGTGTCCTGGATGTTTTTGATGGTGCTGAATCCATTTCCATAATCAAAAACACGATTCAAGCACTATTTTTTGAAATTTTTTTACCCAAATTCCAGCGACTTTTAACCATCCAGATAAATTAACGACCTGAATATATTCTACAGTCTGGATGTAGCGTGGGAACGAAGTAAAGCAAAAAAGACGTGAGTATTATGGGACCTGCAAAGAGAGATGAGGTGGAAAATGCCACGTTAGTCGTTGCGGCTACGTGGCAGCATTGTGGGCTCCACGGTAAGACTTGCAAAGGAGGATATACCGAGTTCAGGCAATCCGGCGGTCGAAAAATAGTGCACAATGGTAAATATCGTGTGCACTAAAATTTCCTTCAAGGCCGAATATAAAGGAAAGTTGTGTAAAAGCAGTACGGGGTTGGGTTTGGTGGGACCTACGCCATTGAGTCCACATATTTAATGTTGATGTGGTGCTGTGTGTTCGGCCAAACTTAATCGAGCATAACTTTTAATCTAGAAATTTGATTGCGATAAAATTTATATCGACAGAAAGTTCTGGACAAGTCGAAAGCAATGGCTGATTTTGAGTTTTGATGAAGTTGGAAAAAAGGAATTTTTTATGTAACCCCATTTTTATAACAGACATTGAGGGGTGGTTAAGGGAGTCTAAAGGGGTGAGATAGAGCATTACAATTGAGGAATTAAATATCGTGAACATTTTCTTAAGTTTTGCAATCAAAAAGAGGTTTGCATCTTAAGATATTTGATCTTGTTCAATGCTTCGTAGATCGTGAATTATGATGGATCTATGCTGGTTCAACTAAAGGCTACAAAATATTGGTTTTTATGTTATCCCTTAAAATTTTGTACAAATTTAATTATGCTTCAGCCCTAGTAAACACAACCAGTTTATGTTGCAACATTCACGTTTTTATGTGGTCTACTCATCTTGTCAACCTTCGCGTTTTTTATGTGGTTTACTCATTTTGTTTGTTGAAAGAAAATGCAGTTGACATTTTCACGTGTTCTACTCCATTTGTTTGTTGAAAAATATGCAGATCCACTATATATGAACATATTACTTTCATATTCACTTTGGGCTCAAACATAACCTCGCACTACTAGGTGTACACAGTACAAGAGTTGGCTTATCCCTTACATAATATATTAGAGGTTGTTTCTTATTTTCGCATTATGCCATCCGTTTTGCTACATTGACTGCAAATCCTTCAAACTAACATAACACCGTTTTGGGAAAAAATAGTTCAAAAGTTACAAATATTGGACTTGAAAATTATAGAATAGCAACCGAAATCTGGGAACTGGAGTTCTTATTAGTGAAGCATAAACATAAGTTCTTATTAGCGAGTGACTATGTGTAAAAAAGAATCTCATAATATGGTCCTTAAGTTTTTCAAACATTAATGGCCAAACATAATTCGCAGGATTGCCAAGTATGCAGCTATTTAATGACGCTCAGATCCCAAGACAAGTATAAACTGCACTAGAATTGGAATATTAACTTATTAAGTAATTTCCATTTTCGAGTTCCCTCTGTTGTTTTTTGTGTCATCATGTTTAGCTAGCACATGATCCAACTGACATACATTGTGCAATGTTTGACATAAACATGTTTTGCAATGTTGGAATGTCCTTCATCGATACCCTCTGGGTCTGTACCAAGCATTGGTCTACATGAATTTGGGACATAATCTGGCTTGAAATTCCATACCGTTCAAAATGACCAGTGACACTGTTGTTGTGCAAACCTGCAACTCTCCCCATCCATATTGTGCAACTCCCAACTGTTTTCACTTAATTCTTATACTGCTTTGGATATTTCAAAATATCAGCAAGATCATCGAAGCCTTTTTCACCCATGGTAGAATCCTGATTCATTACTTCCTGCCTCAAAGGGCCTTCAGATCATTGCTTTCAAAACCTTCCTTGAAATCCTGATTCAACACGTCCTGTTCCATGGCATTTTCAGATTGTCACCTGATTTCTGCTGCTTGCTGCAACTGTAGACACTCTTTGGCCAAAACATTTGTGCCCCATCTAAAAATTATCACCCTGAGTCAGCTGACTAATTGTAAGTTCAATTTAAAATTCCTGTCAAGATTTCAAATTTCCCCGATTACCTGATGATATCAGAGACAAGGTTAGAATTAGACAACGAAAGGCAAAAATCAACAGCATATTTGAAATCAAAAAAAGACACTGGCACTCTTAGAATCCAGTGCATGCAACCAAATCCTTCTCCTTCTGTTGTTAGTTAGTTTGTCTACACATCACCAATAATCTGCGCAAGAACATAAGCCATCCTTGAAATGATGGAACCGGCTGGCATCCCTTATAATAATTTCTCGCTCAACAATCTTTGAGATGAACTTGGTGGCAACATGACAATCACCACACACCCTAAGGTTCTTGAAGATTCGCAGTGGAGTCCCATTGGGTGTGCTGATAAGCCCTAAAGCAATGGCCAACTTTTCACTATGATGGCAGAGCAACAGTCTCTTTTGTTCTTCCTCTACATCATGTAGTATAAAGTTAGTGTCAGGGACATACCCTGCCTTTTTAATCTGTTCCATTAATTCTTCTAGTTTTGTATAGATCGCCTCTGTTTGTGGGTGTGATCTGTCTCTGACACCAAAGGTATGCAAGCTTCCATTCACCTTGATCCAGCTGCGTCCTGGTTCCTTTCTGACCCCACTGTCTTTCATCAACTTTCTCACTTTTGCTACATCATCCCACCTGCCAGCTGCAGCAAAGATGTTTGACAGCAGCACATATGCAGAAGCATCTTGTGGTTCCAAAGCGAGAATACGTTCTGCTGCATGTTTTCCTAGTTCTACATTCTGATGGGTTCTGCAGGCCCCAAGCAGGATCCGCCAAACCAAGGCACCTGGTTCAATTTCCATTTGATATACAAAGTTCTTTGCCTCATCCAATAGTCCAGCACGGCCGAGAAGATCAACCATACAAGCATAGTGCTCTATGCCTGGCTTGATGCCATGATCCTGACTCATAGAATTAAAGTAGTAATAACCTTCATCCACCAATCCCACATGGCTGCATGCAGAGATAAGTCCAACAAACGTAATGTGGTTTGGCTTCATCCCTGCCTGTTTCATTCTTTCAAAAAGGTGCAAAGCTTCCTTCCCACAACCATGCTGGGCATACCCTGCAATCATCGAAGTCCAAGAGATGACATTTCGCTCAGGCATTTTGTCAAAGGCCATATATGCATCCTCGATACTTCCACATTTGGCATACATGGTAATCAGGGCATTCCATGCAGCGATATCTAACTCAAACCCAACTTTGAGGATGTAAGCATGGATCTGCCTCCCAAATTCCAGGGATTCTAGGTCTGCAAATGCCCCAGTAAGAATGGAAAAGCTATAATTATCTGGTTTAGTTCCTTCTTCTTGCATCTGGCAAAACAATTTCAGAGCCTCAACCCCATTTCCATTCTGCGTATATCCCACAAGCATGGCATTCCATGAGATCACATCTCTTTCATGCATTCTATCAAACAATTGGCACGCATCTTCTAAGCTACCGCATTTGGCATACATGTCAATCAGGGTACTTGCTGTATACCTATCTGACTCATATCCCATCTTGATGATTCCCACATGAGCTTTTTTACCTTTTTCCAGATCTGCTAGACTCGAACAAGCACCTAAGGCACTAATGAAGCTAAACTGATCTGCCTTCACACCTGCTTGTTGCATTTCATTAAATATTCTTAGGGTTTCCTCACTATGTCCATTCTGTAGATAACCTGCAATTAATGCATTCCATGATATAACATCTTGTTTGGATATTTTGTCGAAAACTTTGTGTGCATCCCTAACATTTTTGCAATTCGCATACATGGTAACAAGGGCATTTCCAACAGCATTGTCTGAGTGAAATCCAGCTTTTACAATGTTCGCATGGACTTGTTTACCCTCCTCCAAAGCTGCCTGACTGCTCAATGCCTTAAGAACACTGGAAAACGTGAACTGATTTGGTTTTTGTGCAGGTTGCACTTGGCAATATAACTTCAAGGCGTCCTCAATTTGCCCCGCTTGTGCATACCCAGAAATCATAGTATTCCATGTGACAATGTTACGTTGAGGAATTTCATCGAACACAGCCCGTGCATACTCTATGTTCCCACATTTTGCATACATGTCAACAAGGGCACTCCCAACAAAGATATCCAATTCAAATCCACTTTTGACGACATGGACATGGACCTCTTTGCCAGATCCCAAAACTACAAGGTTGGAACATGCCATGAGAATACTACCAAAGGTGAACTGATCGGGCTTCACATTATGAAGTTTCAATTGATACATTTGGCAATAAAGTTTAAGGGCCTCTTCAGGAAAGCCTTTCTGGGCAGTTGCCGCAATAATTGCATTCCATGAAACCTCATCTCTTTCAGGAATTTGGCAGAACGCTTTCTGAGCATCTTCTAAGCTGCTACAATTAGCATACATTGTAATAGTCGCATTTGAAATTACGACGTCTGATCCAAATCCATATTTGATACAGTGTGCATGCACCACCTTACCCCATTCCAGAGATTCCAGTCCAGCACATGCCCTTAGAACACTGACAAAGGTGGGGTGGCTAAGCTGAATATCTGTTAAACACATCTCATAAAACAATCTAATCGCATCCTCACAGCACCCATCCTGTGCATGCCCAGCAATCATTGTATTCCATGAGACAACATTTTTTCTTGGCATTTTATCAAACACTTGGCGGGCAATCTCTAAACCGCCGCATTTCGCATACATATTCACAAGGCGGTTTCCTAAATATGTATCGGACTTGACCCCCATTTTGATCACCTGAGCATGCACACACATCCCTTCAGAAAGGACTTTCAACTTTGCACAACATTGCAAGAGGCTTGCATAAACTCTGGAATCTACTATATTCCTTTGTTGGCTCATTAAATTGAATAATTCCAGGGCCTCCTCCAATGCTCCCTCATTGCACAGAACCTCCACATCATGCCAGATGTTATCTGACCTAGCGTTCCCACTCTGCATCATTTGATGTTTCACTGGTTCAAGGCTCGACCGTGTGGGATGTTGTACTACTCTAAGGGCTTCGGCATTACCAAGTTTAATTCCTATAAATGCCTGTAAATTGCACTCAATTAAGTTAGCTCTTATGCACTGAATCTAGCATAGTTCGTCTTGTAGCATTGCTCAAACCTGACATCTACATATACATGGTTTTCAAATGCTTGGTTATTATTTGATACAGATAAAGTAAAATATTAAACACCTGCAAGGCCTATATATATCCTGACTGTTGCATAGAAATCAAGTATGCTGATCTTTTGCATATATTTTGACAGTGGAGACACCCAAGTCGATGGCCAATACTAATTTTGATTGAAGATGGCATATTGAGTGAGCAAAATGTTAAATTTGTAATCAGATAAGGTTATCAGTCAATGTAAACTTAAATTTCATTTTGAAATACGATGACACAGATGTGCAGGTTATGCATTTATCATCGATGGCTCGTACCTTCTTTAGAGAGTGGCAGTGTGCAGAGTCGGGGTTCCTTTGATCCAATTCAATCCAACCCATTCTGAAATTGGAAGAAGAAACGAAATGGGCGGGTGTAGTTGCCATTGTAGCCATATAACTTCCAATTACATGGCATGGATGGAGTGGAACATAGATTTTATATTTGTACCAGTCAATTTAGAGAGCTATCTCTTGATCATTTAACCCAAAATTGATTTTGAAATTGGGATTGTGTGCTGATTTTTTAGCATTGTCTTTTTTTTTGCGAGGACTAGTTATTGAAAACATGTAAGTTTTAGTCGTGAGGTTTAGTTAGTGTCACAATACAAATTTTAATGTCTCACCCTCATCCTCTTTATGTGAATAGTATTTTGTTTCTTAAAAAGAGATGGCTTTTTTTTTATTAATCTTTGTCTTCGATTATAGCATTCTTTTTGCTGTCAGGCTGTGTTGTTTATGCATTATTTGGTTGTGTTTTTATAATTTTAATCAAAATTTTATGTAACTGTTTAATATTTTTATTTTTTTTACAAATTTAAAAATAATTATTGAATTTTCAGTAAATGTTATTTTTAATTTTTTATTGGCTAAAGAAGTTCTGATGGGACATAATTCCCCTTGTGGATAGTGTTTTATTTTCGTTCTTTTCCAATGCCTGACAATTCATTTTAAAATTAAAATAAAAGTAATTTTGTGAATGACCATTGTCATTGGTGAGTGCTCTGACATTGTCATTGTTATGTTAGCACTCTGCGCAATGATGTGAGAATTGATGTGGTTTTTTCATTAATGCTTTGTTAAATGTGTGAGAATTGATATGGTTGCAACTTGTTTGCATAGGCTTAAGGGTGGGGGTGCAACTGAACAAACGGCGAATTAATATTATTATGTGCAAAAGTGTTGGGGTTCTTTGCATAGCGAGTGTTCTGACACTGATGAACGATGTGATAATTGGTACGATTTCATTGTATGAGAGAACTGGGTTTGTTAAATTTTACAATTGTTCAATGTTGTATCAATTACTATAGCCCAATTTATCCCTTTTACTAACAGTGCATCCAATTATTAGTAGTATAATCAATCATAAACATAATTGAAGAATGAACAATAGGAACAATGATAGATAATACAATAGCACACAACCATAAGAGACAGCATATTGGTCCAAGACCAGGGAAAAACCCCACAAGGGGAAAACCCTTTCAAATCTTCTTCTTCTTAAGTAGATTGTCGTAAAAAAGTTACAACAATGAGTACAATGAGCCCAATACATATAATCAACAACATGTAATAATAAACCAAATCTACAGATATACAAATCTATATATCTGTCATACCAGTAGAGAAACTCAGATTTACTGATCTACAATAGAAAAACCCAGATCCACTGATCTACAACAAAGAAACCCAGATCTACGGATCATTGATGTCGAGATGCCAAAAACCTAGATCTGAATTGGGTCGTTAGCATCAATATTATCTGCGTGCAACCGGAAACTTCAGGGTCGCACTCACGAAGACAGTATGTGGGTGACTGTAACATCAAAGTCTCTCCCATGAGGTCTCTGTGCCTGCGGCTATGGATCTAAGCAGCGAATATCCAAAGTCGCTCCCTTGTCGGGTTGTCCAAGCGACCGATCAAGGCAAAGTCGCACTCATGCAGTGTTATCCGAGTGACCGACAAAGAAAAGACGTTCCATGGGTTACCTGAAGCAAGCAACTGAGGACTAGAACCCTCTGAAGGCAAAGTCGCTCCCTCTGAACTGCCTCCCAGAGACTAGAGAGCCAAGGTCGCTCTCTTACCCACTTTGTGCCAGTGACTATGGACGAAAAACTTCAGATTTGTGCCAACCACTGAGATCCAAAATACCCTAACTCAGAGCGAACCTTTCGCATGTGATCTCAGACCCAATGAAGACTTTCGTTGATGAACCTATGTGAGCCAAGACAAAGTAGAAGAAATAAAAACATAACTTGAGAGTGTGTCTAAATGAGCTTGAGGTCACTTCCTTTTATAGGCTTCTTAAGGGTTTACTTAGGGTTAAGAATTACCCAAGCAGTTACCCAAGTGGTTAGGGCCAACCCATTCCATAATGAATGAATTAATAAAATAATTTAAAACTTAACTTCTATTTGATAGAATCAAGTAATCTTTAGGTCCATTTTGATCCTCTCGAAAAGAGGAATTTAATGCAAGCATCATCTTGGTCATCTGGGCTATCCAATGTGGAATTTTACCGCATTTGCAAAAATTAACATTTTGCACTCTGTAGCGAATGAGCTAAAGGCTTTATATTTTTAAATTATTATCTAGGAACATTTTTTCCAAGTACAGAAATAGTTGTATGAAGGTGGTTGTGTGAAGTTAGATATTAATTCAGTTGCACAACACTATTATGTTAATGCTTTGTTCAATGATGTGAGAATTCATGATGTTGCAGGTTGTTTGCATAGGCCTCAGGGGGGTAAGGTTGAACAAATGTCGAACTAATATTATTATTTTTGCTTGTGCATAGTACAGAGTATGTGCAGGAGAACTGGGGTCCTTTGAATAGTGAGTATTGGGGTCATTGTGCAGAACATTTATTGTACGGAAGATAGAGTATGTGCAAGAGATTTGAGGTCTTTTGTGTAGACGAGGGTGCTAAAAAACTATAATTTCAATTCCTATGAAGAAAAAGTGTTGTGCGGTAAAACGAATGTGCGGAAGAATTTGTTTTTTTTAATTATTATTTAGCAGCATTTGGGTGCGAAAAAATTATAATTTCAATCCCAATGTAGAAAAAGTGTTGTATGGTAAAACGAATGTGTGGAAGGTTTTGTCTTTTTTAATTATTATTTAGCAATGTTTTTCAGAAGTAAGAAAGTAGTTGTACGAAGGTGGTTGTGTGAAGCTAGTTGTTCGAAGGTATCATGTGCAAAGGGATTCGAGGTCTTTTGCGTAGACAAGGGTGCTAAAAAACTGTAATTTCAATTCTTGTGAAGAAAAATTGTTGTGTGGTAAAACAAATGTGTGGAAGGCTTTGTCTTTTTTAATTATTATTTAGCAACGTTTTTTGGAAGTACGGAAGTAGTTGTAGAAGGTGGTTATGCGAAGCTAGTTGTTCAGAGGTATCGTGTACGGAGTTTTGAATGTCAATTAAGGGAATTATTGAGTGCGGAAGTATTTTTGCGCACGAAGTTGTGTGGAGGTTTTTGTGCGTGTGCAGATGTTATGCTCTAGTTTTGTTCAAATTTTACTAAGATAATAAATATACAAATCTTGTTTTTCAAATGTTATTTGGGGACGTACTTCACAATGTATAATCATTAATTAATATCAGTTTTGAAGCTAGTTTCTAAGAGATTTTGTCTGCGGAGTTTCAAATGTCAATTAAGGGCATTACTGAGTGCTGAAGTAGTTGTGCAGATGAAGTTGTGAGGAGGTTGTTGTGCATGTGTGGAGGTTATGCAAAATTTTTGTGCAAAGTTTACTAAGATAATAAATATACAAATTTCTTTTTTAATTCTTATTTGGGGACATGTTTCACAACATGTCATAAGTACACACTTGCTTTATTGGTCCCTTACTAGGTACGTACATATTTCTATGTTTCTACTTCCATACATCCATCCCTACCACATGTTTCGCACAAGAAATGCCTCGTTTTCACATATATGCATTTGTGTTATGTTTGAAGTGTACAAAAATCATGATTTTAGATTTGATGTTTTGGTGCTTATTTGGTTTTCTAAATGCATGAGTAGATGTGTACTTGGTGAATTAAATGTCGAGATGACTTGTAATTATCTACAACTCTATTTTCTATTAATCATAGGACAAACATCAAGACGATGAAAAATCTGGATGGCAGTTTTATCTTTGTAGCATGTTTCAAACGCAAAATAGTGGCAGGTGGTAATTTCTAGGGAAACGAGACTACAAATATTTGAAATAGCTAGTATAGTAAGGGGGAAAACACTATTTGCAGTGATAAACAAAATAGTGGGGCGTGCAACATTTTCTCTTTGCAAATTGTGTTTAGGAGCTTGGAGTATTGTCTGAGCTTCTGTTGCCTTATATATATTGTTATCTGTGGGATACAGAAGTTGTACAATACTACAATCTTCTATGCTTATTTTCTTATTCGCTTTTGGAAATGGTGTGAGTTTTTGGTTCGTCAAGCTTTTCTCTATAATACTCTGCAGTATTCTGTAAACTTTGGTTTGCTTTAAGATAGTGCGAGAAATGAGTATGTCAAGTTATTCATAAATCAAATTTGCTTCGATTTTACAAAGTATTGGGGAGTAGTTGTCAAGTTGATTCACTGTATAAGGTAATTTTGTTATTTTTGTGGTATTATTAATACTTTTACAAGTTTTAACTTTTAGTAATTATATTATTTTTGCAATTTTAAAAAACAAATAGTTTAAAATTAAATATGTATGTGTAGAATAAGGTATGCACTGCATCATAAATTCGTGTCAAATTTTGCGAAAAATAGATTTGTCAGGTTATTCATAAATCATATTTGATTCGGTTTTACAAAGTAGTGGGACCAGTTGTCAACTCGATTTGTCATAGAGAGTAACTGAATATAGGTTACAAAATCGCCCGGAGAGTTATATTTTGTTGGAATCTTGCGATTTGATTCAACACCATCAAAAACTCCCTAGATACCTAAAATCCTGAAGCCAATCATTGTAACTTAGATTTTCCAAAAATTTTGCAAGATTTTAGCAAAAATCGTGGCAGAATTTGCACTATTTTCCAGGCAAATTTGTGGTCTCTTTAGACTACTCTACATGGATAATAAAATTCTCTATAAGATTCGGCAGGAAAATTTTGAAGAAATCGTATGTTGAAAGTGTTTGAAACATTTTTTTATTCTAAATCTTGATAGCTATTACCATAATCTTTTAAAAAAATTGCGGTTAGAGTGCGATGTTATCGATAGCTTTTCAAGTCTTCAAAACTGACCAGAAAAACAAAGTTTGTTTGGGCATGTTGCTGAAAAATATAGCGGTGACTTTTTTTAATTCAAGGTTACAGTTGTCAATTTCATCATCTAGGGGTCAATCGGATATGTTAACAAAAAAAACAACTTGCAGTGATTTTTGGTGCTCTTGGAAAATTTGTCGATGGGGTTTTTGATGGTGCTGAATCCATTTCCACTATTATGAAAAATGATCGGGTGAGACAGTAATTTTTGTCCATGTAGATGAAGTTGCCAATTATTGCAAATTTATGTTTCTTATGGAACATATATCAATGAGCTTGAAGCGAGAGCAAAGTGCATAGTAAATGCACAGGATGCTTCTGAAATTTCAATTTTTTTTCCTATTACTATCTGTAAAACTTGGTTTTGCTATATTTAAATGTTATTTGCTTAAAGCATCATCTATAATGGTTTTTCACACGATTGATATTAATAGTGAGTGTTTGTGAAGAAAATGGGGAATTGTATACTGGAATGGGATTTGAATACATTATTCATTGACATATTTTTTTCCCCTTCCACTGCAAAGGAATAACGGGCAGCATGTGAGGGAAAGATGTTGTTTGCAATGATATGGTTAACTCCCTTGTTGAGATTGATGATAGCTTTGATTAGTCGAGAAATTATGAGTGATATGTGAATCTATCAACAAAAGAAAAAATAGATGTTCAAGGAAATTGTTTATCTTTGTGCAAATAATTTTGATTTCAAAAAGAGTGCAATTAAGCTAGGAGTGATAAAGGTTTCTCTGAACCCCAATGTATTCATATTGTTATTCAAGTTACTGGAATTGAACAAGCATTTAGAATTTTTCGTTGCAAATAGTTTCCTGGAGGCAAAAGGGTGCGAAATTGACATTATGCAGGAATTCATTTCTACAAGTTCTTAGGTTCCTTCCGATGTTTCTCTTGTAGATATTTCTTTGTTTAGGCAATTGTTTAGGAATTGTTGTTGGCTATTTTCCCATGTAGCAAGGCTAAAAAGTACATCACATGTTCTAAAATGCATTTTCCATGTGCTTTATGAGACATACACAAATAATTGTATGTTCAATTGGGATTATGTCATTTCGAATGATTATATTTTCATTTACACCCAAGAAAAATTGGTTCTTTATGATGTCATGTCTAATAACCCTTCTTGTGTCAAGGAATGTGTTTGACGGTTTACCCTGTAATCCTATATTCAAGTTTTTGGAGGAACCAATGCAGTTTTGGTATCCTATATTGTGGAAGCATGAAGCTTCTTTAAATTTTTGCTTAGTTCAAGATGTGTTTGTGAGACAAGTGTACAAAATGGTAATTGGACAAGAGCCTCCTCGAATATCTGTAATGGTTGAGGCTTTCTTACTTCTCAAGGGGGAATTTGAGGAAAGAGAGAAATATTGTTATAGGAATTTATGGTTTTGAAGATAGGTTATTTCTTTTGCCAATGTTTGTTCTAGATAAGTATTTTATTGCTGAAGTCTGTAGGAAATATTACCATTAGCTATCTATATTTGAATATATATATATATATATATATATATATATATTTCTTTTCATTTACTGTTTGAAAAGTGACTGTGAAGAATACAACTCATGCTCTCGTTGTTGCAAAGTATTTGGATGCTTTCAACTTATGTGAAGTTGAAGCTATTAAAGGCTTTGATAAAGGAAAAGAAATGCACAAATCACCTTGAGTCTATGAGATACAGGAACTTGTTTCCGAGAAGTAGAGAATAGGGCGAGCAAAGTCAGAGTGTTGATAGAAAAATGTTAGTAGATGTTGGAAAGTTTGTTGAGAAAGGGATCATCACGATGGGAGAAAGACCTAAGAAAAGAGGCACAAACTATGCAGGGCAATCTCAATCTTTCACACGTAATACTAGTGTGACTTCATCTCCTAGCAAAAAAATAAAGAGAAGTACTGGAAGCGAAAAACTGGTTATCGATAGGATATCAGGTGGCGGGGTTGATGAAGGGCATCCTCGTCAAGTAACTCCAAAACGAGTGCATATTGTTGAATCATTTAGATCCAAGGGTGCACTTAAAGCAAAGAGGATTGAAAAAATGATGGACATGGAAATTGATAGCGTTGTACTACCTGATTGAGTTAGTGCTTCCTTGCAAGAAAATCAGAGAATAATGGAAGAAATTGTTGGAGAGGACATTAGTTTCGATGAGAGTTTTGTCACATTGCGGGATGCAAATTATGACAGGGGTGATAAGGGATTGAAGATTGAAAGAATACAACTTTTTGATAGAAAGATTGTTGATTAGACAAAATTGAATATTGATCTATCTTCGGTTCCAATGCCTGGGTTGGTGAAATTGCATCATCCTGGTGGTGAAGCACTTGCGGATTATGTTATTTGACGACAAGCAGAAAATAAAAAGTTGAAGGAAAAAATAAAAGAGTTATTAAATGATCTAAGTGTGGGTCCTTTGCTAAATACTCCATTGGTGATACCTAGCAGATCTAACAGGTTTGAGAAACCTGTCAATTTTCTAAGTGTAGTGAAATAGTATATCATTAATAATATCTAAAATATTGTGGATCATTGGATCTACATGGCAAGTTACTTTTGATCTTTGACATTTAAAGTGGAGAACGAGGTCTTTTGTTGAACTAGACAAAATTGAGCAGGAGGGAGACAAGGAATTCATGGACAGTGACCTATTAAATTTTGGTCAGAAGGTTGATTCACAGTCCAAACTAGAAAGAGATAATTAAGGTCTTCCTGATGTCGATCGGATAAGGCAGATCAGGGTTGCATGGTCTGGGAAAATCAGAACATTGGAAGAGATTATTTTTTACTGTGGAAACATAGAAAATCAAATAACATATGTGTATGTTAATGTGGTAGTGATTATTCAGAATTTAAATGGTTTTTCTATGACATATGAATATGGATTAATTTCAAAGGAGAAGTTGATGGTTGATTTGGAGAAGTTGAAACAATCGCAGGAAACAGAGTTAGATGATATAATTGATTTTAGTGTAGAGGAAATTAGCAAATGAATAATTACTTTTGTTGATGTTAATAAAGAGTACTCTACTTGGTTTTGCAATTGCAACAAGAAGAAAAAGAAATTGAGGAGGAGATATTCAATGAATGTGTTAAGCAGGACATTATTGTTTCTCTGATGAAAGAATTCATCTAAGCTAAAGTGAAGGAATTCGTTGCAGGAAACCTCATTGCGAGAGATAGCTGAAGAATATCATACTTTTCTTTTACATATCGTATGTGTTTTAATGCATTGGAACATTTGTTTTCGTCATCAAAGGATTTAACTATTTAGATATTATGTATGCGTTATGATGGAATATTCTAATTCATGAATGCAATTACTTATTATCTGTTGTAGATGACTTTTTGGAGATTGCAGTTGATGGGATTGCAATCACAGCTATCACCGAGACACCTTTGCAATTGAACTATTGAGATTTTCATAAGTGCTTTATGCAATAGAGCCTATTTCTTGGACGATGGATTTGTGATCATAAATTATTTGAATTTTGATTACTTTTTTTTCTATGTTTGTTAATTATGTAAACAATTGTGAGATAGCGTTTGACATGGGATGTTGTATGGACCTAAGTCCTCGAACATTATACAAAAAAAGTAATTAAACAATTATTTACCATTATTTACTCTGTGCTTTTATATATTATCCGATGTTCTGTAATGAATAATAATTAAATTGCATTTATGTTGACTTTGTTCTAATACTCATACTTTTTACTATTTATTTCAATAATTCTTAGATTATGTTTTACATGTGAAGTTGTATCTATTGCATCTGTTGTCACTAGCATTTGAATCTGAATACAATTCACTATGTTGATAACTATTAAGGGTTGTTGGGCTAGAAAGCGTTACTATTTTGTTGCATTCATCTTTATTTATGAATGCATGTAGAAAAGTGAAAATGGCACACATTAGTGTTTCATTGTACGCAGTTTTCATTCTACCGAAATTAGGATAAGAGTTTCAATAATGCAAGGAAACTGCTTGGTGTGAAAGCTCTGCATAGTATATGACCATAATAGTAAATAATAATAATTATACACTGAATTATGAGATCTTTGTTTTGCAAAGGTCAAAATTGTAAACCAGTTTCTATAAGTGATTTTCTTATAGACATATACAATTTGTTTTCTTAAAGCAAATACGTTTTTAAATAAAACCTACTGAACAAAATACATCAAGAGAGAGGATACAATGATTATCTTATCTTCATCTACTACAAACACTTCCATTAGACCTTACCATATCCTTAGTGCTTCGTCTGAGAGCTGGTCAACCTTGCAGTTAATTTCCCTCAATACATACTGGCAAAAAAGAGATAAGAACTGGGTTCTTATATCTCTCTTTTCTATTTGATAATGAAACAAGAACTAAATTTTTCACTCTGTAATTTCCATTTACCTAGCCTGACAAAATATTATAGTCTCCGATAATATAATTATAATTTTTCAAGGTCGGATAATGAAGGTGACGAGTAAGGGAGTATGGCTATGAAGTTGTGCGAAGGATAGAACTTGTATCTCCCACGAGGGTTTTGTTAATATTTACCAATTGACTGCAACATCACTGGTGGCATTGGAACATGTCAGTATTTACTATTTATAGCCTAGGTGTGGAGGTGTGGGGTTCAGGCATGTGATACTCGGTGAGGGGTGGGTTATCTATCAGGTATCGAGGAGGCATTAGAAGTTCTACAGGTCAATATTCGTTGCTGAGATGAAATAAGAACTAGTAGATTACTTAGCATATCCCTATGACTTTGTGTCGATCTGGACAAAGTCTTCACCTCAACATACCGATATGAAGTCACTGGGAGTAGATGGGATACCTACTTTGCAGGTCGAAAAATCTAGGGTTTCACCAAAGGTGGCTTATGGAAGCCCTACATACCTTGAATTTGAAAACCTTGTATTGGCATCTGGATAGAACTTTCTTGGGTATCAAAGTACAGGGAATATCATGGACCCTCTTATACAACAACAAGCAGACTTCTTGATTCCATCCCCACCCTCGCTACAATTTTTGGGTACATGCACCAACCCTAGCCTGACAGACAAACATTGTTATGGATCTCTCAATCAGGATGGGCACACTAGAGTTTTTGAATATTTTTCTGGCTCGGCCCCCTCTAGGGTTCAATATATTGTGGGAAGTGGCCAGGCACAGAACATTGACACAACACACCTAAAGCAGGACCTCTGAAATGCATCCTCGGCATAGACCTCGGGTTGTTTTGTAGGCATCCCTATTAATTCTCCTTACTATCAACAAGTGGAAGCTAGGGTTAGCATATCTTCGGACACACCCTCACAAGATATTGGAAATCCAAATGAAGGCCCTCAGAAGAAGAAAGAGAAGAAATCTAAGAGCACTAAAGTTAGAGAAAGAGGGAGATTGTTGGTTCTAGGGGAGGGCATCAAGTTGGATGAAGTCATGGATACAACAGATCGTGTACTGGTAGGAAGGGTTCGTGGGAGAAATTAATCATCAATGCGTCTGAAAAAATGGGTCATAGTGATCTGAGGTAAGGTATTGGAAAATCTGTCAACTATGGTGACTATGACTAGGGGATGGTTTGTATTACATTCCAAAAGGCCAGAACATGCTTCATGGGTATTGACGAAATATTGGCATATTGAAATGGTTCTAGTTATGTTGAAGAGATGGTCACCTCTTTTTGACCCAGAGAGAGAGAAGTTGGGGGCAGGACCAATCTGGGTTAGAATGCCTGGGTTGCCACTTCAATTTTGGACCGAAGATGTCTTCAAATGTATATGGAATGATCTGGGGGTTTTTTTATATTATGATAAATATTTTGTAGAATCTGGAAAGATGGATTTTGCTCGCATATTTGTTCATAAGGATAGCAAAGAAGGGCTGGAGGAAATCCTGAAGCTTCAATGGTGGGGCATTAATATATTGCAAAAATTTGACTATGAGGGGGTTCCTTTTAGATCTAGGAGGTGTCATGAAGTTGGTCACCTATACAAGGAATGCCCTCTTCTTGCAAAACATAAGACGGTAGAGGAGTCTACGAATGGGAAATAAGGGAATGGAGTTGGATCCATAGACATGAATCAGATGCCACAAAAGAGTTCGGTTTGTCTACCAGAAGGGATGGACATGGACAAAGGGAAACAAGTCTCCTCTTCCCATCCTCCATCACTGAGGGTAACTCGAGCTCATGCATCAAAAACTGGTCCCCCTCCAGGTACTGATTTCTCTTTCCCATCTCTTGAACCTTATAATTTGAATAATCCATCTACATCATGTTTTGCTCAGAATGTTGGGGTTATGTTATCTCTATGTGATTTAAGTTCAATTGGTTGTCCCTCGACCTCTGTCCCTACATGTTTCTTGACTCCTTTCTCGACCATTCCTGTAGCATCCCAAGTATCTATACACGCAAGGGAGGATACCTCTTCTAAATCTAATGCAAGCCATAGATATAATCTGAGATCTCTAGCTAAATAGCCCATAGTTGTGGGTCAAGGAATAGGTCTCTCATCCCCTCCAAAGATTCCCAAATCCTCTTGAGGTAGGCAGTCCTATATATTGAAAGTTATCCATAAGGCTAGTATGGATGTTGCAGAAGGTAGACAATTATCACTTGATGGGGTTCTTAGAGCAAGAGGCAACCCGAAACCAGTTTCCCGATGAAGTGGATATCCTTTAATTGTAGAGGGTTTGCTAGCCCTGGCAGAAAACTAGCCGTTAGGAGACTTTTAGAATTAGAGAAGGTAGATGTGATTTTTCTTCAAGAGACACTTGGGGACAATACCCATATTATTGTGCTTCTAGAAGCCATCAATCCGGTATGGACCTTCCATGCCTTAGATGTTTGAGGCAGATCTGGAGGCATTGGTATAGGCATAAATTGTAGATCGATGAAGTTAATAAATATTTGGGGGAGGGAAGGAGTCTTAATGAGGGATGTTTTTTACTAAAGAATTAGGGATGGACATTAGGCTTGTAAATATATATGGTCCTCATCACAATTGGGTGGAATTCTGGGAGGCAATTATGAGGTATTCGTTTATGCAAGAGGACAACATAATTTTGGGGGGAGATTTAAATTTTTCTATGGGTCATGCAGAATCATGGGGAAATCATGCTTAGGTAGACTTCCTCATGAAACTTTTCGAACAGATGTTAGAGAACAATAAACTCATTGACATACTTATGGCTTGTCTTCAACCGACATGGAGAAATAGAAGAATTGGGGAAGCCATGTTAGCTAGGTGGTTTGATCAATTCTTTATCAAGGAATCTCTAATGGATAAATTTGAATTGATTAGGAAATGGGTTGGCTCAAGAGGAATATCGGATCACTCACCTATATATTTAGAAATAGCAGGTATATCCCCAAAACTGAGGGCACCCTTCAAATTTAATTCGACATGGTTAAGGGATGAGGAATATCATCGTATTGTTAAAGAGACATGGTAGGAGAGACCACTGATTGAAGGTAGGTTGTCGGCTGAATATTTTGTTGGAAATATTCTACGACTAAAGAAGAGGACAATATAATGGACAAAGGAAAAGAAAAATAAGGATGAAGAATCTCTTAGGAACATTGAATTTGAATTAGCCATGTTAGAAGAACCAGACAGAGGAGGGTTTGTTTCTGCTGAAGCTAAATCCTATGTTGTACACCTAGAATCAGAAAGACTCGGGATATTAAAAGAAAGGGAAGAAACTTGGAGGCTTAAGAGCATAGCTATATGGCTACAAGCGGGTGATCAAAGTACAATTTTTTTCAACAATATGCAAGAGGACGGAAGGCTATCAATACTATGTGGTCTTTAGAGGATGAGGAGGGCTCATCAGTACAATCCTTCAATAGGCTAGCAAACTTGGGTATTGATAAATTTGGGAATTTGTTTAAAGCACACGAGGAGGCATATCTGGTAGAGATTATAAAGGTAGCTAGTCTTTTTCCTCGATTTGTAGATGAGGAAGTTACTAAAGATCTGAACAAGCCTATGACCCTAGGGTAACTAGAGGTAGTGCTTAAATGGCTTAAAAAAGATAAGAGTCTGGGCCCGGATGGATGGTCTGTGGAATTTTATTTGGCCTTCTTTGATTTGATAGGTCAAGATCTTCTCAAGGTCATAGAAGATTAGTGAATGAATGGAAGAATGTATGATGGTTTTAATGCTATGTTCATAGCCTTAATTCACAAATCTGGTAAGTCTGGCACCTTTAATGACTTCCAACCTATTTCTCTATGTAATTGCATCTATAAGATCATTGCAAATCACATTAAGCCTATTTTATCACAACATATATCAAAGGATCAATTTTCTTTTTTGGACAATCACTAGATTCATGAAACTATAGGCATTGCTCAGGAAGGTTTACATTCTTTGAAAATTAAGAATATGAAGGGTATGATTTTTAAAATTGATCTATCCAAAGCATATGATAGGACCAGCTGGTTGTACCTGCAGATGTTATTGACTCACCTAGAATTTCCTCGTGATTTCATAAAATGGATAATGTGTTGTATATCCTTTGTTTCATACAATATTCTCATTAATGGATCAACATCATTTTTTTTCCATGAAGAGCGTGGGCTCAGGCATGGGTGCCCTTTATTGTTGTTACTTTTCTTGTTGGTCATGGAAGGCCTGAGTAGATTGATATCTGAAGAAAAGAATTAGGGGAGAATCAAAGGTGTTAAAATAGAAACAAATATCATTTTGTCTCATTTACTTTTTGTGGATGATGTCCTCATTTTTCTTAATGGGACTGCCAGTGATTCAACTTCTTTCAATGTCATTCTTAAGTTATTCTGTAAGGCCACAGGGATGGAGAGAAATCAAGAGAAATCCACATTGTCTGTTATGGGGTGTACACAGTATGAATTAGATTATGCAAAGTAGAGATTTCCATATAGGCTCTTAGCCTTTGAATATGGTCTCAAATATTTGGGATTGTGGCTCAAACCCAATAACTATAAAAATGATTACTAGATGTGGTTAGTAGACAAAGTTGAAAGAAGAATAAATATTTGGCATCATCAATGGTTATCTAGGGCGGGTCACTTAGTTCTTATCAAATCGGTGTTGGAGGAAATCCCTGTATACTGGATGTCCTTTATGTGGATCCCAAAAGGAATATCAACTAGAATCCAACAAATATGTTGTAGATTCCTTTAGTGAGGGAACAAGGAAGGTAGGCCATTTGCATGGGTAAGATGGGATCACATTTCCATGCCAAAGAAGTGGGGAGGTTGGGGGATGAAGAACTGTGTATGTTTTTCTAAAGCCCTTGCATAAAAAATGGGATGGTAGCTCCTTACTCAAACAGTCTATGGATAAAGGTGGTCGTCAGAAAATACATTAGCACACAACACATTAATGAATGGATCAGATTGCGAAGATGGAACATAACTGACATCTCTACGATCTGGCATTTTGTTTTAAATTCCTTTGAATACATCAGAGCAGGTTTGGCTTGGAGAGTAGGATTTGGTGGGAAGGTTCATATTGGAATGGACACATGGTCCAGAAGTGGAAATGCTCACATTCTGCCTCCTAAAATTATCCAATTCTTGGAGGCATCTGGTATAAGGAATCTAGATCAAATAACAAACCCAAAAAATTCTACTATTTTTGGACAGTCATGGAAATCTACATAGGATCTTGGCATCCCTGTGATATGGCATCAGGAATGGTCAAACTATATAAATTCATTATCAAGGGCTTATATAAGAATTCAGGAAAGGTAAAATGAATTAGTTTGGGTAATTTCTCAGCATGGAAGATATACTCCAAAAGAGGGATATCCCTCTATCTATGTTGATCATGAGCCTCTCAACTTTTTCTGGTGGTGGCGTTTGTTATGGAGATTAAAAGGTCCACGAAAATCTAAGCGCTTTATGTGGTGTTTATTGCATAATAAAGTCCCCACGGGAGACAACCTTCAATGATGAACCTTCCAATGACCCTCCTGGTGTGTATTATGTAGGAACGATGTAGAAAAAATAAATCATTTATTTTTGCAATGCCCTACAACTACCCAAATATGGAATCAAATATATCAATCGTTGGCTATCAATATCAGGTGGCAGTGAGTTACTTTTCGAAATGCTTGGGAATCCTGGTGGAACTGAGCCCATCCAACAAAACTTCGAAACCTACCACTGTTGGTTTGTTGGAGTATCTAGATAGGAAGAAACAAACTCATCTTTCAAGAAAAGTTCCCTAACTGGAAGCTCTCTTGTTCACACATTATTTCTTTATACAATATGATGCCAGATGAAGAACTAAAGCAGCAACACATGAATATATCTGTAGAAATCATCGACAAGACCTTTCCTTGGGATTATTTTGATGGATCGACTCAGCAATTTGGATGTGGCGATGGAGCAGATTTATATTTTAGTGATGACCATTACTTCAAGATGAAGATGGGTTTAGGGAGAGGCACAAATAAATTTTCAGAAATTAATAGCCTTAAACTTCTCCTTATTTTTTCCCTTGAGAAAGGATGTCGGCAACTACATATCTTTGGTGATTCTAAACTTATCATTAATTGGTTCAATCATCAATCTGAATGTCACGTGCACACACTCAGGAATTTTTTGGATGAAATTATTACTTTAAAATCTCAGTTTGACTATATATCTTGTCATCATATCTACAGGGAGAGGAACTAGATTTCTGATAACCTTTCCAAGGAAGTAGCACAACAACCTATTGGTTATTGGATGATTCAGGAACATAATGGAAACGACTTCTATTAGTATTTCCACATGCCTTTCATAGATCATCATGCCCAGGGGGTAGCAACTACTTGACTCTACATAGATCATAGACGAAACTCCATATTTTGTCAGTGATTTTGTGCAGGTTCATAGACCTATGATTTTGTATATTTATTATGTTTCATCTTATCAGTTACAACCATGTAACATCCACTTCATAGAATTTATATAGTGTGTGGCAATGCCACTAGTTTTGACATATGCTCCTTTAGCAACATCTACAACATGTAATTTTTAATATTTTATGTAATGAAAGTTACGATTTTTCCTTGGGGAAAAAAATACCTACTGAACATAGAAACATGTTTTATTGTTAGAAGCTTTTTGTTGTGCGAAAACCATATTAAAGATTATGTTGCAAGTCAAAAAAGTTACAATAGGAAATTATAAATGAGTATTTGTTAAAATTTACTGGATAAGGAACTAGTTGTGCAGAAGTGGTTGTGCGCATGCAGAGGCTTCGCAAGGAACAAATGCATATGTGGAATTAAGTATTTATATAAATCATGTTATATATAGAAACTTGTTTCACTATGAGCTTTATTAATTAAATGACATCAACTTATAATAAATTTTACCATTGCAAAAAGAAATAAATAATAATGTTATAGCTAAAGTTTTGTTGGTAACTATAATCAATGTGGGAGGCACCGCATATGGAAAAGAGGTGGAACTGCAAAATTGCATTATGTAGAAGTGAAATAAAGGACAAGAACAAGAAACACAAAAAACAAAGCGCTTTCATTGTGTGGAGTGCGGTTTTTCCATTTTGTAGATGGTATAACGCCATTAACAGTTCAGTACCCATTTGCTGAAATGGACAGATCGACACATAATTAGAAATGTAAATGTTATTTTTTTCCACAGAAAAAATTCCAACCTTTTGTTAATAAAAAGGGTTACATAGAGTATGTAAGTATGACGCCCAGCCTGAAACCGCCAACAAAATAGGCGAGACTCAGCAAACAAAAACGCTCTCTGACAGAGATCCCGTCACAGGAGGGAAGAACCTCCCAGCCCACTCAAAACATTTGAGCACCGTCCTATCGTCCCGCAGCAAATTCGAGAAGAGCCACCGCAAGGGGATAGAACCAAACCATCAACAACAATGAAAAGAAGGACTACGCTGATCCACAACAAAAACCATCCACAGTATCTTGGAGGAAAAGGAAACCGCTACGAGAAAACTGGAACCACTGCCCGGGCATCCACAAATAGGGAAGACAGCCCAAGAAAAATGCAGAGGAGAAAAATGAGAGATGGAGACATGGAAAAAAGAAACGAAAACACACACAAGTATATACAGGGACAGAGGAAGCGTGAAGAGAGATTAAGCGAAAATGGGTTGTTCAACAGGCCGAACAGACCCATTATCAACCTCCGAGACAGTCCACGACCCCATCTCACGAGCTACTCCTTCTTTAGAAAGACGATCTGCTTCAGAATTCCTTTCCCGGTATATATGACTTAGATAAATCTCCGTAAAACGATTCCTAAGCCGAGAAACTTCTTTAAACAGAGGAAGCAGAGTAAGATTATGGCAGCGATGCGCCCCGTTGAACCATTGAACCACATTCATGGAATCCCCAAAAAACTGAACTTCTCGCACATCACGAAGAATAAGCCAGCAGAGGAGGAGATGAAGGGCTTTCAATTCGGCAAAATTATTTGAACCCTGTCCCAGACCTACTGAGGCTTTAAGCCTCTTCATTTCTGAAAAATGTATGATCAAGCTAGCCCCACACCGACCATTAATATCTGATGCCTCACCAAAATAAGCCCACGGCATAGATTGTCTAATGACTTCTTGACAAACAGCTCTGGAGAAATTAGGAGCTTGAGGAATAGGAATGCTTTCATAGATGGCCGCTCCCTCAGCTGCAAGTCTTCCAATAGGGAAAGCAGAGTCCTTGAAAATGGCTAGGTTTCTGGCCAGCCATGTCCCCCATGTAATGAGTAAAGGAATGGATCGTTCCCTTTCATTTAATGAAGTGTTCCACCAGCTCTGCCAGGCCTCTAAGAGTCCCTGCCCTTCCCATCTATGAGGAACATTTATTAAGCTTAGCGTTGCTGCCCAAAGACTAGAATTGAAAGGGAAAAAGAGAAATAAATGTTGGGCAGTTTCATCGCTGTCTTTACACAGAGGACATCTACCAGGACCAATTCTGCCTCTTCTTTGAAGGAAATCCCACGTAGGAACTTTCTGGAAAAGGACACACCAGAAGAAAAGTTTCGTTTTAGCAGGTCCTTTTAACTTCCATAAAGGTTTAGCCCACCAGCCCGGAATTTCCCACCCCTTTTGAGACATCATCCATTTGTAACCTTCCTTTGGGGAATAAAAGCCATTCTGAGCAAAAACCCATTTTAACTCATCCGGAGAGTCAGAAAGCCGCACCGAAGAGTTGACGAGATCCCTTATGTACCTGTCCCATTCCTCCCACCTGTCTTCGTTCAAATCTAAGTCTCGTCCTTTAAGCCACCCTTGATTCCAAATGGAAGAGGCCCTGGGATCAGCAACCTGGTTTAAAGTGAATAATCCTCTATCTTTTAAAGCTGCCACCAAATCTTGTGATAGATAAAACCCCTCAGAACAGCCAATCCAAGGATCGCGCCCCAAGCGGATCTGAGTTCCATCTCCTACATACCAAGCCAACCCCTTCTCAATGATATAAACGGAAGCGACCACTGCTTTCCAGACCACCGAGGAATTTTTGGACGACTTTTGCGGCAGTCGGATCCAATCTAGCGTTGATAATGGGTCTATATATTTCCTTTTAGTCACTGTAGTCCATAGATTCTCCGCTGTAATGATCCTCCAAGCCATCTTTGCTGCAAGGGATTGGGAGAAATTGGCAAGGTTTTTTATACCCCATCCCCCCCACTCTTTAGGGCGGGTAATTTTGTCCCATGCGATCCACGGGGTAACTCTCTCAGACTTAGACCCTGCCCACAGAAAGTTGCTGCAAAGTTTTTCAATTGAGTTTATAATACCTTTGGGCACCCAAGTCAAGCTCGCCTAATAGACTGAAATAGCCACTAACACAGATTTTAAAACAAGCCTACCTGCCCAGGAGAGCCACTTGTGGCTCCAATGCTTCAATTTCGATTCCAATTTTACAAGGATCCACTGCCAATCTTTTATCCTGTAATTATATGGCTTCAGATAGAACCCCAGATATTTGAAAGAATCCTCAAGCATTTTAACTTCAAAGTTCAGAACCAAGGACACCCGACGCACCTCCTCTCTAGCCAGACCTGAACAGGTAATAGTAGATTTTCTCTCATTTATACAGAGGCCAGTCGCTTTCAAAAAGAGGTCCAAGATCCTCTTAAGCATCCTGCAATCATCAAGGCTGCCATTGCTGAAGAGTATAATATCGTCCACAAAGAGAAGGTGAGTGACCCAAAAATTTGGAGCAACCTCTATTCCTTTTAATAAACCTTGACTTTTTGCTTCATGGATCAAACGACTGATTCTGTCTGCTGCCAGCAAAAACAAGAGGGGAGATAGTGGGCAGCCTTGGCGCAGGCCACGTTCAGGACTGAAGAAACTAGAGGCTGCTCCATTGATCAGAACAGCTATGGAAGAAGACGAGACACAGCTCATAATCCATCTTACAAGTTCAAAACTAAAACCCAGATGAGTTAGCAAGAGTCTCAGGAACATCCAGCTGATTCTATCATAAGCCTTCGATAAATCTATTTTTACAATGACTCCTTTTTTCTTTCCAACTTTGAGACTGTGGAGCGTTTCTTGAGCAACTCCCACAGCTTCATGAATTTGCCTACCATCTAAAAAGCCAAACTGCTCCAGGGAAACATTTTTAGAAAGGAAGGGTTTTATCCTGACAGCAATGATTTTAGCAATAATTTTATAAACACAGGTGCACAAAGAGATGGGCCTGAAATCGGCAAAAGAACCTGGGAGATCAGATTTGGGAATGAGAGTTAAAAATGTAGCATTAAAGGGTTGATAGATAGAACCTGAAAGTCTGGATTCTTCCACCACCTCCACTAACTCATCACCAATGAATTCAAAGAAATGCTGGAAGAATTCAACAGTCCAGCCGTCCGGGCCGGGACTTTTTTCTTTTTGCATCGATTTGAGGACGCTTGCAACTTCCTCTTTTGAAATAGGTGCCATGAGAAATTCATTATCTTCCTCCTCTATGAACCGAGGAAAAATCTGGGCAACCCTTATAACTTCTGCGATTGTGGCTTCACCTGGGGCTTTAAAGAGGTGTTTAAAATAGTTTACCCCTTCAGTAGCCAAATCTTCAAAAGAGAGCGCTAAGTCACCGTTTGCTTTCTTCATTTCCCATATTGTATTTGTATTTTTTCTCCCTTTGGCATAATTCTGGAAAAACTTGGAATTTTCATCCCCTGCCTGTAACCAGATCGCTCTGCTTTTTAGACGCCAACTTTGCTCCCTCAGCTGCAGAATTCTCCTTCTTTCCATTTCCAACTCATGTATCCTCGAGCGCGATGCACCTGTGCCATAGCCCTGACTGTCTGGATCCTCAAGAAGGGCAAGTTCTGCGTTCACCGCTTGCATTATTTCTTCCTCCTTTAGCTTCTTTTGATGAGCCCAGCATTTTGAAGCGGCCTTCATCCTTAATAAATTTTCCATAAACAGCTGACTTCGGTTCTCATTCTCACTTTCCACGGCTTTCCTCCAGGTTTTATGAAAAAGACTAATGTAAGATGCATCCAAAAGCCAAGAGGAGTTAAACTTGAAAGGGATACCTGGCTTAGTTAAATCACCTTTCACCTCCAGAAGAACCAGGAAATGATCAGAGAGGCCACCATCTCCAACCCAATGCCTAAACGCCTGAAGTTTCTCCGTCAACAGATCGCTTATTAAGAAGCGGTCTAATTTCTTCCCAATCCAATCATCGCCAATCCTGCGATTACTCCAAGAGGGGCGCATCTTTGATGGATTAACATCGACAAGAGGCGATAAGGCCAATTTCTGATGAATGAAAGCAGAGAGGGGGTCCGCTCTAGCATTAACTCCCCAGGATTCAGCCAGGCCCAACGAGAAATTGAAGTCTCCACCAATAATAAGATTTGGATGCGCCAAAAAGGACTTCGCAAAGAAAGAGTTCCAGAACTTCTCCCGCTCCGAATTAGGGCCATAGATATTCAGAAAAAGAAAAGGAATACAGAGTTTGTTGCAATAGATTTCCACCGCCAAAACGTTTTCTGCTCCCCAAGATGAGATTTCACACACTACCTTACCATTAAACCCCAGTGCAGCACCTCCTGAGTGCCCAGAAGTATCCACTGCATGAAAACTCCATCCCGGCAAAAGTTCATGCAAACAGCCTATAATATCATCTCCTTTCCCAAGCGTTTCCTGAAGAAATAGGATGTCAGGTTTATTCGCCCTAACCAGATCCTTCAGAGCTAGTTTTTTGGGAGTACTAGCAAGACCCCTGCAATTGAAAGATAAAATAATCATTTAAAACCTTCGGGAGGTGATTGCTTTGCTCTAAGAACCCCTGGCAGTGACAACTGCTTTCCTCCAGCAATATCTATGATAGCCTTCAGCTTGGCTTTCGATAAGTCCGACTTCCTCCCTCTTAACTTCTTTGGGCCTATGGACACCTCATCTATTGCCAAACCGCCTGCAACTAGCTCTTTTCCTTTTCTGGTAGCTAAAGGCCTTAGATTGTAATGAGGTTCACGTCCTCCATCTCCGGAATGCGTAGGAGCCAGAGGAAGGGGAGATGGAACCGACATTAAAACACTGTCAGTTGTGTTTAGTCCCTTCTTCGAGTCTGTTATATCTTTTGAGAGTTGACATAAACGATCTAACTCACCACTACACGACACATGCAAAGCGCTTGATAAGATAGGGGATGAGGATTTAGGGGAGGGAGGACAAGCCTGATATAGATCTTCCATTGCAATGACTGCTGAGACACCAGCTGCAGAGAGCTGATTTGAAACAATAGCACTCGTTATCACCTCAGTCTGAGATATTCCAAAGCCCTCCATAGGTTCCGATCCTATCTCCTGGATATTTGCCAGAGCTTCGGCCTCCTTGGACTGAAACTCTTCCTTCTGAGCAGTGATCTTCATTTGTTCCTTTTCCTCTGTCTTAAAACCATTTTTCCTCTGCCTTCGACGTCTACGATGACCTCGAGGGCAATCCCGAGCCAGGTGACCGTATACTTTGCACCGGTGACACCTGAACGGGAGGTTTTCGTAGTCCAGGGTCTGGATGAACTCTTGGCCTCGGTACTTTAAAAGTATGTCACCCGCCAAACCTTCTTTTGGATTTAAACTTACCATAAGGCGGGCTGCGCTCCAGTCGTGTGAATGTAGATAGGATTTGTCAGCGCCGAGGAACTTACCCAGAGTATTTCCTATTGAGGAGAAAACCGAGTCGGTCCAGAGATGAATAGGAAGTCCCATTAGTTTGACCCAGACTGGAAACTCCTCTGATTTTTCTTTCTGGGCATCAAAGAGAGGCGTCCATTTCCTGAATAAGACAGGCCTCTTCCCAAGGCTCCAATGCTTTGACAACACCCATTCGACATGCTCCTTTTGCCCAAACCGAAGACAAAACCATCCTCTGTCAAGTATCTTGACCTCTTCTGGTTGTCCCGGAGCTTCTTTCCATTCAGCCAGTGCCCATTTCTTAATGAAGGCCACCGAGAACTTCCTTCCACCAACTCTGCCGACAAGAAGGGTTTCCGATGCTTCCAACGCCCTGTCTATGTGGATATCCACTCCAAAGACACAACTGGGCCTTGCCTCTTTTTTCCTGCAAATTTTGGGCTTCTTCCTCTTTCCACCCAGATCCTCCAGCTTATCTCCTCCCTCTACAGCCTCGAAAGACTCAGAGCGCTTTTCAGACTGTAGATAGCTGCCTTCGTTTGGTTCCTCAGCCCGCCTGGAAACCCCACCCGCCGATCCTTCCAGGTAACTTAGATTTTGACTTTCTTTTCCTGCAACTTTAGCATCTGATCCCAGCTTTTCAAGCGACGAGGGCCGAGCAGAGCTAGGTAGCTGCCCTTCCCACATTATATTTCCCCCAGGACTCCGGCCGATGGCATCTGATGCCTTAACTCCCGCATCCGCTGACCTATCCACGTTTCCTGACAACACTGCCTGCATCGGGAAGAAATGTTGCAGGTTCTCCTCTGAATCTTCCAGACCCCAAACTGCAAGGAGGTCTTCGGGTGACGGATCGATGTCCAGAGATTCCTTTTGTAAAAAGCACATCCGCACTTTACCTGCACCCAACGCCATCTTTGCCAGACAGAAAAAACAAAATCCCTAGATGCTATCGCCTTCGGACCCACTGCGACTAACTCCAGAAACTCAGTCATGGCCGCCATGGAAGGCCGCGCGGGAAAAAAATTCGAATAGACCCCCTGCGTTCTCTCGACCCATTTTCGCTCCCATCCTGGCAGGGAACTTTGGTTATTAACGAATTTCTCGAAATTGTAAATGTTATTACCTCTTCATTAACATTAATATAATATTGGATGTGATTGTTGATAACTTGTAAGCTATTTTTCATTATTAGAAAAGTTCCACATTTAGTTTGTTTCGTACATGGAGTAACTAATTTCTGAATTTCAAGATTTGATTTTTAAATTATTTGTGTTATTTATCAATAACATTTATTTTTTTTGTTTTTTAATTGCTTTTTATTTCGTAAAACTCATTTCACATGCAGAATAGCAACTTGTATCGGAAACGAAAAGGTAGAGAATTTAGCATTAGCAACAATTATTTTGGTAGTGAAAAATCCTGTAGTTTGACAACTATATTCCATTTTCCAAACAAACAAACAAAAATGTGCTCAGTTTTCTAAATATCGTGTCGAAATTCTAATGTTTTCTAGCTAGAATAGTGGCAGGTTTAGATTATATGATTTATTTATTCTATTTGTTGTAAATGCATATTTTTTTATATTGAGTTGATATATGTTGGAAATGTCCTATAGAAGGGATTTCACAGGCATAATAGTAACAAGTGGTGTATTTTTAGCATATTGTTAATCTATACCTATAGTTCATTGAAAGTGTTGTTGGTTGACAAAAATATTTCAAAATTTGTTGTAGAAATAACTTAAATGGGAAGGAAAGAAGCCATTTGCATTGATATTATTAACTCACTTGCGTTCATCGATTAGAGCTTTTGATGGTCAACTACATATGAGTGATATCTGAACGTGTTGATGCAGGAGAAGAACAATGATAATATCTGGTTTATCGGAATAGAGAATGTTGCATGCATTCCAGAGGTATTTGATTTCAATGAAATAGTTTATTTATGCACAGATAAGTTTGATTTGGCAACAAAAATAATTATACTATCAGCCAAAGATATTGGTATTTCTTTGAGTGTGGAGACATTTAGGTGGATATTGAAGCTATCGATTCTAAATATGCGGTTAGATTTGTCAAATGCAAATAGATTTCTAGTATCAGAGGCAAATGGCTTGAAAATCTTATTGGAGTTCGCTTTGCCAGATTTTGAGGTTCCTTATGATCTTTCCTCTCTATATATCACTTTATTTAGAGAACCGTTTAGAGAGTTTTGTTGGTTGTATGTGCATTTAATGGGCCTAGAAACTACTGCCACTGTGCCAAGTTCCATTCTCTATGTGCTCTATTACTCATATAAAAAAAATTGTGTATTCGATTGGCTTGATCTTATTTCAAATGAGTTTTGTTTTCAATAGTAGATTTGCAGAAGAGCAATATGTTTTTCATGATGGTGTATCTGATAACAACCCTCATTTCGAGTCACACTTTTGATGAGTTGCCACATAATCCTAATTTCAGTGTTGACAAAGAACTGATGCAGTTATGCTATCCCATATTATGGAAGAAACAAGCTATTTCAATTTTTTGTCTAATTCAAGATATTTTTGTAAAACAAGTTATTTTCATGATAACTAGACGAAAACCCCATCAAATATCTAGTGAAGGAAAAGTTTTCCTCCGGAGGAAAGGCATACATGAAGAAAGAGAAAATAATATAGTTGTTCGAGTTTACGAGTTTTGAGGTAACCCATTATTGCTTCCAAAAATTGTTATGGATAGGTATTTTGTTGTTGAAGTCTATGGACAATATTACGATTTTCAGGTTAAATTTGAACATAAAAAGACTAAAAGATTCATTTCTTTGTCATTTACCATTGGTCGAGTAACTGTGAAGAATGGAAGTCATCTTGTAGAGTCTGTGAGGTCTTTTCATTGTTTTAATTTAAAAGAAATTGAAGGCTCACGACAGGTTGATCCAGAAGGTTTATTTGTCGAACATCTAGCTATGATCAAATGTGAGGGATTGTTGACAAAAGTTGCAAGTGAAAGCAAAAAGAGTCACAGTACTACTAGAAATAATGAAGGAGGAGTAAGAATATTAGAGATATTTTTGAAGAAGCAAATATTAGCAGTGAAAAAATACATAAACAAAGAAGCGAAAAAGTTGTGCAATCTTATTGTTGCATACTTGAAATTGATTTCTCTTCATCTTCAAGTGAAAGAAAATGAAAAGATACCGAAGCTGCATAGTTGATTCATAGTCAACTATCAGCTACCAAAGATGATAAGAAGCCTCAATTGGAAAAATGAAAAAGTCCTTTGCAAACAAAAAGTAGTCAAGAAGCTATCAACGAGGAGATTGAAATTCCACTACCTAATTGGGTCAATAGTGCTTTGAATGAAAAGAAGAAAATAATGAAGAAAATTGACAAATAATTTTCTGTTTTCGATGATTAGTTTGTCACTTTTCAAGATACAAACTATAACAAAGAGAGTAAAATATTGAAAATTGAAAAAGTAAGGATGCATGTAAAAATGTTATTGATACAACAGAAACACATCTTCATATGTATGTAATTGTAGTCACATATGTTTTGACATTGCATGAAGCTACCAGGAATCTACTTGTAGTGTTTATTGAGGAATAAATGGCACAGAGAACCTGGTACTAAAATCAACAATACAGAAAATGCTTTAAATATGGGTCCTTTGTTAATGACTCCATTTGGAATATGGACTCAACAATCCCCAATTCCCACTACTAGCACATCTCATGGATTTATTGGAGCACAACAACTGGTTAATGCAGCAAATGTCATATAGTCAGTAATATATGCAAGAGATTAAAAATCATTGAGCATGTATGGAAGAAAATTTCTATTTTACTACAGTTAGCACAACAAATCAACTCATTTTTTTATTTTCTCACAAATAATGTTACCGAAGACAAGCACTTTGTCAACAATGACTTGTTTTCTTTTTGTCAAAAGCTTGAATTTATGTCTGATTTGGACAAGAAAAATAAAGAACTACCAAATGTTAATCAAATGAGGAAAATCAAAGTTGGATGGTCCGAAATAATCATTACACTATAAAACATTATTTCTGAATGTAAGAGAATAGAGAATAGAAGAAGTGATGTGTTTCTAAAGGCCATGCAAATTGTTAAAGATTTAGATGGTCCATGCATTATATAAAATTATAAATTGATTACAAAAGATATGCTAACATTGGAACTGAAAAAGAGAAACTAGTCAATGACAAAGCAGTTTGATGTTATAATTAATTTTACTACAGAAGAAATTGACAAATGGATAGTTGACTTTGTCAATATTAATGAAAAGAAATCTATGTTCACTGCTTCGTTACAAGAGGAGGTAATGGAAATTGCAAAAAAAAAATATTCGATCAACATGTGAGGATAGAGATTACAATGGCACCAATGAAAGAATTAATTCAAGCTAAGTTGAAGACATTGGTTTAAGATTCCATGCATTCAGGACGCAGTTAGTAGTCAAACAATTAGCCTATATTCTTTCACAAATTGTAAGTGTCCTTAAATCTTTGCATATTTGTTTTCAATTTACTATTATTCAATCATTGTGATTTGTTAATTTTACTGATGTCACATAGTCTATTTACTGAATGTTGCTTACTTTCTTTTGAAACTCTATTTTTGCATATTGCATTTCATGTATTTAGATTTGGCAGATGCAGAATAAAGTACTTAAAGAGAAGATGCCACAATAGCGGAGTGAATGAGCTAATGAACTGAGCCATTGATCATTTTCATTACCGATATAAGAAATTTGCGCTGAGAATCATAGTTCTTAATGCTTGTAATTTGATCTTCTATTCATTTGTGTTCTATTTATTTATTTCAACTATATCTATGATGATTGAAATTTGAAACTCGATACTGTTATTGTTACTATGATTGTATTGCTTAATGTTATAGACTTATGCTTTGAGCATTTATATTATGTTATTGATACATATATTCTAATAACATGAAACATGAGAATAGTTCATTTTTCTATGAAACATAAATAATTTTCATGGTCCTCATATTTTTAATTTTATCTAGAGTAGGGGCAGAGCTTTTTGCAAACATCTTTTTGTGCAGAGTACAGAGATGCCAACGATGAAAGCTTCAAATATTCCTCCACACATTGCTCTTAATCCGCAATTCCGCTTATATGCCTATTTATGCAAAGATAACTATAAACAAGTCTTTATGCTTATGTCTGTATCTTCAAATATGTTTCAAATAAGGCATGTGTCTAGAAGTGTATAAGAAGTCTATTGTGCGGAGGAAGCTTTCAATGTGCAGAACACAACACTTTGCACTAAAGGTTTTTTATTGTTAATATTTTAGTATTAAATAATGCATATTTGTTGTTCAAAATAAGATCGAGGAAACTGTTGGACTTAGCGATAAATAATGCATATCCCCCTGCCTCTGTAGCTAATTAAGGCAGATCCACATTTCATCACACTTCACACTATTAGAACAACAATGAAAACCACACTCGATAATGCCCTTTGATCAATCATTGACATTCGAGTTTACACACAATAATGATAAGAAATTTACTAAGATAATAAATATACTGAGGAGATACAATGCAACATAGTCCTTGCATCTACTTCTTATTAATTGATTCTCCCCACACAAATATTTCCGAACAGTGAGCATCTTTTCTCCACACACACTTCCTCCGCATATCCACCTATGCACAGTTTCTTCCACAAGAATCTTGCATGTAAAATAAACCTAGAAAATAATGCCAAAGGAGAATCATCCAATTGGCATGTGGAAATTTGTTGTTGTACTGCTAACTTTTATTGTTTAGTAGAATAAAGCATAGCAAAATGCACAATTCTATTTTGTTGAAGTGAGGAAATCATATTCAGTCTGCAAAAGGTGTTCAGTGACATTTGTGCTTATGCTCAAAGTTTGTTCTGTTGCATAATTAAAGACTCTACATTTTCACGTAAAATCTATATACAATACTAAATTAATTGATTCACTCGAGTCTCCATACAACTTCCTCCACACATGCTTCTTCCGTACACGTTTCCTTCGTACAACCACGTTCTTCGTCTGCACAACCACTATTGTACAAGCTTTACCTATTAAAATGAATAGGAATCGTATTGACATTAGACTATTGGAAAACAAATGTGAACATTAGACTATTAATAAGAATGAACATTAGACGTGTTGTAGTTTCAAATTTGAATAGACCTTCTCGTTTTGTCGGTTAACTCAACTAATAACAATTTATACGTTAAGATTAATATTTTAATGATTTCAAAATCATAACCAAAGCTTCAAAGCTTTATATTTTGTATTAATTTTGAGAATACACATTAATTTTAATATTTCAATGCTTTCAAAATCATGATTTTATGTTTAATATTTTAATGCTTTGAAATAATGCAAAGTCAGATAACATTGTGAAGTGATAATTTGTATATACTAAATTGAATTTTCAATGAAATATTGTTGATAGTATGAATTTCATTGCTTAGTTCATAATAAAAAAAAATAAATTAAGTACCTTTATCATAATTATCAAGTTTGTTGAAGAGACAAAAATATTTTACGAAGCATTTCTTGTGCGAAACATGTGACAGGGATGGTTGTTTGGAAGTAGAAATGTAGCAATATGTACCTGCCTACTAAGTAATCAATAGAGAAAGTGTGTAGTTAGGGAAAGTCTATTAATTTAATTAATAACAGTTTCAAATGTCAATTACTGATTGAATGTTGTTATTGAGTATGCAAGTAACCGTGCGAAGGTGGTTTTGTGTGTGCACAGCCTATGCAGAGAACAAATCCAGAAACATTTTTATAAATTTCCAGACCATATAGCGTATGAATGTTTACGGATAACCGTATATGTGCGGGAAAAACAAGAATATTATTATCTTTCCTTGGGTAGAGCTTTTACTGTGTGGAGTACGTAGAATGTGCGGAAGAGCAGTTGTGTATTAGTGAATGAAATGCATACCTATCTACACAATAGAGCTACATGTCTAGATATAGCACGTACGAGAGAATTTGTGCAGTTGTCATTGTGCAGAGTCAGCAATGTAAAAGAATCCATGTGGATGAAATACAAACCTCTCCGCACATATACAAAAAGATATTTGAAAATATGAATATCACCAATAATATCATATACATTAATTGCTTACTAAAATATTAGCAATAAAATCCTTTAGTGGACGAAATAGATTAGATAGAAATGTGACTGAAATGTAGACCTCTTTGTAGAATAGAGTTATGTATCTAGATATAGCGTGTACGTAAGAAGTTGTGCAGTCATCGTTGTGTGGAACAAGCATGGGTTGAGACACAAATGTAGTTTAAATATAGACCTCTCCGCACAAATACAAAAAGATATCCATAAATACGAATATCACCAATAATATTGTATATAGAAATTGCTTACTAAAATATAAGCAATAAAATACTTTAGTGGATGAAATATGGATCTCTCCACACAATAGAGTTACATGTCCATATATAACGCGTACAAAAGAATCTTTTCAATCGTCGTTGTGCAGAGAAAGCAGTGTGGAATAAACAATGTGGACGAAATACGAACCTATCCAAACAAATATAAAAAGATATTTGGAAATACAAATATCATTAATAATATTATATATGTCAATTGCTTACTAAAATATTAGTAATAAAATACTTTAGTAGACAAAATGCGGACCTTTGCGCACAATAGAGTTACATGTCTAGATATAGCGTGTATGGAAAAAGTTGTGCAGTTGTCGTTGTGTGGAGCAAGTAGTCTGGATGAGATACGAAACTCTTTTTAGAAATACAAAAATATATTCAGAAATACAAATATCACCAATAATATTGTATACATCAACATAGATTTTAAATGACGAGTGTATTGGGGAGTTAATGTTAATATAGTATTATTACTATGTTTCGTTGTGCATAGATTTAACTATGCAGAACATGACATATATTTGTCAATTTCCCGAACAAATCTTCACATAATATTTCGTTGTGCAAAGACAATTTTGTAATTCCCATTTCATATATCGTATACATGTTTACGAAGGACGAAATATGTGTGGGAGAATGACGAATATGATTATGTTTCATTATGCAGAGCTTTTACTATGAAGAGTACGAACTATGTGTGGGAAAGCAGTTGAGCAAGCATGTACAGGTATAACGTGTATGAAACAAAAGTGGATGAAATATGGATTCCATTGAAATATTAGCAAAATGTCATATTAGTCTAGCATTTACTTTGGTTCTATTGTGAACAACAAATATACATTGTTTAATACTAAAATTTTAGAAACAAAAGTCTTTACTAAAATATTAGCAGCAATATCGTATAAGTCCAGTGTTTGCTTTGGTGCTATTGTGAACAACAAATATGCGTTGTTTAATACTAAATTATTAGAAATAAAATCCTTTAGTGCTAAGTGCGACAAACTACACATTGAAATCTTTCTTTGTATAATGGACTTCTTCCACACTTCCACACAAATGCCTAATTTGAAACATATTCAGAAATACAAACATATACATTATTTACAAGTAAAATATTATTAATAATATAAGCATAAAGTATGCATTTTTAATACTAAAATATATAATCAATTGAATAGAAATAATATGCATTATTTTCAAGTAAATTATTATCAATAATCTAAACATAGACAATTTGAGCAAATATGAATTATTTAATACTAAATTGTTAGCCATACAAGCCTTTTGTGCTAAGTAGGGCAATCCACACATTAAAAGCTTCCTTTGAAAAACATAGTTCTTCTCCACTTGCGCACATATGTCTAGTTTGAAACATATTCAGAAATATGAACATAAGCATTGTTTACACTTAAAATATCACCAATAATCTCATTGCTTGTCACAACAACTGATGGTCACAGATAGCTACACATTTGCATGTATGGTGAATGTTGCCTACCTCTTGGAAATCAACAGGCACCGAACACATGGGCTAAACTCACTAGTGACCTCTGCGTGATGCAGACCCTTCAATTACAAAGTGAATTAATTCCTCCACAGTGTTATTGATGGTTCCATCTTTGATGCCATCTTCGTTTTCCACCTAATTTATAGAAAACCATAACGGGCTAACTTAGAAGTTGAGCGAGGTGTTGGCTTTGGATCTTTATCTGTAACTTCTAAATATTGAGAAACTAGCTCTATAGTGGTTAGAGCTCTATAGGTGATTTTCTTTGATTTAGGTCTTATGAAACTTTAAAACATTAATTACAAGTTTGATTTTGTGAACAATCATCACAATTAGGCAAACGTATGCCTCACGTGTATGTTGATTTGCCAAATATATGTTTGTGTTAATCACAAAGGAAAATCACTAACGATTTACTTTTATAGATGAATGTTTAATATTCAGAAGTTCGAAAAAAAAATGATACTCTTCACAATTGGGCTATAAAAGCAATTCTAAACTGTTATCCTTTCTTAACGGGGAAAAAAACAAAAAAAAAAACAAAACAACTATGTAAATTCATCTAGGAACACATGGTGTTGATTTTTTTTTAAGGAAAGACATTAAACTTAAATATCTGTAATCCAACATATTTTTTTTCCTATTATTATTATTATTACTACAATTAATGTTATCTACTAGTCCAACTGTCTTAAGTGTCTAATACGTATGTTTAATATTCATATGCTAATGTCAAAATACCACTTACTAATTTTCATTGTGTTGTCCGTAGAAGCATTCACCAGGTGTTCATCATGCAATATTTTTAGCATACACATTATAAACACAAGTCAAAAGAGCTGGTTAGAAATATAATTCTCGTTTGGGATGTACAATATTATTCTTGTAATTGCAGATTGTGAGTGACTATAATTTAGAACGAAACTCCAAAATGTGTAGCATTAGTGACAGTTCTTTGGTAATGATGTATTGAGTTTAAATACTATATGATGCGATAATACTAAAAAATGTTTGGACAAAATACGTTACTGTCATATAGTTCTTATTTTTGAAGTACTTCCGTGCTATGGAATTAGAAACTCTTATTTTTCTTATTTTTGTATATTTTATCTAACTCATATCATTATAGCAACAAAAATGAATACAATCATAATAGATATTGTTAAAGACAATCATAACTCTTCTAAGAGGCATGTTTCTATTTTATTTTTTGTACTTTGATTATATTTACATTACACAACGCAATTATGTTGTTTTTTGTTTTTTGTTTTTTTTGTTATGTGTGCTACCATTTATTTTGGGCCATATTTTTAATGTATTATAACGAAAAGAATTTTTATTTTTTTATTTCCAGGAAACATATGACACTTATAGATTTGGATTCAGGAAAACATTTACAAGTAAAAAAGTACTTTGAACATTTCTATAAGACTTTCGTATTTTCTAAAACTATCTTGGCAAGGACATATCTAGTTCATCTTTGATACACCTAATCATTTGTTTAAGTTCTAGTACTTTATGCATTAACATTAAAATATCTTTGCTAAGCATTAATATATCTTGGTTGAGCATTAAAATATCTTTGCTTCCTACATGTACATCTTCCTTTGTGCCCCTACCATTGTTTCTTTGAGACATTTCTTCGATGTTAGTAACAAATGAAAAAAACAATAGACAAATTATAAAGTAATATCTTAAAACACTTATCAATTTCAGAACAAAATGAACATTAACAAATTGTTTTTACATGCAACAAGTATATATATATAATGTGTTAGAGGCAACAAGTAATCTAAATCACGATTTGACATTTAACTTCCGAAATGACATTTAACTACTATCAATTTCAATGATAGCCATTAACTAGTAATCATTATCAATGTGGATAGTACTGATTTTCCTGAACTTCAATTAGAAAACACTGTTGTAAAATATGTTACTTTAAATCATATAAGTTCTACTTAAATTCCAATTTGACATAATTCAATTGCCACGATTACGTTTCATGGTTAATCTTCCTTACACACTTTAGAAATCAGTGTTGACATACTATTTTATTAAAATCATAAATCACATTCTATTTTCATTAACTAGAGCTCTTTTGCCAATAAATAAAAGTATTTTATGTAATTATTCACCGAACTCACGTGTATCTAGAAAATTTACTATATAGACTTGCCATGCTACCAGCCAACTTTTACTTTGCAAAAGTAATTTTGGAACCCAAAGTTCAATTCGCCACTTGAATGCATTTTTTCCTTTATCACATTATGTGGATATTAAATGAACTCTGTTCACCAAAATAAGTAATGTTTCTCATTTATGTCTCTCTTCCACTTCCAACTACCGAGACAAAATATACAGGAATTAGGTAATAAAATATCTTATAAACACTAATGTTATACTACACAGATAATGATTATAATATGCAATATCAAATTTGATAAATGAAAATTGATACTGCACATTATCTTTGAAATTTTTCGCTGTCAAACTCAAAACTTACGTATCCGTTCCAAGAAAAAAATCTACAAAATCCTTTAATGTAACATGCGAGCATTCATAAAATCAAAGCTTGAAAGCTTCCTCTGCCCAATAGACTAGCACATAAACATAAAGAAAGATTGTGTTCAATGATTTTGAACTGCTGATATTTGACAATATGGAAATACACATATAATTAAAATATTGCAAAAGAAAATACATAATATTTAATATTAAAATATTAGCAATAAAAAACATCACTTATAATTAAAATATTCACAATAATATTGTATTGTTCCATTGGTTATCTTGGTGTTATTGAAAAAAACAAATATAAATGCCTTCAATGCGAACATTGGTGGAATCTATTGATAAATCTATTGGGAAATAGATAGAATGATTTATCTTTCCTTGATAACTAGTTGTTATGTATTTTTATTTATTTTTCTTACTTGTTAGCTTCTTTCCTTATTATTATGTTTGTATATCATCAAACAACTACAAAAACAAGAAGAATAGCAGTGCACAAGGACACATAATGTAGGCTACAAGCCAAGGCAAAAACCTCTCCACTTGAGAGGAAAACCCTCAAATCTCTTCTCTTCTTATAGATTCTTCAATTGACGAATTCCAAGACTTCTAGACCAAGACTAGTACCCTCCAAGACCAAGTCTAACCTTTCCAGATGATGTGATTCCTTTGTCCAAGCCAAAACCCAATAAAATCTCTTTCAGTAGCACAACTTCGACCCCAAGCTTTAGAATTTTGACCTCTACTGCAAGTCTGACATTTTTTGGCCCTCCCAACAGTAGTTGTTTCCACACGTGTGAGCTTATTCTAGTCTCCCAAGCCTTCTTCAGACCTTTGCTTGGCTTTATCCCTTTTCTGGTTCTTGAGGATATCCTAATGTGACCTTTTTTGACCTTCTTTCTCTTCTTTTTTCTAGATCGGATCAGCAGCAGAAAAACCATAGTCTGGTAGCAGAAACCCTAACCTTCCTTTCCACTGGTGAGAGAGAAATAATGCATAAACAATTATTCTTTGTCCTCTTCCTTCTTCATTGCCTTATTTCTCTTCTTCTTCACTTGGATGAGTGAGTGAATGAATGCCTTCCAAGGAGGTTGAGTTCCCTCCTATATATAGTCTTTTAAAGGTGGGTGTGGCTCCTCAAATTAGGCTGACTTCCTAGTTTCTAGGCTGACTTGGTCTTGAAAGGTATCTTAACACTTATAATTACAAAAAAAATGTTTACAAGTTACAATGTGCCTGATGGGGTCTTCAACTTATGACAATGACTCTTTTGACTTCTTGACCTAGGAGAAATATTAGAAGCACTCAATGGGTGCTTGACCTCTAAAATAAAATACCTTGAGCATGAAACCCATGCTCTAAAAATAATAATAATATTTGTTTTTTGTTTTACAATATATAAGAATCAAAAGTACATTTCATATTTATGAAGACTGGCCCTAGTTACACAATTTTCAACACTCCCTCTTAACTAGGGAGGTATTCATAAATGGTACATGGACATTATCAATATGAAGAGATATCATAAAAAGAGTCATATTGGTTACCCATCTGTTTAGTATCATAACAGCCAACATTGTTACATAGCAATGCCTTAACTAACATCTCTATCTCTCCACAAGATCAAAGCACATCCCTAGCGAGACAAATGATTTATAGACACCATCATCATTGTCTCTCAAGGAACATACCTCACCTGGGTGTTCACAAAGTATGTCCTTCCTTGGACTATTCTTATCTTGGATAGCTAGTACTAAAACAATATCGGTCCTTGACTACTCCTATCTTGGATGCCCTACCTCATCCTTAAACAATTTTGGATTCCATATGCTTACCCAATCCTCCATTCTTTCTTCCCAAGTAAAGACAAATTGATGTGTCTATCTCTCCCTCTCAACCAAGGAGGATATATCAACCAAACAAGCCTGTCTCTCAAATATACAAGCTTCTTATTAGGAAGATATTTTGCAATATGTCAGCTACCTACTCATTGGTGGAGATATATTATAGTTGCAGCATTCCATCTTGTACTAGCTTCCAAATGTAGTAATACTTGTGGTTTATATGCTTTGTCTTTCCATGAAACATTGGGTCTTCAGACAATCTTATACAACTGGTTTTATCACAATGTATCACTGTAGGGTCCATTGGTCCTTCGAATAATTCAGAGGATAGCTTCCTCAACTAGATAGCTTCTCTACTTACTTCACATGCTGCAATATATTCACCCTCAGCAATACTCCAAGCAACTGTGCCTCGCTTTCTACTTATCCATGAGATCATGGAGGATCCCAAACTAAAACATCCTCTTGTAGTGATCCTTCCATCCTAATCACTTCCTCCCCAGTCATAATTTGTATATGCAATCAAGTGGACATCATTCCTCCTATCATATTTCAGGAAGTAGTGGATTGTTCCTTGCATATATCTCAATATGAGCATGGCTATTATCCAATGATCATGCTTCAGATCCACTTCGAATTGGCTTATAGCATTCACTATAAAACATATTTTTGGTCGGGTATTCACCAAGTACATTAGTGAGCCAATCAATTGCCTATATTTGGTTGGATCCATTGGGGTAACTTCAGAACTCCTTAGTATTCTCAAGTTTGTGATCATTGGGGTTGTCATTGGTTTGAAATCCATCATGTCAAACCTTTTCAACATCGCAATCACATACTTCTCTTGACATATATATATTTCATCAGGTCCTTGCTAGGCTTCTAGTCCCAAATAATAGTGCATTAGCCCAATATCCTTCCTATCGAAATATGCTACTAGACGCTTCTTGCATTCTTCAACTCAACCTTCCACACTATGCCCTTGGTGCCTGCTTAAGGCCATATAATGCCTCATTCAATATGAAAACATATGCCTCTCTATCTTTGACTTCAAATCCCAAGGGTATTTCTATATAGAGGTCTTCATCAATTTTTCCATTCAGGAATGAAGTCTTAACATCAATTTGATGCATATTCCATCCCATAAATGTTTCCAAAGAGACCAATGATATAAGATTTGTACAACTTGTTGTTGGAGCAAATGTCTCTTCATAATCGATGCCTTCTTGTTGAGAGAAGCCCCTAGCCACAAATATTTCCTTATACTTGTCAATTCCATCTACCACATGTTTAATATTGTATAGCCTCTTGGAAGCTACCAAAAACTTGTCTTCAGACCTAGGTAAAATCTCCCACACCCCATTCTTCATTATCAACTGGTATTCTTCATTTAGAGCATCTTTCCATTCTTTATGATTGATAGCTTCCTCAAAAGTGGATGGTTGTGCTTCTATTAACTTTGTCATATACGATGTGTACCCTAAATATATTTTGGGCTTCTTACTTTCTCTAAATGTGCCTTTAGTTGCTCCATGACCCTCTACATATAATAAGGTGGATTTCAATCAATTAGGTCTCTTTCTAGTCTCACGGATTACCACAGGTTGTATATGTTCACTAGGACCTTCATCTTCATGATTTGATTCTTCTTCCTCCCTAGAAACTTCCTCTTCAAATACTAGAAGTTCTTCATCATCAAAGTCCATAGGGAGATCTTTTGATTTCTTGAATGTAATACTTTCATCAAATATCACATCTCAACTGACTTCTATTTGATTTCCTTCTTTTATGTATAACTTATAGCCCTTTGAAGAATTACTATAACTAAAAAATGTTCCCTTCATGCTTGATGGATACAACGTTTTTCTCTTATCCTTCGGTATATGAATATAAATAGGAAACCCAAAAATTCGGAGATGAACTACTCTCGATTTCTTCCTAGTGAATACTTCTTCAGGAGACAAGTTATTTAGTGACTTGTGGGGATTTCAATTTTGTATGTATTCAGTTGTCTTTGTTGCTTCACCCCACAATAATTTCGGTCAATCTTGATAATGTAGCATTGCTTTCACACTTACTTTAATGGATCAATTCTATTGTTTTCCAACTCCATTTTTCTTGAGATTATATGGGATTCTCAACTCCCTCTTAATCCAGACTCCTTATAGAAGGCTATAAGTTCTTTGGAAGTATACTCTCCCACATTATCAAATATTAATATCTTGATTCTCCTTTCTGTAAGGTTCTCTACTTCAACTTTGAATTTTTGAAATTTTGTAAAGACTTCATCCTTGGATTTCATTAAGTAAACACAAGTTTTCCTTGAATGGTCATCTGTGAATGTGACACAATATATATGACCTCCAAGTGAATTTGGAGTCATGGGACAAAAAACATCATAATGAATAAGATCCAATATTTCTTTTGACCTTGAAACATTGTTTCCAAATGGTCTCTTGGTGTTATTATCCAATGCAAATCCCTTGCAAACTCCTTCATGATCTTCTTTCAATTTGGGGATGTCTTTTACTATGGTATTAGTGTTGGTAAGATTTTGTAGTGGAGATGACCAAATATTCTATGCCAAAGTTCAAATGGGCTAACTTCTATGTGAACCAAATCTTGAGTGAGGGGAGTTATCAATCTATAGAGTCTCAATGATTCTAGCATCTTCTATGCTTGAGTTTTTACCCCATACTAAAACCTTTATATAAATGAATGCAACTCGATCACCCTTTTCTTGTAAGCATGAAATGGAAGGTAAATTCTTTTGCAAACTTGGAGCAAATAAGATATTGTTGATATGAATGTTTCCTCCATTTTCCAGCTCAATCGAAGTTGATACAATTCCTCTCACATGATAGCTTTTATTATCACCAAGTTCTACAAAGTAAGAGGATTTCCCTTTTGATAATGTCTTCAATTGATTATGTTGACCAGTCATATGCCTTGATGCTCCACTATCGATCACCCAAATATTGTCATCTTGAAATGTGCCAGTGAGTGCTAAGAATAAGCCTTCATCCTTTGTAGATGTCTTCATCACTTCCTTCTTAAAAGAAAATAGGAGATCCCATACTTCTTTGATTTCCTTTTTGAGTTGACTTTCCCCCTTTGTACACTTTTTTAAGAACTTATTTAAGAACTTTTTTAGTGTAGTAGAGATATTCATTATTCCCTTATCCAACCTTAGCTCTAATACCATGTTGAGAAATCTATTGGGAAATAGATTGGATGATTTCTCTTTCCTTGATAATTGCCTATTATGTGTTTTTATTTTTTTCTTACTTATTATCTTCTTCACTTATTATTATGTTTTTATATCATCAAACAACTACCAAAACAAGAAGAATAATAATACACAAGAACATAGAATGTAGGCTGCAATCCAGGGCCAAAACCTCTCCACTTGAGAGGAAAGCCTGCAAATATCCTCTCTTCTTATAGATTCTTTAATTGATGAATTCCAAGACTTCTAGACCAAGAACATTACCCTCCAAGACCAAGTCCAACCTTTCCAGATGATGTGATTCCTTTTTCCAAGTCAAACCCAGTCAAATCTCTTCCAACAACACAACTTCAACTCCTAGCTTCAGAATTTTGACCTCTATTGTAAGTATGAAATTTTGGCCCTCCTAGCAACAATTTTTGCCACACGTGTGAGATTATTTTGGCCTCCCAAGGATTCTTCATACTTGCGCTTGGATTTCTCCTTCTTCTGGTGCTTGAGGATGACCTAATGTGACCTTCACTAACCTTATTTCTCTTCTTTCTTCCAAATCAAACCAGTAGTAGAAAAACCTTAGTCTAGCAACAAAAATCCTAGCCTTCCTTCACATGTGTGAGAGAGAAATAACACAGAAAAAAGTCTTATTTGTCCTCTTCCTTCTTTGTTGCCTTCTTTCTCTTCTTCTTCACTTGGATGAGTGAGTGAACGAATGCCTTCCAAGGAGCTCGAGTTACCTCCTTTATATAGGCTTATAAAAGTGGGCGTAGCTCCTCAAATTAGGCCGACTTCCCAGCTGCCAGGCTGACTTGGTCTTGAAGGGTATTTTGACACTTTTAATGACAAAAATAATTTTCTTTACAAGTTACAGTGTGCCCGATGGGGTCTTCAACGTATGACAATGACGCTTTTGACTTCTTGACCTAGGAGAAATACTAGAAGCACTCAATGGGTGTTTGAACTCTAAAATAAAATACCTTGAGTATGAAACCCATGCTCCAAAAATAATAATAATAATTTTCTTTTATTTTATAATATACAAGGATCAAAAGTACATTTAATATTTATGAAGACCGAACCTAGTTACACATTTTTCAACAGACTCTAGTTCACAACGCCTATGGAGGAAGCGTGTCCACACATAGAATACACAAAAGAAGTTGTGCAAATGTTGTTTTCTAAAGTAAGCAATGCAAAGCAAGAATGAGCTGAGACATAAGTGTGGGAGAAATGCAGAACCCACCTAATTAGTTATAGAGATAGGTATATACACATCATTTATGACTAAAGTATTAACAACAATTGTATAGGCCCACCACTTGCTTCGGTGGTATTGCAATTATTTAAAACTAAAGTACCAAGTGTGGTGATTCACATATTGAAAGCTTTGTTCACACAATTGACTTTCCATGCACTTCCGCACATATGCTAATTTGAAATATTATTTACAATTGAAATTTACTTAAATAGAAGTAGTATACATTATTTGTAATTAAAATATTATCAATAATATGTGCATAAACAATGCTATCATTCACACAATTCAAACTTGAAATCATCTTTTGCTACAAACAAAGCTTCTGATCAATGAAATGTGGTTTTATACACAAATTTGAGTACACTCCACACTCTTTTTACTGACTTGACTACTGATATTCATTATCCATAACTAATGTATCACCAATAATATTAGCAACAAAAGTGTTTAGTTCAAAGTGTGTACATCCACACAAAAATCATTTCTACATAAGAGCATAAACAAACAAATATTCGAAACATTATTTACAATAAAAATATTATCAATAATATGAACATAATCAATGTTATTATTCGCATAACTTTTACTAAATTAATTGCTAATATGCATTATTTATAATTAAAATATTAACAATGATATTAGCACTTAATGCAAAGTGCAAACATTCATACAAAGAGCACTTTCGCACAAGAAGATGTTCAAAATATAAAAAATATTAGCAATAACTTCATATATGTTAAATATTTACTAAAATAGTTGTTCGCTCTGGTGGGGTGTCCACGCATAGTGTGTATGGAAAAGGTTGTGCGTACCAAGCAGTTCGGAAATTTGGACCTCTTCGCACAATAGATTTACGTGTCCATATATAGCACGTATGGAAGAAGTTGTGTAGTCATAGTTGTGCGGAGAAAGCAGTGTGGAACAAGCAATTTGGATGAAATGCGAACATCTCCACACAAATACAAAAAGATATTTGGAAATGCAAATATCACCAATAATATCATATACATCAATTGCTTACTAAGATATTAGCAATAAAAGCCTTTGGTGGAAAAAATGCAAACCTCTTCGCACAGTAAAGTTATGTGTCTAGATATAGCACACACGGAATAAGTTGTGTAGTCGTCGTTGTGCAGAGAAAGCAGTGCAGAACAAGTAATGTGGATGAAATACGAACCTCTCCACACAAATATAAAAATGGTTACTAATTGTGTGAAATAAGTTGTGTAGAGGTGGTAATAACGAGAAAATTCAAGTGCAAAAAACACTCTCGAACAAGGATTTAATAATGTATATACGAGAAAATAACTAGTTGTGCGGAGAAAGTTATCTAGCACAATACAACTCATCTGCACTTCCACACATATGCCTAATTATTTACAATTGAAATATTATCAATAATTGCGTCGAGCTAATTATATTATTTTATTATTGGAAAACGAATGTGTCATTACCAAGAAGACACTATGCAAAAAAATAAGTGTTTTTATTTTATTTTATTATTGGAAAATGAATACATCATTATCGAGAAAACAACTAATAACTTTTGTGCGAGAAACTTAACGTGTTTTGCAGAATCGAGAAAATTAGCTTATTGTGTAGAGCTTATAGCCTATTGTGTGAAACTTAGGTGATTGTCCGAAGCTTATAACCTATTGTGCGGAACTTAGCTCATTGTGGGAAGCTATTTATTTTATTTTTATTATTGGAAAACAAATACATCATTACCGAGAAAACAACTAATAACTTTTGTTCGACAAACTTAGCCTATTATGCAGAAGCTATAAACTTAGCCTATTATGTGGAACTCAACTCATTGTGTAGAGATTATAGCTTATTGAGCAAAACTTAACTCTTTTTGCAGAGCTTATAGCCTATTGTGCAGAACTTAGCTCATTGTGCGGAACTTAGCTCACTGTGTGGAGCTATTTATTTTATTTTATTATTGGAAAATGAATACATCATTACCAAGAAAACAACTAATAACTTTTGTGCGATAAACTTAGCCTATTGTGCGGAAGTGAGAGAATTAGCCTATTGTGTGGAACTTAGCTCATTGTGTGGAGCTTATAGCCTATTGTGTGAAACTTAGCTTGCTCTGAACTTATAGCCTACTGTGAAAAACTTAGCTCATTGTGTGGAGCTTATAGCCTATTGTGCAAAACTTAGCTCATTGTGCAAAGCTTATAGCCTGTTTTGCGGAACTTAGCTCATTGTTTGGAGCTTTTTATTTTATTTTATTATTGGAAAACAAATACATCATTACTAAGAAAACATTATGTAAAAAAATCAATTATTTTATTTTATTATTGGAAAACGAATACGTCATTACCTTTATTATTAGAAATCGAATACATTATTACCGAGAAAACATCTAATAACTTCTATGTGACAAACTTACCCTATTGTGCAGAACTTAGCTCATTGTGCAAAGCTTATATCCTATTGTGCGAAACTTAGCTTATTGTGTAGAGCTTGTAGCCTATTGTGTGAAACTTAGCTCATTGTGCAGAGATTATAACCTATTGTACAAAACTTAGCTCATTGTGCAAAGCTATTTATTTTATTTTATTATTGGAAAACGAAAATCGCCATTATCGAGAAAAAACTATGCAAAAAAAATCAATTTAATAATAATAGAGGCAAGGACTATGTTGCATCATAGTTATTACCCTTTTTAATATTGAGTTTTTTAATAAGTGTGTTATGTAAAAAATAATATATTGGGATGGCTTTATAATTGTGAAAGTTCTTCTCTCATGTGCTAATTTATATTAGTGATAAGGTTTGGTTTAAAACAACATATAACTTGTAATATGCCATGATCCTTAAAAGAGTGTGGGGGTGTCTAATAAATAATTGGCCATTATAGTGGATTGGATGAAAGCCTCATCTTCTTCTTTTGTGAGGCATGCAGATGCATCACCCTCCTTTAATGTGATATGTGTTGTCCTTAGAGACTTCCTTTCCACCCTTATGTGTGGAACATGTTATGTGAGTGCAAAATTTATAATACATGTATGTGACTGTAAAATCTACTCTACATACACTTAAACAAAATTAGTCCCCTCATTATAATAATATCTCAAATGCAAATTGTCCAATTGAGCACCATGTTGAGACTTTGAGCAACATGACACACCTCATAATATTGGTATTGTCAATTTTCAATGCCAAGCATAACATATCACATCACTTTCCCATGGTCTTTAGTTCATCTTGTTGACTTTTCAAGGGTCTTCTAAATGATACTTACTTCTTATGATTTCTTAGGTTAATCTTTTCTTATATTCACATTCGTCATAAAGTAATCACACAGAACATCTCAATAGTAAGAACAAAATGCTAGTAGGATCATAAAGAGAAAGGCACCACAAATAACCCTGGGAAAACCCACATGGGAGAAAAACCCAAAAACCTTTTCCTTAGAGAAATTATTCATTTCAACATAGATACATCTAAATTTTCTAGCCAAGAACAAGGTCAACCTGACCAACAATATCACTATGGTCAAACTTGGTCAAGCTATCCATATGTCAAGTCAAACTGATGCCTAATGAAATTAGCCTAGTCTGATCTAATAGGGACAAATTTTTTCCTACTTCTACACCCAAGAATTTTGGTCTTGCTTCTTTGGTATGCCCAAAAACTTTGCCTTCGACTTTCCCTTAATACACCTCATATTCTTCTTCTTCTTTGCCTCAGATTTGACTTATTCTTTGTCTCATATTCGACTTCTTGTTTTGCCTCAGATATTATGAATTGCATGCTTGAGTAGAAGGATGAAATGACTTTATATATAGTCATTTGTGATGTTGAATGGGTGTCTCTTCCCACTGGATTGACTTGATCCTTTTATATCCAAAATTTCGAATTCCAAAAATTCAAAATTCTTTCTTTTGAAACTGACATGGAGAGCATGTCTTATATTTTTCTTTACATATATTTCAAGGGATAAAATGTTAATTATGAAGACCAACCATATCTAAAAAATTCAACACTCCCTATAAGCTAGGGAGTTATTCATAATGACTATCCAAATGTTCTCTTGTTGATAAATTTCTCTAAGAAAATATTATAAAAAATCATCATCAACATCAATATCATTCAATTACCATAGTCCTAGTCAACAAATCTGACTCATGGTAAATAAAAAACATCAAATAGTTACAATAATTATAGTCAGTACCTCTAACCTATGGTGCACCATAATCCTAGTCGGTACTCTTGACACATGGTGCATCATTAGCATCAACTAGTTACCATCATTTCAGTTCCTCTGACACATGGTATATAGACTAGTCTTGGTTCACCATCATCCTAATCAATATCTTTGACTCATGGTGAATATCCAAAGGCATAACTCTTTATGAGTAATATTAGGCCCGATGTTAGATGCGCTCACTCAACCTATTTGGAGAGTATGAGCCTAATGTTGAAAGGCACCCACTCAACTGAGTGATTCTGGGCTTTCAGGACCATTCTTCCTAATTCTGGTCTACATAATTGACATTGGAAGAATGGTTCTCCTTTTTCAAACCATTCTCCCTGATTTTGGTCAACAAACTTGACACAGGGAGAATGTACATCCCTGATGCTATCACATCAACACTATGGACCATTCTTCTTAATCCTGGTCAATCTGACCTAAGGAGAATGATTGTCCTTGATGTTGAAATTTCATTGATTTATCTTATTGAGAGAGACATGCTTAATCACTCCAATGTTGTCCTTGAAGTATACAAAATTCATCTTGGGATAGAGATTTTGTCAACAATCTACTTTATTGTGGAATATTACTAGAGCCACACTGCTTCCTTTTGTACCATGTCTTGGTACTTGTCGTCATGGTTGCCACCTGCACTTGATCAATCAATCCTACAAGTAGTTAATGAAGCCATATTGCTTCACAACTCACCCACAAAGCTATAATATACTCGAATTCTGTAGTACTGAGTGCAAGATATTTTTTCTTCCTATTCATCCAAGAAATCATAACGGAGCCCAAACTAAAGCACTCTTTGCCCAATATGAATCCGTGTATCCCTTCAATTGTACTTCATTGTTAGAGACATATCTCAAACCATAATTGTCTATGTCATAATCGATTGCACCATGTTGGTACTTCAACACATGTTGAGTAATGCCTTGGCTCAATTATAAGTTGATTAGTTACTTTCTAATTACCCTAACTGGGTGCTCTTTGTGAAATAACTTTTGTTGTGAAAATCCTAGACGATCCCTATACCAGTGTTGTTTTCTAACATATCATCTCTCTAGCCTGGCAAACTCAATGAGATTCCATCATCTCAAAGTTAGATTTCAACTCTCTCTGAAGCTAGAACAAGACATCTTGAATGCTCCCTCTGTTATGGAATCAATTTTTTTCTACCATGACCGCTTCCTCTAACACATGAGTCCTTATGCTTCTACTAGAAATAAATGATATAGGATTAACCTTGATCCATCAATCCAAATCTTAGGTGAAATCTTCTATTTGCATGTAGGATACTTCTTCATGATCCTTAAAGCCTTGAGGTAGTTCCATGTACACTTCTTCATCAAATTCTTCATGGAGAAAAATGGCCTCTACATCCATTTGATGTAATTCCATAACATAAGCAATAATAATTCTAATATAAGTGTACTTGGAAACTGGAGCAAATATATTTTCATGATCCTCTCCCTCTTTCTAGGAAAACCTTCTAGTCTCAAATCTCGCTTTGTACTTTTCTATGCTGCCATATGTTGGATGCTAGATCAAGTTATACTTCAAACTTGTTGATCTACCTACTCCATCTAAGCTCATATCTCATCTAGTACAATATCTCTCCATACAAATCACTGATTCTAGGGAAATCCTCTTATCACGAGCTTTTCTTCGTTCTTCCATTACTTCCATTTGCTACCAAAGTCTTGGAAACCTTCATTATGTACCGACAATCCTCACTAGGAGGCCATGGAAGAAAAATTACAACCTAGAAAAAGAGACAAAGGCAAGAGACTCACTGATAGTAAAACAATAACAATAATCAAAGAAGGGAGATATAAGTTACTTATATTTTGAGGATCATAAAAAATATCAACTCCCTCTTCATCTTAGTCTTCTTGCATCCATCTTTGCAAATTTATCAACCTCATCCTCATCATTAGTATGATGTCATTCCTTCATGAGCTAGGGTTTCTTCTTTAAGTGGAAACATTAATCTAGGTCCATATCTAGGGTTTTAACCATAAACCCTAAGGCTTCCTAATCCTTCAATATTATCTAGGGTTTACAAACCTACGACCATCAAATCTTCAAAAAAGGGTTACATAACACAAGAGTTTTGATTTCTATTCTCAACTCCCGCTGCTTCCAGAGAAACCTTGTTGAATTAAATTCAAATTGACCATGTCTTAGATACTTGAAGGAGAAATCTACCATATACTAATCAATAACTTTACTCGAGCAATGACATCTAGCAACAATATTAGCAGCATGTGCAAGACAACTTCTTATTCATATCTTTCAGTTCCTCTAGGGTTTTACAAAACCCTATATTTATCAAGTCTTTCAAGAATGAGAGACCCTTTCACCACAACTCCCTCTGGATCTTTCAAGAAGTAACGAACTTGACAAGGGCTACATTTCTATAATGGCAACATTATACTTCATTCAACATGATTCTTTGAAACTGTTCAAACAAGTCTAAATGAGAGTTCTCATTTGTCCCTACAACTCATATTTCTAGAGATTTGCTTACTCTCATGTTATCAGACATTCAAGGAATGCTTCATCTAGGTCAAACTCTTGCATTCTGCCTATCTGGAATTGTAAAGGAACATCTTTCAGAATCATTTAGTGCTTTTACAAATAATTGAAACCACAACTACTTTACTTGGTTCAAGACTTATTATTCCTTTGAGCCATAATGTAAAAAATTCATACTACAAAACCATGGATGTACAAGTGATCTCACAACATCTATTTGAATCATTTAGGAACATCAGTTAATAATATGGCCAACAACAACATTGTTGTCAAATTCCAACATTGTTAAAGTCATCCTCATCGACAACCATTTCTTGGCACCATATTAAGAACATCCTAATCAAAGATAATCACATCCCTAACACAACCATGAAAAGTTGATAAAATCCATCACAAGCATAGTATAAACTTTTCATGTATCTTAACTTGTTGATCCAAAGGAAAGACATATCTTCAAATTACTTTTATACACTTCACTACTCTCGATAATTGAAGAAAAAATCTCAATAAGGGGTCTTCCCTTGAACCAAGAGAAAGTAAGAATGCCACCTTAGTAAACTTCTTGTCCCTAAGAGAATTCAAAAATACTTTTAGTACTCATCATTATTCCATAAGGATTCAAACATATCTCCAAGTACAAATGCACCAATAGCTTAGCATCATTCTAATCACATACCTATCAAATGTAACGCTGGAAACTTGTTTTATTTGAATAATCTCAAAAATTTGAGCAAGGTTTCCATTTATGTGAACCCTTGAGTCAAACAAAATAGATCAACCAATATTGAAGTTCTTTGCCAAACTAGAAAATTTGTCATAGGTCTTTTGATATCCACATTGGCTCTATATGAGGTTATAATTCATGAAAACACATGGCAGGCTTCAAAACTTCATAGCAAGATCAATCATTAATGAAAACCTCATCAACATGCTTGGGTAATGATTGAATTAATGATGTTTGGTTGTGCTAGTTCCTTTTAAATTGATCCTTGGCCAGAATTGTTGCCTTGGCTCAGCTTCATCCTAGATTTGAACTTGATCTACATATTATTTTTTTGCCTTTAGACAGGTCTTATGATCCTTCTATACATGGATTTGAGGCCTGAGGTTCTTTGTGATCCAGATTCTCTCAGCTACCAAAATTAACCAAGATCTTTTACTTCTGTGATGTTAGTAAAATTGCATGTGAAAGAGTATGAAAAACCACATGTGCATATTTTAAATAAAAGGAATCATAAAGGCAACCATCAAATAAAAAACACACAACTTCATAACAGAGTTCACCTAGTGTGGGTTGCGTCTCTGGGCTTAGTGTCAAGAGTGGGGAGCTCGCTTCATTAATTGCTGCAAGATGTTGATAAATACATGATGTGTTCTTTGTCAATACAAGGAAGGACTCCCTCAAATAGAGTGGCATGTCTCTCCATGAGACATTCTTTTATAAGAAATCTCACTCATATAAGCTCTCCTTCAACATGAAAAAATATCAAACTCTCACATGAAGTGGCATACAAAGATCCTCAAACAAAATGGAAAACAAGGATCTCAACAAAAAATCACCATCTCAGCAAAAATCAAAGGAAGGCATGGCGTCAATGCATCTTATACCTCCACTTCCATGGATGGCTTGAAAATTCACAACTTTGTTGAAGAAACGGATTGCACGGTTGAATTCCTAGTGAAAAATCATGAAATATGACTATAAACTTGACCCTTCTCTGACCTAGTCAAATTTGGGCTCCCCAGGAATCTCAAAGATTCCTCAAAGATTCTCTTCTGCAAGCTGACTGAAATTCAGCTTCTCATATGAAGAAACTGATCACATCATCACGTTCCTTGTGAAAAATTGAAAAAAAAAAAAATATAAAGTTTATCTCGTTTTGAAAATTCCATTTTCAGGCCTCTAGGGAATCTTTCAGATTCCATGCAAATTCATGTGTCAAGGTTCCACATTCATGGTTCCGCTCTCAACATTTTGCACCTAAAAAATCCATTGCTCATACAGGAAAACCGATCATGCCATCAGAATCCTAGCGAAATTCTGGTTCATTAATTAAGTATAAACTTGGCATGATTTTGACACCTGCAAAAATCAGCTCCAAGGAATATAAAATATTCCACCAAGATACCTTACATCAGGGTTCTACCTAGGACTTCATGGTTCCAGTGCTCATGGTTCCTCTGCTCTTCGTCGAATGAAAAAAAAATGGTTTAAATAGTCTTGGAGGGCAGATTTTACAAAGCCCCTTGGGCTAGTGCATTGGCATAGTTGTTAAATGGTTGGATGAAGGGGTTGGGTTCAAAACCAACTACACCCATACATAGTCTTCTTTTTTTGAAATGTGGGGCCGCCTATTAAGCAGGCCGGCAGGCTCGACCGGGTGGGTACAAACCCCTCTGGCTCCGTTTTGTTTACACGGTAGAGAGGGGTGGTAGGTCTGCCATTTTGGCATCTTGCCCCATTTTTAATATGATTATAATATTTTTTTATGGTTGGCAGGGTTTTGCCACTCGCTGACCCATTTTATTAATATTTTTTTGTTTTTGTTTTTGAAAACAAATTGTTTGAAATTTTTCTGCCGAATTTTTGGGGTTATCATAAATGTTAAGTAAGCGACAAATTTTCCCTTCCTGACCGCTGGGAACCATCATTGTTATGTGCCAATTTTTTGCCTCGTTAACTGCCTCCAAATTTAGCCAGACCTCTAGATTTGGCAAGCCTCCAAATTTAGTTGGCGCTCTGCTAAATTTAGCCAATGAACCTAGTTGACCAAAACTTTGACTAGCCATAACTTTCTCATACGACCTCGAATTGAGGTGTTGTTTGAGCCATTGGAAAGATTATGATGATATCTTCGATAAAATCCTAGTTTCAATGCAAACCAAATACTTTGATATTTAAGGCTATCCTAAGCCACTTTCTGTTTTTGAGCCTTGTTGGAGCCACCTGGATCACTTTGCAATTTGCATTGAGTCTTTTTGGCCTACCTTTAACATAGACTAAGACTTCAACCTTCTTTAAATATGCTTCGACCATCTATGAATATTATCACAACCTTAAGAATATATCATGATCTTTTCTTCTAGCCATATGAATGTTGAATTCATAGGAAGGGGTATTAAACACAAATGAATCTTCGGCCTTCCTAAGTTCACTTGGTCCTTCTAAGATTAAACCAAGGCTTTACCTTACCTCAAATATTTTTGTGCAAACTCCTAAGGAACTTTTTCCATTCACTATATGCTAGATTGAGGCTTAATAGCTCTCACTTCAATCTAGTCTATTGTGGCTTAATAGGTCCCACTTCAAGGCTCATCACTCCTCTCTTGTAAGCAAAAATTTTTGCTCCTTTTCACGGCCTAGACATACCCTTGATAGGGCATGTATTTCATAATAATTTAGTGGCATGTTTTCTTAAACTCGGCCTGAACATAGCCCTAACTTGGCTTACTTTTGACCTTACACATTTAAGGTTGCTCTTCAACTATAGCTCTGATACCATGTTTTTTTTCATGGGTATTATAAACTGATAATTACTTCTTATGATTTCTTAGTTTAATATTTTATTGCATTCACATTCATCATAAAGTAATTACAAAAAATATATCAAGCGCAATAAAAAAAGTCAGTAGGATCATAAAGAGTCAACAAAACAAGAGACACAACAATTTACCCTGGGAAAACCCATATGGGGGAAAACCCATCAACCTTTTCCTTAGAGAAATTATTCAATCCAATAGAGATACATTTAAATTCTATCCAAGAACAACTAAACCTAACTAACAATATCGCAATGGTCAAACCTGGTCAAACTTCCCATATGTGAAGTCAAACTGATGTTCAATGAAGATATAGAAAGGGAACAATCCGCTCCCAGCCAGACTACACCGGAAGAATTGCATGAAGAAGAAGGGGTGGACAAAGAAGTTACCCAAGGAACAAAGTGCCAGAAGTAGGTGGACAAAGTGTCGGGGAAACATAGTGCAGAGAAAAAGGAAGGACTTGGTTTGTGCTTCGAGGATCTTCTAGTCAAGGGTCTAGGGTTTGGCATTGATCAAGAAAGAAGTTTCAATAAAAGAAAACTTACCGAAGGGTTTTCCTCTCAAGAGAAGAGAGGCTTTGGCCTTTGCAGAGAGCCAACATCTTGTGTTCTTGTTTTATGTTTTGAGAACAGATTGATGAAGCACACCCACATGCATTAATAAGAGAAGAAGGAGATTAAAATAACAAAGACAAATTGTAAAAAGACTTCACAAATTGTTATCTAGTCTCGAAGAATCACTCTACACCTAATTGCCCTAGATTCTTCAACATGGCATCATAGGTAATGTGGCACATCAAGGAAATGGCATCTCAGGAACACTCATCAAGGAAGGACATCTAAAAGGTTGAAGCATCAAGTCAAGAGGTCTCAATCACTTCAAGGACAAGAAGGTCTACTCCATCATTCATCAAGGAAGTCTACAAAGATTTAAGAAGAACCTTACATAAATGCACCTACAAGAAGAGCAGGTCAAAGAGGGACCTGCGTCAAGCTACAAATCATCAAGCAAGCCCACTTGGAGAAAGCAACTTGAAAAACATCAAGATCCAAGGAAGGCAATCCATCAAGACTTCAAGGAGAAAATAAGTCAACTACATCTCAAAACCTATCAAGTAAGTATATGTCCCCTTTTGAATATACATCAATGTATATTTGCAAGGAAAGCAACAAATTGGTAGGTACCAATAACTTTCTTGCATGGAAAGAGAGGAATGATCTACTTCTCAAGGAGAATGAACTTCTAGAACATATCAAAGGGAATATTACTATCCCTTCTAAGGAGCAAACTCAAGCCTTAGCCAAGTACAATAAGGATGAGACAAGAGATCAAAGGATTCTAATAGAATCTATTAAGGACTCTATCATTCCTTATGTCTCCAAATTTGAAACATCAAAAGAAATTTATGATAAGCTAGTAGAGCTATTCTTGGTAACCACAACTAGAGAAGTGATATCTCTACGAAATGAATTGTACAAGATGAAGATATAAAAGGAAGGAATAACTCCCTACTTCATGAAGATCTCTAAGATGAGGGATCAACTTCAAGAGTTTGGGGAATTCATGTCTGATAAAAAAATGACAACCGTAGTACTTAATGCTCCACCTGAGGATTGGGGCAACTTCACATCAAGCATATATGCCAAGAAGGAATCTACCCCACTAAGTGAAATGTGGTCTCTATGCAAAACAGAGGAAACCAGACTCAAATCCAAGGAAGATGTGGGATCAAAAGAGCAAGCATTTGCTACCATGGCCAAGAGAAAGGGAAAATTTGGAAAATTTGGTCCATGAAGAACAAACAACAAAGATATGTCCAAAATCTAATGTTATGGATGCGAAGAATATGGACACTACAAGAGGAATTGTCCTAAACTAAAGAAGGACAACAACAACAAAATAAAAAAGGAAGAAGCTCACATGACTCAAGAAGTGAAAGAAGAAGAAAAGAAGCAAAAGAAGTGTTGGCATTATGATACAGGTGTTGTCCTTGATGGCAACACACTCAGATGAAAGATCAAAGTACTACAAATTAACAACAAAGAATTACAGTTCAGGCTACATAGAATGAAGAAAGAAAGTTATATGCAGGTTCACCTTGACCAAGCCATGTATACACGCAGGTTCGTTGAAAAAAAGGAGTGTATACGTACACACGCACTTTCACAGAAAGAAAAGCACGTATATCTTGGGAAAACAAGTTTTTAGGTCCAAGGTATTTCTTTGGTCCAAGGTATCTAACCCAAGGTATTTGGTCCATGGTATTGGTCCAAGGTATTGGTCCTAAGTGGTTTTGGTCCATGGTATTGAGAAAGGCCTAAAACTATATAAGGAGGAGAAGATCATTAGGCCAAAGAGTACAAGCATTCTTGAATATCTAATGAAGTGTGAGATCCAATATGCAGATTAGGGGTTTACGATGCTCTGTTTGATCTAAACTAAGGAGGAGCCTTAGCGGTTAATGGAGGACAAGATCTAATGATGGATCGGGATCTTAAGGCTTGGAATGAATAATATTTATATGGTTTGATCATGTTTATTCTAGATTTGTATACTGATGCATGTGTTGATCTGTAAATATTATGATCTGGTTATAACTGAAGTCTGGAATAGCTGCAAAATTATGAATGAATATTTACAGATGTATACGTTGGTTGACCTTGGTAAAAGCGCATATACATGTAGGTTTGACACATAAAAGTAGTGTATACCTTGTGAACCATGATTTTTGAAGTTGCAATTGGTTTTGGTTGTTGATGCAGAGTTCTGGGTTTTACATTGTGTTCTGGTGACTGTTTTCTGGTGACAGTATTCTGCATATTCAGATTGGTTGATTGTGATTAGCTTCAGTGTTGATGGATGAAATCTAATGATGGATCAGGATCATAATGACTTATCATTATGTGATCTGATAATGGATGGGCTAGATCTGATCACTAACACATGTTTTATCCTCTATGTGTGATTATGTCTGAAGTCTGGAAGTGCAGCAAAGTGTTTGCAGATCTACACGCTAGTTTGCTTTAGGGAAGCTGCGTATACACGCAGGTTGGCTTCTGCCAAATAGCGTATACACTCTGAAGCATGGTTTTAAGATTACAACTGATTCTGAATGATAATGTAACTCAGATCTGTGAACTGGTTACAGTGATCTATCTGTTGCAGTTGATTGGTTAAAGTATGAATGAATGATTGATTCAGTTGTGTCAGAGGTTTAGAGGTTGTCAGTGATTGATTGAGTTTGGTTGATTCAGATTGAGTTTCAGTGATTAGTTGATGCAGATGTAGTTAATGGATGTATTGCAGTAGTGATTGATTTTGAGCTTCAATGTTGTTGATGGGTCCAGAATGAAAATTGGATGAAACGTGGCCTTCAGATTATGATGTTGTGTTCCAGGAGTATCCAATCTGAAAATTTATGAAATGAGTTCCCTGGAGGAAGAGAGAAGGTTGTAGCCTTCTGTAGGTCGACGCTTACGTACTCGTAAAAATATCGACTAGTACAAGAGCTAGGGTTTGTATCTCCCTTCCAGTAGAAGCTGGAGAATGAGAGAAGGTTGTAGCCTTCTTCAGGTAGAAGCCTGCGTACTGGTATGAGTCTGCACTAGTACATTGTTGTAAACAGATTTTCTTGTTATTAAAAGAAGACAGAGACAACAGCAGCAGGTGGTTTTCAACCACATTGGGTTTCCACCTTAAATCTTGGTGTTCATGTGTGTTGCTTATGTGTGATGGATCACTCTGTTATTAAATGCATATGGTTATTGTTTAATGTTTAATAAAGTATTGATGCATAGATTAAAGATCAACACATGATGAATTAACTGAATCATTAGTCTGCTGAACATACGCTTGTTTCCTTAAGCACAGTTGCGTGTACACGTGGGTTTCCCACATGGAAGTAGCGTATACAAATTTGAGTATGAAAATAAAAAGATTACTGACTTAACTAATACTAATTCACCCCCCCCCCCCTCTCAGTATTATTTCCAACAATTGGTTTCAGAGCAGGTCCTTTGGTAGAAGCTTGATCGCTTGAAGGAGATCCGTAGAACAATGAGAAAGAAGCCAAAGAAGAAAGCGCCTCAGAAGAAGAAGACATCTCAAAGGAACTATGACAATGGGAGAATCGATTGGGGAATATGTGGAAGAAACTCTTCAGATTCAGAATCACCTCAGAATGAAGATGAACAAGCAAAAGAACTATCAGGTATGAATTTGTTATCCTCTGGTGATACATTTCTCCATCCATTTGAAGATGATGAAGTGATAGCGAAACACTGAATTTTCTCTTATAGTGAGGAAGAAAGATATCAAATAGAGGTAGAATTTAAAAGGCTTGCGGACAAAATTAGAGATCAACAAGATCTATTGGACAAAAGTGAATGTGCCTTCAAAGAAGAAGCTACCAAACTAAAAGCTCAACTAGAGGAAGGAAACAAAGTAAGGAAGCAATTCAAGGAAAAGGAAGATCAATGTCAAAAGCTGCGAGATGAAGTGACATCATTAAGAAATGAAGTAAATGAAAGGAGCATAACAATCAAGAAACTCAGAGATAGATCCAGTTACTATGAAAGTCTTGAAGCTAAGATCCTCTCCCTAAAAGAAGGTCTTCAAAAATCAAATAAGCAGAATAAAGAACTACTCCAAGCTCTTGAAAAGTAAGAAAACAAAGTTCTTGAAGGCAATAGATGGAAGAAGGAAGAAAAGATGAAGGAATCATGAAGAAGCAGTATCTTGAAAAGGAAGAGCAACATCAAGTTGAGGTAAATATTCTAAAAGATAAATTAGAAGAAAAGGATAAGCTCTTACGATTTCAAGATAGTACTAAGATCTTGGATGATATTCTTAGTAGTCAAAGGTCTCCTGCCATCAAAACTGGTCTTGGTTTTCATGAATCTGTTGAAGGTGAATCTAGCTCACAAAGTGAGGCAAGAAACTCTAATGCAAAATCTGAAATGCTCAACAAGGAGATGAGAGGTCAATCCCATCAACAACCAAGGAAAGAAATTCTTCAAAGAAAATCTTTTACTCCTAACCATGGAAATGATAGTCGGTTATTTCCTCAAATGAATAATGTTGAATGTTTTATATGTCATAATCTTGGACATGTTGCAGCAAGATGCGGAAGAAGAATGGTTCACACAGAAATATCATCAGCTTGTAGGTACTTTAAGGGATATTGTTTTTCTTGCAATATGTTTGGTCACAAAGCCATTATTTGCTATAGAAGAAATATGAAACATGTGAGATATTATGCATGTAACAAGCTTGGACATATAGCAAAGGAATGTAGGAGAAAATATCAGGCACCATACCAAAAGGAGAAAACATTATCACACTCGAAGATATGGAAGAAGAAGGAAGTATAGTCAGAAAAATGTGGCATGGCATAGTGTACAGACATGACAGACTCAGGAGAAGCCGAAAGTATGAAACTTTAATGCTCTAAATCTCATACGCAAGTTTCATGAAGACAAGCCGCATATATACGCAAGTTCGAAGCTGCACAGTCGCATATATGTAGGTTTAAGAAAAATGCAGATGAACAGACTCAGAAAAACTAGTTTGATATGACTCAGACAATTATCATATATCTTTTCTATCATGATGACTACAGATTGTGGATATTATTTAGAAGTATTTTTTATCCTCACAAGTTGTTGATAGCTTAATGTATATCTGATTGATAATGATACCTTGATACTTCTTACTAATATATGCAATGATCAGATCTGACAGTGAACAGGTGGAACAGGTTCAGGGGGAGAACATGCTATGCTTCTAATAAAGCATTGTTGGCATTATGTTTAGAAGTCTTTGGTATCTAATCAATGATGATGAAGCTTATGTGGCTAAATGATACATCTTGCTATATTTCGGTTATGAGTTGCCCATGATAAAATCTCAGATGATACTTGGGGTCACATAGTTGGTATTCAGATCAGATTTATGGATGATTGTGAATGACCTTTTGATGATGCATATAGTACATATATGTTGCTTACATGGTAATCTTCATTGGGACAAGGAGAAGTACAAAGCTTGAGTACACAACTTCATTATTTGATGATGAGCCACTCATTTCTTTTATGCTGCTGTCATCATGCCTTCAAAGATACATAAAGTTCATATGGTGCAGTTATGATACAGGATTTCTATAGATCTTGGCTCTCACATGGTTGAAGATTGTTGTTGTTGATGATATCAAGAAATCTTGACAAAATGACCATGAGCTCATAGTTTGCTAGATACATATTGATTACTCAAGTTGCATATTGTTGGTTGGCCAAGAGAATGGTGTTATTGCAGGTCGCATGAAGACATAGCTATTTGAAGACATGGATTACTTAGTCACATAATGATGATGAGTTCTTACCTTATGATGATAGTTAATACTCATATATGGTTATTATCATGGTTGAGGCTTATTGGGATGTTCCTTAGTGATGATACATGGTTGATATATTGAAGGTCCTTGTGGAAAGATCATGCAGTTCTTGATGATGATGCAAAAGATCATGTGATGACTATAGTGTTTTCACATATGATAGTGTTTTCAGGTTGATGATATTTACACTAACATGGACATATACAAGTTGCTGGTCTGGATGTTGTTGACAGATGCTTATGGAGTAGAGCATACATGGTGTATGATAGTTGCTGATGACTATCATGGTCATGTTTAGATATTTGGTCTCTGTTATAAATATCATTAAATGTAAAGGTCATATCAAGACCCATGATGTAATAATTTGTCTTTGTCTGTTGTAGTCTTTTGATGAGTCCCTTTTGGTCATATGATGTAAATTGTACACCCACTAGGCATGGGATGAATGATGTAATGTTTCTTGTTTTTTACTTGTATAAACAATGATATATCCCCACTTGGTTGGGTGGATGAGTCAAATTTGGTATATCCCCACTTGGTTGGGAGATGGATGCATGTATGAGTCATTGGTGATAGGAAGGTCATTTGTGATGTATGTATAGAATCATGTTCTTCTTTCAGAACATTTTCTTTGCAGACTTTGCTTATGCTCAGGGGGAGCATGGACTCGATCATGGGAGCTCAATCAACACTTCAGCATATCAGAGAATTTAACATACACATAGATGGAGCATGACCCTTTGCCCTTGATGTCAAAGGGGGAGAGTGACTTGGTGTGGTTGTTGCCATCAAGTCCAAAGGGGGAGATTGTTGGCATTATGATGTATGTGTTGTACTTGATGGCAACCCTCTTGTAACAGAACAAATCACTTGTATATGGTAACTAGATGAATCTACAGAAGAGATATCAGATGTGATAGAATACATGGTAGTTGTGTTAACAGATGTGATGCAGGGCAGTTCAAAGGAATCAGTTCAGAAGTAATGTACAATGGCAACTCACTAAGATGACAGTTCACAGTGCAGCAAGTTAACATTGCCATCAAGTCCAAAGGGGGAGATTGTTGGCATTATGATACAGGTGTTGTCCTTGATGGCAACTCACTCAGATGAAAGATCAAAGTACTGCAGATTAACAGCAAAGAATTATAGTTCAGGCTACACAGAATGAAGAAAGAAAGGTATACGCAGGTTCACCTTGACCAAGCTGCGTATACACATAGATTCATTGAACAAAAGGAGCGTATACGTACACATGCACTTTCACAGAAAGAAAAGCGCGTATCTCTTGGGAAAACAATTTTTAGGTCCAAGGTATTTCTTTGGTCCAAGGCATTTGGTCCGTGGTATTGGTCCATGGTATTGAGAAAGGCCTAAAACTCTATAAGGAGGAGAAGATCATTAGGCCAAAGAGTACAAGCATTCTTGAATATCTAACGAAGTGTGAGATCTAGTATGCAGATTATGGGTTTATGATGTTCTGTTTGATCTGAACCAAGGAGAAGCCTTAGCGGTTGATGGAGGACAAGATCTAATGATGGATCGAGATCTTAAGGCTTGGAATGAATAATCTTTATATGGTTTGATCATGTTTATTCTAGATCTGTATACTGATGCATGTGTTGATCTGTAAATATTATGATCTGGTTATAACTGAAGTCTAGAATAGCTGCAAAATTATGAATGAATATTTACAGATGTATACGCTGGTTGACCTTGGTAAAATCGCATATACACATAGGTTCGACACATCGAAGTAGCGTATACCTTGTGAACCATGATTTTTGAAGTTGCAATTGGTTCTGGTTGTTGATGTAGAGTTCTGGGTTTTACATTATGTTCTGGTGACTGTTTTCTGGTGACAGTATTCTGCATATTCAGATTGGTTGATTGTGATTAGCTTCAGAGTTGATGGATGAAATCTAATGATGGATCAGGATCATAATGACTTATCATTATGTGATCTGATAATGGATGGGCTAGATCTGATCACTAACACATGTTTTATCCTCTATGTGTGATTATGTCTAAAGTCTGGAGGTACAACAAAGTGTTTGCAGATCTACACGTTGGTTTGCTTTAGGGAAGCTGCGTATACACGTAGGTTGGCTTCTGCCAAATAGCGTATACACTTTGAAGCATAGTTTTAATATTATAACTGATTCTGAATGATAATGTAACTCAGATCTGTGAACTGGTTACAGTGATCTATTTGTTGTAGTTGATTGGTTAAAGTATGAATGATTGATTGATTCAGTTGTGTCAGAGGTTCAGAGGTTGTCAGTGATTGATTGAGTTTGGTTGATTCAGGTTGAGTTTCAATGATTAGTTGATGTAGATATTTAATGGATGTATTGTAGTGGTGATTGATTTTGAGCTTCAATGTTGTTGATGGGTCCAGTATGAAAATTGGATGAAACGTGGCCTTTAAATTATGATGTTGTGTTCCAGGAGTATCTAGTCTAAAAATTTATGAAACGAGGTCCCTGGAGGAAGAGAGAAGGTTGTAGCCTTCAGTAGGTCGGAACCTACGTACTAGTAAGCATATCAGCTAGTACAAGAGCTAGGGGGTCATAGCTCCCTTCTAGTAGAAGCTGGAGAACGAGAGAAGGTTGTAGCCTTTTGCAGGGAGAAGCCTGCGTACTGGTATGAGTCTACACCAGTACATTATTGTAAATAGATTTTCTTATTATTAAAAGACGATAGAGACAAAAACAGCAAGTGGTTTTCACCCACATTGGGTTTCCACCTTAAATCTTGGTGTTCATGTGTGTTGCTTATGTGTGATGGTTCACTCTGTTATTAACTACATATGGTTACTATTTAATGTTTAATAAAGTACTGATGCACAAATTAAGATCAACATGTGATGAATTAACTGAATCATTAGTCTGCTGGATATACGCTTGTTTCCTTAAGCACAGTTGTGTGTACACGAGTTACCCACATGGAAGTAGCGTATACAAATTTGAGTATGAAAAGAAAAAGATTATTGACTTAACTAATACTGATTCACCCCCCCCCTTCTCAGTATTATTTCCAACAAGAAGGAAGATCCTCCGAATCTCTACTATGACTAAGTCAAACTCTTTACTTAAAGTCTTCTTTAAAATTTTTGAGTAGGTTAGGAGCATGTAGGAATAGAGTAAAATTGCATGGCTAGAAACATCTTCTAGAATCTAGAAGCATGTTGTACATAGAGTTCTAAATACTCATGTAGAAAAAGAATTTATAATAAGCACAAAATGCATGGATAGAAATATCTTCTAGAATATAGGAGCATGGTAGATATAGCTCGAGATATTAATATAGAAGGAGCATACATAGTATAGGACCTCATCCACAATGAAAGAAAATTGATGATGATTAAGAATCTTAGAATACCTCCATCATCAAAAGAAAGAAACATTTGCAGGGTAAGGGTCTTCAAGATCCTATGATGGAATCTTCAAAAGAAGATTCATAAACAAAAGCAGATGTCTCATTGGGAATTCCATTCATGGTATTCAAGAAAAGGATGATATGCAGGCAAGCTAAGATGAAGCAAGAAGGGCCACACCAAGGACAACCAAATGAAACTAAGATGATCAAACGAGAATCAAGATGAGGTATGTATGCGTCAAAGTTTAGTCATGTTATCATTTTTATATTATTGAGTCATGGGAATAGTTCTATAACATGATCAAGTAGGAAATCAACGCTTTCACCAATGACATGCTCGAAGGCATGTACTATAATGCAATGAAGGTCAAAAAAATAAATACTCACTCAAGGAGTATACGATTACCGACTAAGAAGTAGGTGAAGAAGGAATGTTGACTAGTCCTAGAAGCAAGCAATGAAGAAGTGATCCCACAAGGAGCATAAGATGGTTGATGAATCTATCCATGAGGAAGCAAATAAATAAAGAGATCAAGCATGTGAAGAACACTGTGATCACAAATAATCACTATCTGACAAAGATCCGTTGAAGACATCTCCCGAAAGAAGGTAGGACAACTCTGACTAAGAAAGGAAAAGATCAAAGGACCCTTGACATCTATGAAGGCATTGGAGATATGAAAGTTGTAGATAATTGATTCTACTCTACGAAGATATCATGATGAAGAAGCCATCGAGCAAAATCACCATTTAATGTTGAAGCAATATCAGGATGAAGTCATGAAGGACTACTAGATCAAAGCATGGGAACAAGCAAGTACAAAGAAGCATCCATGTGAATAGTAGTCTGAAGCATAGACAACATGACAAGGAATAACCAGATGACAAGAGAACCTAATATGTGACAAGAAGGCCACTTTCCATGAAGGAAGCAATGACATGACAAAGAAGGAAGGAAAGTGATAGACGGATGGTGCCCTACCAAGAAGAAGTTCGAATAAAGACTTCATGACATCAAAGGAAGGAAGGAGATCAAGCAGATGGAGGGCCCACAAAGAAGAATTTGTTGATGAATGGACAAGTCCCTAGCTAAGAGGGAGTTATAACAAGTTCCCAATTACAAAGGAACTTGGACAAGTACCTTGTCAGAGGATACTTGGGCATGTCTTCTTCAATTGAGAGGAAGTGATGGACACACCATTCTTGTCTTCACTTGGGAAGAAAGAATGGGAGGATTGGGTAATCATCTAGCATTTGATACTCTTTGATGATGTGTAGGTCATCCAAGACAAGAGTAGGCAAGAGGACCGATATTCTTTAATGGTTGGGAACCCAAGATAAGAATAGTCCTAGAAGGTCATACTCAGTGAACAGTCGGGTGGGTATGTACCTTGAGAGACAATGACTAAGGTGTCTATAAGTCATTGATCTCGCCAACATTGTGCTCTAATCCATTGAGAGATAAAGTTGTCAGTCAAGGCCTTGTTGTGGAAACAATGTTGGTTATTATGATTCTATAACAGATGGATTCCCAATCTGGTTTCTCTTATGTGAATTCTTCAAGATTGAAACATAAACAAACACCTTGTAATGTTGTATGAATACCTCCCTAGTTAAGAGGGAGTGTTGAAGGAAATGTAACTTTTTATATTTGTATTTATTCAAGAAAAGAAATATTATTTTTATAATATATGTCAATAAGTTTCTTGCTCATTAAAGTATGTATAGCACATGTTAAAGTGTTATAGGTGAGTCAAAATAATTATGTTGAAGACCTTAAAGGCATGTTACACATTGTATATTTATGTATGAAAGTCAAAGAAGACGCCTCCAAGCAAAGTCAAGTCTTCTCCTAGCAAAGACACCATCAAAAGAGGCAATGGCACCATTAAAATCACCCATCAAAGAAAAGGAAGTCAAGTCAGCCTCAAGGCAACAAGTCAACCTATAAGTCAGCCTAAAGGAGGGACAGTCCTCTATATATAGAGGTTGTCCACTCCTTCAAACGACAAGCAACTAACTCTGAAATCAGCGGAGATAGAGGACCAAAAAAGAAGCCAAGAAAGGGACGAAGAAGGAGCTTCTAGTGCAACGAAGAAAAAAGAAGGAAGAGTGAAGATTTTGGGACTGTTTTAAGGCCAATACCAACCACATGTGTGAAGAGAAGGAAGGGCTATCTGCGGTAAGGACAACAGTAAGTCACCTTCCATCATACCTCATCGTTTGGGCTACAAACTAGGCCTACTAGCAAAGACACCTTCAAAAGAGGCAATGGCACCATTAAAATCACCCATCAAAGAAAAGGAAGTCAAGTCAGCCTCAAGGCAACAAGTCAACCTATAAGTCAGCCTAAAGGAGGGACAGTCCTCTATATATAGAGGTTGTCCACTCCTTCAAACGACAAGCAACTAACTCTGAAATCAGCGGAGATAGAGGACCAAAAAAGAAGCCAAGAAAGGGACGAAGAAGGAGCTTCTAGTGCAACGAAGAAACAAGAAGGAAGAGTGAAGATTTTGGGACTGTTTTAAGGCCAATACCAACCACATGTGTGAAGAGAAGGAAGGGCTATCTGCGGTAAGGACAACAGTAAGTCACCTTCCATCATACCTCATCGTTTGGGCTACAAACTAGGCCTACTAGGCCTCCTATCCAAGAGAAGAAGGAAGGACCTCAAGCAAAGGAAATAGGAGCCATATAACATCAACAAGACCTCTCACACGTGTGAGAATTAGGGCTACAGTGTTGTCACACTAAGCCTACCACTATACATCAAGAAGGTACTCGGTTGATCAAGATAAGGAAGGAGTATCTTTAGGTGAAGGATATCACTAAGTACAAAGGATAAGTATGTGTTCTAGAAGGTCTACTATGAGTGGAAGGAAGAACGAAGTGTCGGAAGAAGGACAAAGTGTCGGGAAACGAAGTGACTAAAGGAGGTGGACAAAGTGTCGGGGAAACATAGTGCGAAGAAAAAGGAAGGACTTGACTCATGCTTGGAGGATCTTTTAGTCAAGGGTCTAAGGTTTGGCATTGATCGAGAAAGAAGCTTCAATAAGAGAAAACTTATCGAAGGGTTTTCCTCTCAAGAGAAGAGAGGTTTTGGCCCTGGCAAAGAGCCAACATCTTGTGTTCTTGTTTTATGTTTTGATAGCAAATTGATGAAGCACACTCACATGCATTAATAAGGGAAAAAGAAGATTAAGCTAACAAAGGAAAATTATAAAAAGACTTCACAAATTGTTATCTAGTCCCGAAGAATCACTCTACACCTAATTGCCCTAGATTCTTCAACATGTACCATCACTGCTAATGAACATGTAATTTCTCTTTCCAATGCATGTCACAATATTGATGCCAATGATCACGACACCTGCATGCAGCTCTTTGTGAACTCCTTAGAAGGGAAAGCAACAACCAATTTCTTTGAACTTCCTCGCAAAGCCCTCTCTATGTAGGTAGAGCTCTGTTACTTGTTTAAATATACTTATAGCCAACCTCAGAGCCTTGTTGATATCCTAAAATAATACAATAATGTCACTTTTAGAAAAGGTGAAACTATTAAATTGTTTAATCTCCATTTCACCAAATTGTATAATCAGATTTCTGAGATCATCAGGCCATAAAATCAAATGGCCATGTTGCATTACGACAATATTATTCCTCATACTTATCATCACCAATTAGAGGAGAAAAATATGAATAACCTATGGACTTCTTTACAAATTTGTTTGGGATACAAACGGTAATTGCATCACAATGGTCTTCCACATGACTACTCGATCAATAAATCTAACATATCTTTCATCCTCCAATTCATGTGAGGCATGAATAATCATTTGATGTCTTTTGAGAATAAGGTTGCGACACAACCTCATCTTGAAGCTTCTACTTTAGCTCCCATTAGGAACCCTTCCTCGACATATCATCCAAATGCCATCCTTTCCTGACCATGTTGTAACTTCTGTGACGAATACCACGAAGAAAAGACATGTGAGATTAAAAAGAACACTAAGGAAAAAAAATATTGGTGAGAGAACTGACCCCATGGTTTCAACCTTGGATTGAGATGAGGATAATGAAGTCATGATGGTGAAAACAAGGAGCGCTTTTAGAGCTAGAAACCCTAGCAAACAACCCTCCAAGGAGGCTAATAACAAAAAAAAAAACCATATGCCACTTCCTCGCCTCTGAATGTAAATTCTCCCACCCCTTCCTCCTTGGTTGTCTCTCGATTCAATATTTTAAATAAAATGGTCAACATAAAAGGTTGATGTTGTGTTGCTTGATATAGTCATCATTCCCAAGTAACAACAAAATTTACATTATTTTCTTGAAGGAAAAACACCTACTCCTATCCATTTCTAGGAGGACCATGTTAGGGCCTGAATCTACCTTAGGCTGAAGGAGGGCAGGTCTAGGGTAACATCAAACCACGCTTAACATGGTAGCTAGCCCTACCAGGTCGGGAGAGGGCTCTCTCCTTGTCAATCTCAATTAGTATATTTAGCAATTAGGGCTTGAGATGACTGAATTTAATGTAGATTTTAGGCTAGGTATAGTAGCTTAGGGTTTCTGGTTTGATTTTTAGGTTTTGGTTGCTGGATCAATTAGAGAAGGCAGATAGGTCCGGGAAATCAACTTAGGGATACAGTCATGTTCTGTGGGGCGAGGTAGACAAAGGTTTATGTACTTGAAATGGATTGAGATGGTATATTAAGAGAGCTGAGGAGTTGAGGAGGGCATAAAGAGACTATGAATCCTCTTCAAACAGTTGAAAACAATGAAAACCAAATGCATTCCCAAGATAAAGCACAACAGTGTATTTTGTCCATTCACCTTGATTCTTTTAGTTTTAGAAGAGAAATATGGATTTGGATACATATAAAACATAAGAAAAACTCATTACAAAGAAGAAACAATACATAAACTCACTGTCACAAGAATCCCACAAAAATAGTTGTGAAACCTGGTTTTATTCCTTGCCAAACTGCTGATACAAAATGTTCAATGAGTCCAACACTTCTACCAAAGTCCAACCTTTGCAAATGACTGAGAAAAGACATCATATAGACCTCAAAACCATCTGAGCTATCCATCAGGGGTCGAATCCATGAGTCAAGGAACTGTTTCAACAACATCTAAACTAGGAACAAGAAAATAGGCAGTGGAACAACTTGCCTCTAAAACTAAGGAAATTGATACTTTCACCTTTGCTTTGATGTATCTACCCCCTCATGTCATTTTACATCATATTGAATCATTTACCATGCAAAATTTACCAAGAAAAGAAGAAGAAGTCAACTGCTGAAGAAACTAGGCGAATTTTGACTTTTAGGCAAAATTGACAAAAATTTGCCTGATGCGCAGTGCCCTGAGCCTAATGCATAGCACCACTTCAAGGTTACTTTTGGAGGCCTCCCACTCATCCAAATCAAGCCCAAGATAGCTTGTTGGAAATCCATGCCTGTCTAGTTTCTAGAAGACTTTGAATTTTCTGATTTGGAGGTCATTTTCCCCCTCAAAAGTGGATTCTCCCAAGACTAGTTCCTGTGTGTCCAAAAAGTGGCAGAGATGGCACTTTTTGAGTGTTTATTTTCCCTTTTGGTGGCCAAGATCTCCTCCAAATTTGATGAAATTTTCTAGGTTTGGTTTTTTTTCATGCTGAATCCAAAACTACAAGCCATTTGGAAAAAGAGTGAGCCAATCCAATGCGCAGTGCCGGTGGCGCTGCGCATCCACTAGAATTTCCTGTGTTGCCTAATTCAAAAAATCAAAATTTACAAAAATTTTCCAAAATCTGCCCAGTTTTGGCTCAAATGTACTTCATTGGTTACTTTGTTGGGCAAGTGTAACATCAGCCAAGATCTCAAGTTTGTCACCCCTCTTTTTGCTTCTTAAGGCCCTCCTTAATCTTACCTTAAGTTGATTAATTCTCATGTTACCTATCCTATTCTGGGTCAAGTAATGGTAGGCCATATGCCTAAGCATCTTTTTGTCTCTGTTGGATTTCTTTAGAAGACCCTCAAGGTGGATATTTACCCTCTCAAGCCATATTTCTCTCTCATTAACCACTTCTTGTTCAACTGGAGTCAAGGGAACTGGATGCTTCTCTACCATTTCACAAAAATCAAAACATGACTGATGTCTGAAGCGTGAAGTGGTTAATGGGCAAGCAAGCAGTTCACTCATACTGATGGGCTCCTCCCTGATAATCTTGCCACCTTTGTGAGGCTTCCTCTGCTACAAAATCCTTTCCCTAGAGCTGTCACTAAGGGTGTCCTCCTCAAAATCTGATTCACTGCCTCTTTCCATGCTTGTCTCTATGGGATGATGTGGTGATGATATGGTGAATGGTCGATAATAGATGGGGGAAAATATGAGTATGAAGAGATTTGTGAAAGGAACAATAGTGATGAGGTGAGGTAGGGGAGTGAGAGGGATGGATAGAGGACCTAGGGTTTTGATGTATGAGCTTAGGGTTTCATAAAGGAGTTAATTTTAATAAGGAAAAGGGGAAAGGGAATATGAGTGAAGTGAGATAGGATTAAAGGGTGGGTTTAAGGCAAGTGAAAATAGGAATATTGAGACAAGGAAGAAGATTTTGTAGTGGTGACAAATAAGATAGGAAAACACACTAGGGTTTTGAGTCTTAGGAGATAAAAATATAATTGAAGCATAAAAACCCTACCTAGGCTCCAAAGTGAGTGTACTTACTTGTTAAGAAGGCAAATGAAGCATTTGGGAAGATTTGAGATGAATTTGTTTGGTTTTGAAGCCTCACTGGCCAATGCGCAGCGCCCCTCTGATGCGCAACGCCGACCCTCTGATGTGCAGCGCCACTGTTCTTATGCGCAGCGCCAACTTCAAGGTAAGTTTTGATTGTCTTCCTGATGTCAAAATTGGGTGTGTGATAGCTCGTTGGAAATCTTGTCGAGTCTACTTTCCAAAACATCTTGAATTTTTCAATTTGGAGCTCATTTGCCCTATCAAAAGTCAAATCTCCCAAGACTGGTCAAAATGTGCATAATGAGACTACTTGAATGCAGAGTGTTGTTGCAGTCAACTTTTGAAGGTCTTCCTCAACTCCAAATTGAGCTCATGATAGCTCATTGGAAAGATCTTTGTGTCTAGTTATCATTTCACTCATCAAGCAAGTCATTGGCCAACCAAGCTAGGAGAAATTTTGATTTTTTTTGAGTCTTCATCTGCAACCTGACATTCAATGGCATTCGGGAGCTGCAAATCTAGATATGAGAAGTCTTGAACAAGGATTTCATTGCCCTCAAGATGGTCTAGATCGAAACTTATCAATGGTTGATTTCCGATAGCACGAAAGTTGTCTTTGATGATCTGAAACGAAGCAAAACAAAAAGGCAAAGATCCTACACTTACTTCAAAATTTGTTGCACTTTCCTCCTCACTTCCATAGCTGATATGCATCAGCTGATCACTGTATTCGAGCTTCAAGTGAATTTCCTCCTTCCACAAACTAGTTGTTGATTTATCTGCAAAACTAGCTTATGTTTGGAGGACATAATCATCATCATACTTATCAAACTGAGGCAAACCATCAGTAAAAAACACATCATCAAGCATACATGTCATATCAACAGATCTCTCTTCTCCAAGATGATCTATAAAACAATCATTATCATATCTATGACAACTGGGATAAGAATGAAAATGTTTCGGATTAGCAACTTGTTTGTCTTCAATCAGCTAGCCATGGTCTTGAACATCATACTCATTCCTTGTGGTGATCCTTTGCATCATCTCTTCCACTACACTTACCAAAATGTCGAGCTTTACCTCTAAAGATGTCAATTCCTCTGGATCTATGTTCTTCATCTCTTCTTCCTTCAACTTTGCCCTTCTGATCAGCAAATTAGCCTCTACATCTACTGCATTGTTTTGCATCTCTTCAAGTGTTGCAAGGTTCCTTTCTCTCAGCTGAAACTCCATTTCCGGATCAAAGGCATCTGGGTAGTGCAAGAGAGCGGATCTAGGAGGAGGTCTTATATTAACTGGCATCGAAAAATAGACTTGGTTAAACCTGGCAGAAAACTGTTGTACTATCTCCCCTGGCAATCTTTTCTATTGGTTATACTCTTCTATAATCAAGAAAGGGTTTTGCCTGAACACCCACTTGTCGAGGAAAACTTTGATGAACTGCTGGAAATCTGAGATGCTCGCATCAGGTAGGGTTTTGAACCAACTCTTGACTTTTCCTTCCAAAGAAAGAGCAAAAATCCTAATACTGACATCCTCTTCATCAACTTCAGAAAGGTCAAGAAAAGACTCGAAATTCAGTACATGTCTCTCAGCAGTGATGTTGTCACATTCACCATCAAATCTTGGTAGATATAGGTAATGATTTTTAGGGAAAACATGGGATATAGGAGGTAAAATCAGAGGCTTGTATATATCTGGAATTTTACAAGGTATAGGAATATGTACAGAAGGTGTAGAATTAGTCTTTGTCTCTTGAGGCTCATCAGTTTGAAGACGATCATCATAAAATTCAGAAGAAGGGTCTTGATCAAGATCAAAGGCATGCGCATATTTTGTATCCACAATCTTCAAAGGGAAAGAATCAAATGTAGATCTAGGATCTTTCCTCGAATACAATATACTTTGTAAAGCCTTCTTGACATTCTCGAGAAAAGAGAAGAAATAATTTATAACGAAGAACATAATGTCTTGGATGAAATTCCAACTTGAATACCTAATCTTTCCATATTATCCTTTCATGTTTCTGCTGGTCAGGTTCATCCTCCAGTGGAGTCCTTGGATCTGATCTCGAAACTGATTTGGAGTCGCCAGGTGAATGATTTCAGCCTTCCTATGTCTAATCGTTGTCCACCATCAGCAATCGGATCTAAACTTGATACATTTTGTTGAGGAACATAAAACTACGTTCCCCAGTGGAGTCGCCACTATGTTAGGGCCTGGATCTACCTCAGGCTGAAGGAAGGCAGGTTTAGGGTAACATCAAACCACGCTTAACCTGGTAGCTAGCCCTACCAGGGCGGGAGAGGGCTCTCTCCTTGTCAATCTCAATTAGGATATTTGGCAATTAGAGCTTGAGATGATTGAATTTAATGTAGATTTTAGGCTAGGTATAGTAGCTCAGGGTTTCTGGTTTGATTTTTAGGTTTTGGTTGCTGGATCAATTGCAGAAGGAAAATAGGTCCAGGAAATCAACTCAGGGATACAATCATGTTCTGTGGGGCGAGGTAGACAAGGGTTAATGTACTTGAAATGGATTGAGATGGTAGATTAAGACAACTGAGGAGTTGAGGAGGGCATAAAGAGACTATGAATCCTCTTCAAACAGTTGAAAACATTGAAAACCAAATGCATTCCCAAGACAAAGCACTGCAGTGTATTTGGTCCATTCACCTTGATTCATTTAGTTTTAGAAGAGAAAGATGGAATTGGATACATATAAAACATAATAAAAACTCATTACAAAGAAGAAACAATACATAAACTCACTGTCACAAGAATCCCACAAAAATAGTTGTGAAACCTAGTTTTATTCCTTGCAAACTGCTGATACAAAATGTTCAATGAGTCCAACACTTTTGCCAAAGCCCAACCTTTGCAAATGACTGAGAAAAGACATCATATAGACCTCAAAACCATCTGATCTATCCATCAGAGGTCGAATCCATGAGTCAAGGAACTGTTTCAACAACATCTAAACTAGGAACAAGAAAATAGGCAGTGGAACAGCTTGCCTCTAAAACTAAGGAAACTGATACATTCAGTTTAAAATCACCTTTGCTTTGATGTATCTACCCCCTCATGTCATTTTACATCAAATTTACATCATATTACATCATTTACCATGCAAAATTTACCAAGAAAAGAAGAAGAAGTCAATTGTTGAAGAAATTAGGCAAATTTTGACTTTTAGGCAAAATTGACAAAAATTTCCCTGATGCGCAGCGCCCTGAGCTTGATGCACAACGCCGCTTCAAGGCTACTTTTGGAGGCCTTCCACTCATGCAAATCAGGCCCAAGATAGCTTGTTGGAAAGCCCTGCCTGTCTAGTTTCTGGAACACATTGAATTTTCTGATTTCGAGGTCATTTGTCCCCTCAAAAGTGGATTCTCCCAAGATTGGTTCCTGTGTGTCCAAAAAGTGGCAGAGAGGGCACTTTTTGAGTGTTTTTTGCCCTTTTGGTGGCCAAGATCTCCTCCAAATTTGATGAAATTTTTTGGGTTTGGTTTTTTTTTCATGTTGAATCCAAAACTACAAGCCATTTGGCAAAAGAGTGAGCCAATCCAATGCGTAGCATCCACCGGAATTTCCTGTGTTGCCTAATTCAAAAAATTCAAAATTTACAAAATTTTTCCAAAATCTGCCCAGTTTTGGCTCAAATGTACTTCATTGGTTACTTTGTTGGGCAAGTGTAACATCAGCCAAGATCTCAAGTTTGTCACCCCTCTTTTTGCTTCTTAAGGCCCTCCTTAATCTTGCCTTAAGGTGCTTAATTCTCATGTTACCTATCCTATTCTGGGTCAAGTAATGGTAGGCCATATGCCTAAGCATCTTTTTGTCTCTATTGGCTTTCTTTAGAAGACCCTCAAGGTGGATATTTACCCTCTCAAGCCATATTTCTCTCTCATTAACCACTTCTTGTTCAACTGGAGTCAAGGGAACTGGATGCTTCTCTACCATTTCACAAAAATCAAAACATGACTGATGTCTAAAGCGTGAGGTGGTTAATGGGCAAGCAAGCAGTTCACTCATATTGATGGGCTCCTCCCTGATAATATTGACACCTTTGTGAGGCTTCCTCTACTGCAAAATGTTTTCCCTAGAGCTGTCACTAAGGGTGTCCTCCTCAAAATCTGATTCATTGCCTCTTTCCATGCTTGTCTCTATGCGATGATGTGGTGATGATATGGTGAACGGTGGATAATAGATGGGGGAAAGGATGAGTATGAAGATAATTGTGAAAGGAACAATAGTGATGAGGTGAGGTAGGGGAGTGAGAGGGATGGATAAAGGACCTAGGGTTTTGATGCATGAGCTTAGGGTTTCATAAAGGAGTTAATTTTAATAGGGAAAAGGGGAAAGGGAATATGAGTGAAGTGAGATAGGATTAAAGGGTAGGTTTAGGGCAAGTGAAAATAGGAATATTGAGACAAGGAAGAAGATTTTGCAGTGGTGACAAATAAGATAGGAAAACACACTAGGGTTTTGAGTCTTAGGAGATAAAAATATAATTGAAGCATAAAAACCCTATCTAGGCTCCAAAGTGAGTGTACTTACTTGTTAAGAAGGAAAATGAAGCATTTGGGAGGATTTGAGATGAATTTGTTTGGTTTTGAAGCCTCACTAGCCAATGCACAGTGCACTGAGCCCAATGCGTAGTGCCAGTGTATTTTTACATAGGGAAAATCTGCCTGATGCGCAGCACCCCTCTGATGCACAACGCCGACCCTCTGATGCGCATCGCCACTGTTCCTATGCGTAGTGCCAACTTCAACGTGAGTTTTGACTGTCGTCCTGATGTTGAAATTAGGCATGTAATAGCTCATTGGAAATATTGTCGAGTCTACTTTCGAAGACATCTTGAATATTTCAATTTGGAGCTTATTTGCCCTATCAAAAGTCAAATCTCCCAAGACTCGTCAAAATGTGCAGAATGAGACTGCATGAATGAAGAGTGCTGTTCCAGTCAACTTTTGAAGGTGTTCCTCAACTCCAAATTGAGCTCATGATAGCTCATTGGAAATCTCTTTATGTCTAGTTTTAATTTAACTCATCAAGCAAGTCATTTGGCCAACCAAGATATGAGATATATTGATTTTCCCAAGGCCACTCCAGAGGTGCAGCAACCCTCCTGAGGCAACTTTATTTTTGACATTTCTCTAAAACCATGAAACCTGTGTAAAAGGTGAAGGAGGTTTTTCTTCCTTGGAATATTATGGACAAAAACCTCTCTCAAATTTTCCAAATTCATTTTTTCTTGCTCAGAAACATCATTTGAGTAAATCCTGTCCTGATGTGTAGAACGAGGGATTTGTCGAAATGAAGTGAAATGAAGGGGATAAGAGGCTTATAAATTCTTGAGAAAGTTTTGGGAAGTAGGGAGGGATGTTAGGAAGAAGGGGAAAGTGAAATTTCAAATTTGGAGTGAGGGGAAGGGGTTCAAAAGGGAAAAACACAGGCCTAGCCTAGAAAATTGTCAAATTGTAGCAACAAGCTAGGGTTTGTGGAAAAATGATGAATTTGAGGGATATCAGTGATGGGGAGTGTTTAAGAAGGTATATTAAGGATAGAGGAAGGTTTATGAGCATCAAGATACAAGTTTTGTTGATGATTTGACCATCCAAGAAAAATTACCTTCAAAACCCTAGGAGAGGGAAATGAGCCTTACCCAGTACAACTGAAACACGAAGAAGGTGTAAAATGACCCATTGGAACCTGAAATGATGATAACTCTTTTAAATGATGTTACACTAAGCTGAATTGTGACATGGACCAATACTTGGAAAACTTTGGAAAGACTGAAAACAAACCCTATACCTAATACCTAGTAACCAAATTTTACTTGAAGACTCATTGAAATGACAAAATTTGACTTTGACACCCTGAGACCACTTTGTAAGAGCATATTTGATCACTGATGGAAGGCTTCAAAGGCGGACACTAACAAACCATATGGAAGAGGATTCTCCTGAAGACAAATCATTTGTTGTAAATAATTCTAGAAATTTTGTCAAAGGAAGGAAAATGACAAGAAAATGAACGTAAAGGGCAAGCAAAGGATGGTTGGATCAACAACTTCAACAAGAGTATTGTGTAGGTAATAGGTTGCATGTGTGATTTCCTTGTTGAGTTGTGAATGCATGGTATATGCATTTGTTTATTTGGTTCATTTGTTGTCATTGGCATGGGTTTTTCTTGGTTTGACAATGGTTTCAGCCTTGCCTTTCCATTTCATGGATAACCATGGTGTGATGGGATTCATTCTTGCTTGAGCTTTGGATTGCCGATTTTTTTTTTATCTGGGTGAGGTGGTCTTAGGAAAATCCCAAGGGTTGGGTCTAGAGATGGTTTTCTATGGGAAGCCTTTGATAGGTGGGTGGAGACAAGAAAATTACTCAAGGCATGGTGAAGGAATTATGAGGCATCCAAGCTTGGTTTGGTTTTGTGATCCTGGGACCTATTTAGGTGAGATCACGATAGCTTGAGGGTGTAGGTGGTTTAACCTTCAGAGTCCCTGGTTGTTCATGTATTGGTTTATTGTTACACATCATTTTGTCACCATGACACTTGATCGATATAAATGGGTTTCTCGCCATCTGTGAACATGTTTCATTGAACTCCCTTAGAGGTCAAACAATAAAAAACCCTTGAAGAAGATGAGAATTTTGGGGAAAATGGCTTGTATACCTTGTTAAGTATGACCTAGGCACTTTTCCTAAAAGTTTTTGTGCATTTGATGTACTTATCCCTGAGAACAGCATAAATCTGTGCGCTGTCTACCACTATAGACCGCACAGATGAATCAAAGAAAAGTAAAAATAAAAAGTGAGATCTAGAAGCATTGTTGGGTGAATATATCCCAACTAAAAACTCCCAGGTCATATCTATTCGAGCCAAACCCCTTAGATGATGGACCTAATTGAACTTATGTTGTTGAATTGAGATTGGAAGGATTATCATCTAAGGAAAGGGTTGGAGGCATTTGGGAGGAACCTCATGACATCAAGGCAAAGGTTGTAAGGCTCTTCTTTATCCTTGAATTAATACAAATGAATCCTTTTTTCCATTGTATTTTCTTACTGAAATGATGAATGGTTTATAGTTCTTTAGATATTCATTAAGGCAATTTCAATTTCTAATCTCCTTGATCATTAGATTAAGCTTGTTTGAATTGTTATGTTGCATATGCCTTTGATATTTCTTATGTTTGTGGTTGCAGGTCTTTTCAAGCATTGAGAAGCTACATCAAGACAAGTGGGGATCTTCATCAAGCATTTCGCAAATAGGTAAGAGGCTTATTCACTATCTTTTATACTCATAATTCAAACGAAGTAAGCTTAGGGAAAGAGTTATTCAATTGTTTATTTGTTTCTAGTTTCCTTTAGGATCTAGGGAGATCACTCTTGTCAGCAAGAGGGATTTATTCGCCTAACAAATTGGTGACCATACTAGGGAACGTTACTATTCTCTTCTCTTTTCTTGGTTTTGCTTTCCGATCTTCTTTGTCTAGCTGGACTTGAGTCTTAGAAAATTTATGATCTTTCAGATCCTTTTGGTTTGATTTCTTTCTTTTTTATTTTTCTTGGATTTCCCAGACCTATGCAATTTCTGTTCATACACAGAGCACATATCTGCGCAATTTTTGCGTTAAGAAACTTACGCATGCGCACTGGTTTACACTGCTTACTTGCGCAGTTCCTAGAAATTTTTGAAAAAATAGGTTTTCTCTCAGCCAAAGTTTGAATTTTGATTTCTGAAAGTGTCATCATATTTGTTTTGATTGTCTGTACCTTTTCTAAACTTGTTTGAGTGCTTTGTGAGGTCTTTTTGGGAATTAATCTTTTTTGCAAAGTCAATTAGGGTTTTGTCTGGCTTGTTTGTTGATTAATCAAAAGGAGATAGGTTGTCCTCCAGATCACTGTATTCCTGTATTTTTTTCTGTCAAATACACCAGGTCCATTATCAATCTTGCTTATTTGTGCTGAATTTCTTTGTTTAATAACAAATTAGGGTTTCTCAAGATTTAATGTTTTGATGAGATGTGTTTCTTATGCTGCATTGAAAACATAAGTCATTTTTATTCCAGTACTGAAGTTTAACCAAAATTACACTTTAAATTTTGATTTCATAACATTCATTCAACTATTTTTCATTTTAAGGATTTCATTGGGTGTTTTGAATTTGAATTCCTTTGGTCATTGCTCAAGCATTTGTCTCGGTTTCTTAACAATTTGTGCATGTTTCTGCTTTCATTTTTGCAAAAAAATTCCCCTTCAGTGGCCGGGGGCGAGGTTGAATTGTGTTTGAGTGTAAATCGCCTTTGAGTATCCTTATTTTTTATCTTTGGAATTTTCACCCGATTTCCTTTACTTACAGTTGATTGGTTCTTTAGTTGTATTAGTGAAGGGAAATAATCTTGTTGTTCTTTCGTTGCTTTGGAATCATCTTGTTTTTGTTTTGAAGAGTTCTCTTGCATAGATTACATTTGCATGGTTAGTATTCTTATTTCATGAACATAAATTGTGCATAGATTACATTGTGTGGTTTGCAACTTAGAGCTTTGAATTGCATTGAAAAATTAGAAGTGGTACATTATGGAGTTATATTTTAAAGAATAACCTCTTTACTTACTCTAGCTAGAATTCATCGAAATGAAGAAATTACAAATTTCATATTTGATGCATTATAGTTTTGAGTTAAGGCATAATACCATCAGTTTCACATCCATTTACCCTTGAGTAAATAACTACTTTATAACACATCGTTAATAAAATTAATCTAGAATTTTAATTATTTTTAGGGCTCTTTCCACCTACAGTAGATTAGGTTGTAGAGCTTTGGAATAGGGAAGTGAGTAAACCTTCCAAAGCTACAGATAGACAATAGAATCTTGCGTTAGGGAGAGAAATCCAATTATTTCAGTTTTACTCTGGGAAGCTCTTCTTATACATGAGTTAAGCACGAGATCATGTCGGATCTGGTGAAGTGATCGTACCCACTTAATTGGCTATGATAAAGTGATTTGCATGTAATACAATGATGTCGAAAAGGTGCTTGGAGTCACTTGAAAGTAAACCTCCAATTCACCACGTTGAGGAGATTTCAAGGGGATTGAGCTTTGTTACTTTGCCCTTGCGTGTACGTCTGATTTACGAATGTCCCCCTAGGTAAGATTGTCATAGTTTGTAAACTTAGAGACCATAATGCCAGGGCTCTACCTAAGGTGACAGCATAGGGAAGGTCCTGTTGTACCTGGAACATACGTTGACTAGACCCACTTGGAATTTTTTTAGGGTAATCTTTGCTCGAGATGGCATAAGAGAAATTACTTGCACCAGACTGTTTCATTAAGTAGGTTGTCAGGGTCACTAGTTCCAAACTCTCATATCTATAAAAAAATTCACTTTGATCTCTATGATGTTCGATTTCATCACCAACTAGTAATTATTGATCTCTGTGACAAGTCAGTTTGTATGGTTTGAATCCCTAGATTTTTTTTTTAGCATGTGTTACCTTGTTTGTTTTTACATTCTACAAGACCTTGGGTGTGGATTGTGAATATTATTTAATTTTAATAATAAAAACTTATTTGGATTGGCTCTAATGGAAAAATGTCGGAAGTTACCAATAATGACCTCCCTTTTAACGAGAATCCTAATCCTTTTCCTAATTTTGCAAATGTCGGTCCTCCTTATATGGCTACATTGTCACTTCCTAGATTTACGATAGGTTTACTTGTATGGATGTTCTCAACTCATTTCATTACAAATACTCCAGTTGTACCAGCTCAACCGATTTTTCCACCTCAACCGAGTTCTCCATCTCAACATCACCAACCTACTGTTGACCCTTTTCCTTCTTCATCCAACATGTCCTCCTCCCTTTCTTCTTCTCTGCTTGGTAAAATACTTGATGCTAGTAACCAAGTGACTAAGAATAAGAAGAAAGTGAAGAAGAAGAAGAAGCAAGATAAGAAAGCAGTCAACCAACCAACCATGGTCATAAGTATTGGTAATGTTGAGGGAACTTCTACAATGCATCGTAAGCCAAAATACCCTTGCAAGCTTTGTAAGGGTTGCCACTTCCTTATCAATTGTCCTAGTATTCCTAAGGTTTTGGAAGTATGGTCAAATAATTCTCATAAACTATTTGTTGATCCATCAACCCGTGATTCTCAGATTTTGGGGAAAAAGCTTAAAGTTAGGTTTCCTTGTAGGTTATGCAAAGTGAATCATCATAGTTCCTTTTCCCTCACATGGATGAAGCCTCAAAATTATTGGAAAAACTTATTGTTTCACATCAACAACTTCCAACTAATTACCACAAACTTTCTCCCCCCCTATCGTCAATTAACGAAGTGAATGATCTAAATCCAAATAGAGTCAATCTCACTCTTCCATTGGAGTGTGAAACATGTGTCACTCAGCTTGATGGACCATTTGTTGATCAAGTGGTCGAATCGATTCCATTTTCGGTTGATCCCACTCTCCCTTTGGAGAGAGAACTTCATGTCGCTCAGGTGTAACAACCCTAGTGAAAAATTCCATGTAATAAAAGTTAAAAACAATAACCACGATCGATGGGATAGTTATTCCAAGTTGAATGTTGGGAAAGACATCCCAGGGGGTGTTCATTTGGTTGTTTATGGCTAAGGAAATGGCTAAGGCTTTGGAAAGGAAAAATGGCATTTTTAGCACATTTGTTTATGAAAATAATGGAAATTGGGAGAAAAAGGAAGTGAAAGGTCACAGGTTGCATATGAGGAGGAAAATGAAGGAAAATAATGGAAAATGAAGAAAATAGAGGCCTCATCCATAAGAAGGATTTTGAGGATCAGTTGGTAACCTTTTGTCAGTTCAGTGTTGGAGTTCTCTCTCTCTCATACTCTTGGATACTTAGAGTTTTCCTGGAGCACTCTTGGAGGGTGTGGCATACTTGGATTCTTGGAGGAAGAAGGCAAAGGAAGAGCACGAAAGTGCAAGAAGGCATCAACATCAACATCTACATCATATTTGCTTATAGGTACCAAGTTGCATGTATGATCACTAGTTTTGACATGCATGACATATGCATGTGGCTCCTTGGTTATGATCTATCATTGGCATGGAGGATTGCCTGGATCGACAATGGATTTCCTAGCCTTGCCATTTCCTAGATAGACATGGTGATTGTGGATTTATTTTCATTGATTGTTTTTGGTTGGTTCTCATGTTTCCTTAGCTTGGGTTGAGTTCTTAGTCCTAGAAGTCCTGGTTGAACAAACGCTCTGGAAGCCCTATAACAGCTTGGGTTGAGTTACTAGTCCTGGAAGCCTTGGTTGGAAAAATTCTCTGGAAGCCCTTGGTGGGTTGAGTTACTAGTCCTAGAAGCCCTGGTTGGACAAACACTCTAGAAGCGCTGTATAAGATGTGGGTTGAGTTACTAGTTCTGGAAGCCTTGGTTGGACAAACACTCTGGAATCCATCGAAGGCTTGGATGGAGGCCAACCTAATGATGGTTTTGTGATGTCCGACCATGAGGTGGAATCACCATTTGATGGGTTGAGGTAGATGGCCTCTGGAAGCCCTAGATGAGTTTTGATTGACATTTTTTATGAGATCCCACGTTCATGCTTGGAATATAGCACAAGGGTGAAAGTTTGAAGAGAGATTTGGCTCAGCCATTTTATGGTCGGGTGGAACGTGGTAGTCCCATCTCCGGTTGGTTTATTGCATTCATTAATGAGAAATTCATTCCCCTAATTTTCATGTGTAAAGGTACTGATATATATATGGATTTTGATGGTTGATATGTTTATTGTATTTATGTTCCTATTATGATGGTTATATGCACATTTTATGACAACAACTATGTATGGTTCTCATCATGTTTTTACTTGTATATGAATGGATAATGTGTCTATGACCTAATAGATGAATATGCAACAAATGACATGAGGGAACAATGGTTCATAATGATTCTCATATAAGTATGAGATCCATACACTTAATTTTGTTGTTTACACATGTAGGTTACATGTTGACAATATGTTTGATGAAATGCCTGTAATGGCTAGTAGGGGTCTGGATAAGGTCTTAACCAACTATTTACTTTTGCATCATTGTTTCCTTGTACTTTACTCGATTTTTAGGTTTCATTCCATTCTGGGCAGTGGCCTGGGCTCTAGGCCTGAAAAAGTGGCTTAATTCCTGGGGTCGCTCGCACACAACTGGAAAGTTTGGTCCACAGTCACTGGCAGGCAGACCTAGGAGAGCGAAGTTGGGTTTATGGTCGCTCCCTTGCCCATAGCATGAGAGTGACTATGGCCTAAGAGACCTAAAACAAAAGTGGTACCCAGGGACATGTTGTTTGAGTGGTTGACTTGTCTCCTGAGGGTTTTGTAGATGATGTTGGATGATTGTATGTGACGTTTCGTCGATTCCACTTCCTTGAGGTCACATAGGAAGTCGAATTTGATCATAGTATGCTCTCATTTCATGTTTACCTGGTTAGCATGGTTACTTTGGGTATCCTGAGAGGAGGGTGTTACATCAAGTTCTTCATGCTACCTTAGATACTTCTACACATGGGGGCATTTCATTTGTTGCTTTTGAACCCATCCAAGTAAGGCAGCTATTTATTTTTATTGGAGTAGACTAATAGAACCTCGTCTTCCTTATTCCACTCATTTCCAAATCATTATGAAGGCTTATGGTAAGAATGTGCATCACATAAATGTAGATGAAGGTGCTTCTGTCAGTATTTTATCCTCGACTACTTGGCAAGTTTTGGGTTCCCCTCAACTTGTGCCTGTTACACATAATCTATTAGCTTTTAACAGAACTGTTAGTGAACCTTTAAGGATCCTTCATAAGTTACCTATTACATTGGAAGGTAAAATTGTTTGTATTGATCTTGTTGGACACCTAATCCTCAATGGGTTAGTGTGGAAGCCGGATAGACAAAAGGAATCCAAGAGACCTTGGGATGTGGAATCCAACGGTCACAACATGTACTATAAATGTAAATCATTTGTTAATAAAAATGCATTCTCATGTTTTATCCTTCAGATTATTCTTGCTGCCCATGTGTGTTTAACATGGTATCAGAGCGGGCGATTGCTGGTCCTGCTCCAATTTAAGCCACTAATTTTTGTGGTCATTTTTTGTGAGTTTGTTTCTAAACCTTAGCGTTATCTAGACTCTCTGAAATCTGCAACTGTTAGAACGCAGGACCTAAATTGGGCTCTCTGCCCCACTAAATCTTGCTATTAATCATTCACCTGCCGCTACACCTTATTATAGCCTGCCCCAGGCAGTGTCATATACGTTTTTGATATTGTTTGCGCCCTCTGTCAAGAGACCTGCTGCAAACGCTGCCTCTCTGCATGTCTTCTGTGCATAATTTTCTGCACCATGGGCTCTCTGCCATTACTATTCTTACTGCACCACTCTGAGGAATCTGCCAATCCTGCCTCTCCTTGTTTTGTCAGACCTATTTTCGGAAAGCATAGCACAGTCCAAAAATAATAAAAAAAATGAGAGGGCGAAGCTGGTTGGCTCGCCTCGCAGCGCACTGCATTGTCATGATCTATCCTTTCCGTTAAATAGGATCGATCAATCTTCACCAAAAGCACCTCCTCTGCCCTAACTCTAACCCTAACCAAGCTTATCAACCATGATGAAATGAAGGTCGATTGAAGTGTTAGCCATGCCTTTATGAGTGGGCACGAAACCACTGTAAATTTCTGAATACGTGTACAAACTCCATAAATCAAAGGAATTCTTTCAAGTGCTGGTTTATTTTTGGTGCGTTATACCTGCTCCGGATTGGCGCCCACATTCCCGAGGTCACTGATTTCGTAGGCGAGGGCTTGAGACTGTATGCCACCGAACGTATAATTCCAGGGCAGAGAGAGGATCTGGCGGATTTGAATGCAGATAGACGGGTCGAGTCTATACATCAGTCGGCCTCCATACACATCAACCTCGGCCTCACGGCCGCTCACGACTTCATGAACAGTCGACGCTCCGAACAAACCTCATCGAATCATTGGAATCAGTCCATGCTTGATAGGGAGAATCTTTGTAAAGGGCAATATATCATACCCTGAGATCTTTTCTACCAGCTGGAGCATCCAGTGCTGCTCGTCTCAGTACTACCATTGGTCTAGTCTTTGAAAGAAAGTTGATTCTTTAAAACTATAGGCGACCACTTGTGTTCATCATGAGATGAGTCCGCGGGGTTTTTATCATTTCCATCATAGTTCTGAGATGCTGATAATATGTTTCCAGACATGTTGTCAAGCAGCAATGTTGTGAGCAGAGAAAAGGCAATGGGACCCCCAAAATTTCAGAACACCGCCACAGAGAGGAGTCTGCAATCGCACCTTATGCCAGAATCAGTAGGTATAGCGCTTGCTAATTAACGTAGGTATAACGCTTGCTACACGTGTTATTCCAGAGGTGTCATAAAAGTAATGTTTGCTGTGGTATTCACACTGGATGACAACGTTGCAGTTGAGAGGTTTTCAAGTCACTAGTCTCGCAAGTGCCCATGCTCGAGCAGTCGAGTTTGGAGGCCGATTCCATATATATTAACGGTCTTCGATTAACGCTTGGTCCTCTACAGGAATAACACAGTTGAGCTCCAGTCCTCTGCCACCGGTTTATAACCTTGTGTGGAAGGTGGAGCGTTATAACAGCCTCCGGGGTGGTCGGACCCTCGGCTTCCAGCTTCGAATAAACAATCCGCTACGTTTCTCCAACAGCTGTTCCGGCTTTGCCTGTGTAATCAGATTGAAGAAGTTGTTGCCTATGTTCATTTTCTTTATTCATCATTGCAATCTTGTTGTCAAATCAGGGCTTACGAATTCATAGAGGATACAAAATCGAAGAATAATCCACAAAAAATCAGTCTATATCGATAGGAATACTTGTTATCGTATTACTCTAAGCGCCCTGTCATACTGTCAATTCTGCATTCAAAATGCCATTCTTCAGATAATTATTCCCACTCTGCATTCAAAATGCCATTCTTCAGATAATTATTCCCACGTACTTCAAATAATTATTTTATTAATTTCGATACTTGCATTTCTATAATTCGGAAGGAAGATAATCAACAAGGGTATTGCCTTTTCAATAACCATTTCCTTGGTCGTATCATTTTATGCTTATCGACTTTCCTTGCATCTCAAACAATTGGAGGGTTGAGTAACAAGAGTAATTGGCAGTGATATTGTTTGGAGTCTTTATTGTCTTTATTGATATTGTTTTGAGATCCTCGCAGAGCAGAGCTAGAATTATTTTAAAGGTTTTGAAAGCTCTACAAGGAGAATATTTGGGCAAAGATATTTGTTGGACAAGAAAGTCATTTTACAAAAGGGAGTAAAATTTTGCTAAAGAAAAATGGTTCCAATTGATGAAATATTAGAGTTACTGGACAATCTAATACTCTCTACTATAGATAATACAGTCAAAATCAGCGAAGATTTTCTCACCGATATTCATAGTTGTTTACAAGATGTACATGAAAAGATTGATTTTTTACAGCTTGAATCTCAATTCCAGTAAGAAGAATTAAAACGGAGGAGTCATTCTGAACCTGTTTCTGTTCACAACAATGAAGCAGACTCCCATAAACAACAAGACAATATTGTTGAAGTTCATTCAGATCCAGTGCCCAATAAAGCAGTAGTTGTACATGCAGATGCAGAAACTCAATCTGCACTTCCCAAGTCCATCATCAGACCTTGGGAACAACTTGTCCACAACAAGCACAGAACTGGTCTTGGATATGACAAGGACTTGTCCTTTCATATTCCAGACTACTCAAAGCCCATTCAGTTTCAGAGTGCTGGATTCATTCATGACAGTTCACATCCAGCTGTTCCAGATTCCGCTCCTCTTCCACAGCAATAGAAACAACAACAAATTATGAAATGTCAACACTGTGACCGAGTTGGCCATCTGAAAGATCACTGTTTTGATCTTCATCCATGTAAGCACTGTCATAAAATCAGTCATTCTTCAAACAGATGCTTCAGAAACAAACATCCTGCAAGAACAAAGATTCATCTTGGATGGATTTCTTCTTGGCAATGGGCATCAACAGCCAAGAAGATATTCCAAACACATGTCAGAACTTGTTCCAGGGTATTGAACAGTCTTGCAGATGAGTTTTCTCCATCATCTCACCTTGTATATGACAGGGGGGGAAATGATGGTCATTTACAAGCTTCAAAGTCACATCAAGCGAGCCTGAGCCACAACTTGCCACACCAGTTTCAGAGTTGTAGCCAGAGACAAAGATGCCTGTGAACATGCCTTCAGTTGGTAATCTGGGACACTTCCTCTAGCAGAAGACTTCAGCTTCTTGCCAGTTTCGGAAGAATTCCAGGAACAAAATTGAGAACACTTCCTCTAGCAGAAGACTCCAGCTTCTTACCAGTTTTGGAAGAGTTCCAGGAATTGCATTAAGCATTCCAGAGTTGTTGGTTATCCTTAAACCATCACAAGTTGAGACTTCCCTTTTCAGGTTGAAGTTCTTCCTTTTATGTGGGGTGAGACCTCCCTTTCATGGTTGAATGTTTCCCTCTTCAAAACAATAGGAGCACTTACTCTAGTAGAAGACTTCAGCTTCTTGCCAGTTTTGGAAGAGTTCTGGGAATTGCACTAAGTGTTCCAGTGTTGTGGGTCATCCTTAAACCACCGCCCTTTATACCAACATTTTAGAGAGCACATTCAGCCTAGTGCTGCCATGCGTTTTTTGCACATTTTGTATTACAGCTCTCTTCTTGGACTCATACATAACCCTTCGGATTAAGGGGGGAATGTTGGACACCTAATCCTCAATGGGTTAGTGAGGAAGCCGAATAGACAAAAGGAGTCCAAGACATCTTGGGATGTGGAACCCAACGGTCACAAGATGTACTATAAATGTAAATCATTTGTTAATAAAAATGCATTCTCATGTTTTATCCTTCAGATTATTCTTGCTACCCATGTTTGTTTAACAGATCTTATGGTAGTCCAAGGTCCCTTAGATTTCAATTTGCTCCTTGGGCAAGACTATGTTTATGCCATGAAAGATGTCATATCGACACTCTTTCGCGTGATGTCCTTCCCTCACAATGGAAACATTATGACGGTTGATCAACTTTCATATGTTGATCTTGCTTCGACTACTAGTCATTCAACACCATTGAATGTTCCTTATATGGAAGTGGTACCTACCCCACCACGGGTTAATTATGTGGCAACTTGTCCCATGTTTTCAGTTACCGATGCAAGCAAGCCTCTTACTATTTCATCAACTTCTTTTGACTTAAATCCAGTAAGTGATGTGGTCAAAAATTCAATGGGGGCATTTGAATACGATTTTCTTCTCCCTATTGATCCCCTTGACATGTGTTCCTTTTAGGGAACTGTTCTTCCATATGATGAAGATTTTTGGAAGCCATGATCAAAGGGTGTCCCTTGACATGTGTTTCTTACATATGGAAGCCATGAATAGATCTCATGAGCATAGTTCTTTTCCTGTGTCAATCTCGTTAAAAAATGAAACAAATCCTCCCTTATTTGAGTTGAGTCTTTAACTAGATCTCATAAATGTTAAGTCGAGTCTTTCATTTAATCTCGTAAACAAGCCTTAATTTCATCCACCTATTAGTAACTTATAGTCTACTTAGGTGAATGAAACGAAGTTTTGGGGGGCATGTTCCCTTGCAGTCATTATGCTAGGGGCATGAAAAATTTCAAGCACAATTTTCTCTGTTTCAAGCTTGTGTAAAAATGAAACCAGTCTCAAGCAAAATTTTCCTATGTTTCAAGCTTGTGTAAAAATGAAACTACTTTCAAGCACAATTTTTCTTTGTTTCAATCTTGTGTTAAAATGAAACCTACCTCGAGTCCATTTTGGTTATTATTTTCAAGACTCAGTAAACTCATGAAAATCCCAAGTTCCTTTTGCTATCTTTTCATCTCGTAAAATGTACATGAAAATGCTGAGTTCTTTCCATCTTTTCTTGCTCGTTAATTAAAATTGAAAGTCGGTGATTTGAGTTTATTTTTATCACTTTTTTTCGAACTTGTTAAAACTTACGAAAAACCGAAACCATGGAGTTCTCTTTACGCCCTTTTCAGAGTCCTTAAAAACGAAAAGATTGTCGAGCACTTGATTGTTCGAATTCGTAAAAATAAATGAACAATCACCCACTCAGTATAAGTTTACCCCTTTTACGGACTGAACTGAACTATTTATGAAAAAGGTATACGTTGACTGATTATGGTCATTAGAGTTCTCTCCGCATTATTTTATCCTTTTTCGAGCTCGAGGGAGTAAATTACGAAAAAGAACATGACAAATTTTTCTTATGTTTTTCTTTTGACTCCCTAAAACTAAAAAACATTGAGCTTTACTTTCTCTGGGATCGTTAAAAGTTTACGGTAAAAGAATTGAATGGGTTTCCTTTTTGTGTCTTTGTTAAACTCTTAAAATAAAATGACATCGAGTTACTCCTTTACTGGACTCGTAAAATTAAACAATACAGGACTTGTTAAGCATAACGAGACTGAACCACTCCTTCTTAGGCTTCGTTAAAAATACTAGGGTGGACTCGTCCGAAGGATGAGCTTACAAGACAAGCATATGTTATCCTCCTCAAGCTTGTAAAAAATAAAGAGGTTCTTGCCAGTAATGGTGGGGGAAAATTGGGAAAATGTGTTCATTTTACATTCATCATAAAGGCAATATGTTACTATTAAACACGACACTCTGTCACATTTATGTCCAAGTTGGGAAATCCATTTATCTTACAGTTAATCGAACCTCATTAAAAGTCTTCAGCTGGTTTTGATTATTATCGTTGAGTCAAATGCTTCCAAGTCAATTGTCGTGTCGTTATGTGTTTAAGAGAAGTTCAACCTCAGTTTATATTCCTCTATAATTTTTTCCTTCAATCGCGTTGGCCATCCCTAATTCAGTCTATGCAAACTATTTTCCAAAACTTGACATTGTGTTTCATGTCGTAGGCTTTCCTGCGACATGTCACTTCCTATCAACTTCAACTCATTATCTAGGAAGTTGATATAGAAACCTTTAGTACTTTGATGCCTGCATGCCTTAATGCAGGTTTCTCACCTTCGATGATAGGTTCTCATCATTGGCCTTCAATCGAACGATTCTATGAGTGTTCGACTTCAGATCACCTATTCGCACTTCATAGATTGTATTGGGAGTACCTTGAGAGCCATTGCCATTATTGGTGGTTTCTCTCGCACTTGTTAACGGTTCACATCATTGACCGATAATAAAGTGGTTTCTACCATGTTCGACATTGAGACATTCACTCGCATGGATAGATTCGTACTATGGATCGTGAGACAAAGATCAAGACCCTGGATTTAGTTTCATCAATCCAGGTTGCGAGGAGTTTTATATTATGATCACGTAGACCAATTCACAACAGATGGCTATGCCCATACTATGTCTACTATCGATATGATTCTTGATTTTTTTCATACTTGTTCATTGAATTAACTTTACTCTAAGTATGGAAATGCCTACCTCAGTGATGATTATATATATTTGCATTGTAATCCTTGAATGTTTCTTGCAGATTTCCAAACATTGTCTCTAATTCGATCTTTGGCATGATAAAGTGCTTCAATCTTTAAAACTTATTTTTCAGACTTTGCACTTTAGGGGGAATCTGTTACACATCATTTTGTCACCATGACACTTGATCGATATAAATGGATTTCTCGCCATCCATGAACATGTTTCATTGAACTCCCTTAGAGGTCAAACAATCAAAAATCCCTTGAAGAAGATGATAATTTTGGGGAAAATGGCTTGTATACCTTGTTAAGTATGACCTGCACACTTTTCCTAGAAGTTTTTGCGCATTCATTGTACTTATCCTTGAGAACAGTGCAGAACTGCGCTTTGTCTGCCACTATAGACCACGCAAGTGAATCAAAGAAAAGTAAAAATAAAAAGTGAGATCTAGAAGCATTGTTGGGCGAATATATCCCAATTGAAAGCTCCTAGGTCATATCTATTCGAGCCAAACCCCTCAGATGATGGACCTAATTCCCTTTCCTCAAGGAACCCTAATCCCTCAATTAGGGGATCTCATCCTCCTCTTTTGGATTTGAAACTTCTTCCTCTTGGCCTATAAATTGACTAGAGGGTAGAGGGATTGAGGAGGTAAGAAAAGATAAACTTATGTTGTTGAATTGAGATTGGAAGGCTTATCATCTAAGGAAAGGGTTGGAGGCATTTGGGAGGAACCTCATGACATCAAGGCAAAGGTTGTAAGGCTATTCTTTATCCTTGAATTAATACAAATGAATCATTTTTTCCATTGTATTGTCTTACTGAAATGATGAATGGTTTATAGTTCTTTAGATATTCATTAAGGCAATTTCAATTTCTAATCTCCTTGATCATTAGATTAATCTTATTTGAATTGTTATGTTGCATATGCCTTTGATATTTCTTATGTTTGTGGTTGCAGGTCTTTTCAAGCATTGAGAAGCTACATCAAGACAAGCGGGGATCTTCATCAAACATTTCAAAAATAGCTAAGAGGCTTATTCAGTGTTTTTTATACTCATAATTCAAATGAAGTAAGCTTAGGGAAAGAGCTATTCAATTGTCTGTTTGTTTCTAGTTTCCTTTAGGATCTAGGGAGATTGTTCTTGTCAACAAGAGGGATTTATCCGCCTAACATTTATCCCATGAGATCCCACATCATGCTTGAAATATGACACAAAGGTGATTGGCTGAAAGAAATATTTGGTTTAACCCAATCTATGGTTGGGTGGTACGTGGAAGTCCCTGATTTGGTTGGCTTTTGCATATGTAATTATGAGCTATTTTCCTAATGTGAATAATGAGCACATGTACTTGTTATTATGTTGATTTCATGGCGGATCTGTCATGGTTCCTATTAGGGTTACATGCTAGTTATATGCATGGTTATATGATGTGTTCTAGCTATGGCTCTCATTCATTTGATAAGTTAATGAATGGTTGACAAATGCATGGGATAACAAGTGTTATTATAGCTAACACAAGATGACATTAGAACTTCTTGGTGATTCTTAGATGGAGTTCAAACTCTTGTGATCAGATATGCATTCATGACATGTAGCTTCTATGTTTACCATATGTTTGATGAAATGTTTGGCATGGATTAGTCATGGCTAGGTCAAGTTCTGAATGTTTAACATTGTTATCATCTTATTTATGTTTCTAGAAAGTTACAGTTAGATCTAGGTAGTAGTTTGGAGGCTAGCTTGAAAAGTGGCTTAGATCTTGGAACTGCTGGCACAAAAATTAAATTTTTTGGGTCACAACCACATGGAAGTAGGCCTATGAGTGCGGTTATAGCCTCATAACTGCATGCACATTGTGTCAAGAGTGCGATTGTGGTGTTAAGTCAGAGAAAAAGAGTTCCAACTTAGGGATTGATCATTTGGGGTGCCCAGTTGGCTCCTGAGTGGTGTGTAGTCCCTGAGGGATGTCGAAAAGGTTTTAATTTGTAGACCCCACTTCCATCACTAGAACTTGGAGGTCGGGTCATTTAATAGTAGTACTCAACTCATGTTTACCTTGAAAAGCTTATAAAAGTGGGTAAATGTGGGGTGAGGCATTTACATCCTGGATATTTTCCTAAGTGATCATCTCCTTGTTCCCTATCTTTTATTTTTGGTTTTAAATATGAATTCCGATGTGGATTTGAAACATCAACAATTGAACATGTTTATTGCCGATTATTATCTAGAAAATCACCAGTCCAAAGATATTATCTTATTAGATAAAAGAAGATGGGCTTCGTTCATAACTATGCTTTCATGCAAATGATATAATTATACTCAAAATATCAATTTTTATATTAATAGGCTTTAAGAAAGAGAAGGTGCCATCTCAATACCTCTAAATAGTATTACACATTGGTCCATCTTCTTTACTTTATATTTGATTTTTCATTATGAATATATTATAGCTATCATGTAATTACCATTCTCTCATAACAATTACACAACATACTGAAATCACTTATTTAGGGTTTTTATTATTAGTGCATTTAAAATTAAGGAGTAATACAATAACATAATCAATGTTATAAAAAATTTAAGGCTACAAGAGGAGAGAGCTTATTGTAACTACACATATAAATGAGCATACAAAAATATGGTTACAAATTCGGTCTCCTTGAAAACACTATGGGTCAACATTTCCTTCTACCATTTATAAAACATAGTTTTCCATTATGTGAGATGTTGTTCAAGATTTGTATTTAGTCATCGTGAAATTAAAAGCAAATTCATATAAATCCTTGTGTTCTATGTCTCAATAGTTCAAAGTTGAACAATATTTACAAGTTGTTGTTTGCTTGTTTTTTTGTTTGTTTGTTTAGGCTTAGGAGTACCAATATTCAAGATGTATCAACAAATTCTTGTAATCTTTGATTAAAAAATATTTTAATTATACTTTGAGATGAGAAAATATAAGAAGTAAAAAATTTATTTAAAATTAGATTTCACTCAATTCATTAGTTTGAAGTGGTTGTAAATTTAGCCATAAAGAACATATGGTGAATCATCTTAGTGAATAAATCAACTCTCGATAACCTCACCACTACTTCTTTTATTCGTTAATGACTTCATAATAATACTTCATCAAACCCTAACTTTGAAACTAAATCTAAAATCTGACAAATATATGCCAACTTTCATTGCTTGCCATTTAAACTTCATTCAAAACCTCGTAAGGACCACATTTGTATGTATGCCCATTTGTGACAAATGTAGAAGGGAAAAACATGTAACTATAAAAAAGAGAAAATACAAAGTATGTGCATGTAGTGACATTGCCAAGGTCAATTTGGATGTTTTGAATTATAATGCTAGACAACAACCATGGAGGAAAAATTCAATTAAAATGTTCAAAGAGGTAACAAAAGTAAATGGTAGAAAACAATTGAATATGAACCACTTAGGCATCACAAATATAAATGGAGACTAAGTACAATGGTTACTAATAGGTGTAGACACTGAGGCATGACTTGGCATAGTTGCACATAAGTAGTGTATGGATGAAGGTAGGAACAACATAGAGGTGTAATAAAGACGATAGATGGACCAATTTGTAGTGGAGGTAGGTAGGTGAAATGCATAGGGTCAATAAACTTGTATCTAAGCTGGACCAAACACATAGTAGAGAGGTTGTGGGTTGGCAGACACTCATGCTAAAAATGTATGAAGGGTTTTTTGCTTGCAAAAGTTGCTAAATGACATGAATAAATGAAAGTCATGTGGGAAGAATGGTTTTAGAATAGGTTTGAGACAAATGGACCATGGAGAGGCTTTCGATGGTCATCTAATGAAATGGATGGAGAAGGTAGCACAAGTTGTTCCAGATCTTGGGGGCAAGATCTAGGAGCCATAAATGTCGAGAGAGGAGGAGAGAAAACATATAGATCTACCATGAAACTAATCACAAGAACATTGATAAAAAAGCAAGAACTGAATACATCATAAAAATATGAAGAGAGAGAGCCAAAATTGGAGAAGAAGAAGAATTCAATTAAGAAGAACCATTGCATACAATGAGGCCAAATTTGGAACCGCTCCTTCCCAACCTCCACTCTATTCTTATTGCCTTCTTATAATGTGTCTTGTTAATGAATCCAACTTTGGTTGGGTTTAAACCCATCGGTTACATATCGATTAAATTCCCTTTTACACAAAAATATGACTTGATGACTTATACATTTGAACTTAGGTTATAAGGCCCCTTAAGATTCATATCATAAGTGTCCCATTAAAAGTCATATAAGCCACAAAAAAAATTCCCTATGATGTAACTAGAAATGCCACTAAATTGTTATTAGTATTAGTCAATCTTAAAAGATATAATATATTAAGCTTAAATTTGTGTAGAGTTCCATTTGAATTAATGTAAAATAATTAGGTGAAGTGAAATAGTTAATTTATAAAAATATATATTTCCCATGTAAAGTATGTCTTAAAAAACTATTACATTATCTATGCATGCATGTACATAAGCTCAAGGTTGGGACTAAAATATTAGACATTGTAAACTATTATGGAGTTAGACGTGGCAACAAAAACAAAGACTTCATTATCTAATCCATGCAAAGGGATAAACAACAAAGACAACATGAATTAAGTATATCTTATTGTGACTAATACAAATTGATGGGTAAATATTTTAGACCAGATATTTATTACTCTCTTCTATTTATTTTATTAAATAATTAGGTAACATGGTGAAAACATCAAACAATTTCTTTGTAGTGACCATCATGGAACAACAATGTGCTTTCAAGGACTTTCATATTGACTGTGTGCAATAAAGTAACAATTTATGTTTTTATTATTGTTTTTTCTTATGAATTAAATTCTTTTCTTCTAATTATAAGTTACAGTGAAATTAGTCTTCAAGTATGACATAAAATAACTTTTGCTTGACTAAGAACTTGTCTTCCTTAGATGTAAGAAAAAATGTCAATGATCTAAGACCTAGAGACATTTGTTAGGAGTGAAAGCTAGCCCCTTAAAGTTATAGATTGAGACCACAATTTACATCATATTTATTCCTTATTATATTTTTTTGGACACCAATTGAAAATAAATGAATGATAACACCATAGGAAATGAATGGATGATAGTGGCATAACTCTTATTGACTCACACAACTTTTGGACTTTGTGTAGAAAAAGTAATGGATTTTTTAGAAGATGAATCTCGATATCTCTTCCAAACAATTAAGGGAAAAGCACCCAATGACATTTGGTGATATTTATTTTAACAATGAAATACATGACCAAAAATTAACAAAACTTAAAAGTTAAGTTACAATGCATTGTCCTAATTATACTACCATAAGACACACCTTTAATCTTAGTACAAGAGTTGTTGGGATATATAAAACATATGGATATGAAATTTATAATGTTAGGATGCCTCCAATTTCCTTTCAAATATAGATTAATAAAACTTTTTTTATCCATAATTACCATGGTTCAAAAATAAAATACGATTAAAATGAAGAAAAAAAATTGCTATTCTTATGTTTGTACTTTTGCTATCAATAAATAATACCAATCCCTAATTATGTATATATTTTATATATTTATTTTTTTCACATTAAAATGACAAAAACATTAATATATTTTTCCCATGGAAAAAGTCGTAATTTTATTCATAAGACAAAATTACATTTTGTAGATGCTAAAGAGCATATGCAAATGGTTCGTTCCTGTTTTCACAGAAACCAAAAAAATAAAAAAGTAAAAATGCTATTCTTTTCTCCCTTTCTTTTTCTCCACCTTTCGCCATCCTCCAGTGTTGGGGGTAGCAGTTACAATGGATAGCTGATTTTCGGTTATAGTTATGGGAGAGTCCTTGTCTGACTCAGATCCTTCTGATCCATGAGTTCTCTTGTTGCCAGATATTTCCTTTCTTGTTGGCTGGGAGGCTTGTTGCTGCAAAGGGTTACTGGGGGCTTCCTCTTTCGTTAGTGTGTTGTTCTGGACTTTTTGTTCATCCATTTCTGCTTTGAAATCTGCAGTCTCTGCTGTGTCTTCTTCTTCATCCAATGGATCTGTATGTTGCCATCCTTTAGGCTTCCTCTGTTGCTTCTTGTTCCATTTGGGGAGGTGGCTTGCCTGTGGACAAGCACTAAGAAGGTGGCCTGTTTGTAGACATCCGCAGCATCAGAATGCTGTATTTTCATAATCCAAAGATTGTATCCATTGTGTATTATTGAAGTTCAATGTTATACTTTTTGGTAGTCCTTGACTGAGATCTACTTCAACACAAATTCTGGCAAATGTAAATATTCCCCTTGTGAGTCTGTCTCCATCAGTCTTTAGAAATTTTCCCAAAGTGTTCCCTATGGCAATTAAAACCTTGTGGTGCCAGAAGTGTAATGGAAGGTTGTGCAACCTGATCCAAACTGGCATCTTTGATACCACCATTGTGTTGGCATCGAAATCTGGAAACCAAGGGGTCATGAAGAGCCCTGCGCTGCCCCAGAACCATGGTCCCTTGTTGAGGATGTGCTCCTTTTCCTGTTCTGAGTTGAACCTTACTATAAAAAACCCCTTGGGGCATAAGTATATTTCACAGTTTGGTGTCCATGTAGTGTGTATCCAGTGGTGCAGAACATCAGATTTAGGCCAAAATCCATTAAATCTACAGATAACTGAATGGGAATAAAGATCTGTATACAAAGCATTTACCTCAGGCATTGCAATGGTGAGAGCAGGGTTCTCAGTTTTTTGTTCTACAATGTAGGGCCTAGGAAGCTCAGGCGTTGTTACTGGTTTGGTCTGCACTTTCCCTTTACCTTTGACTGCATCCTTGAAAGATCCTGTGTTCTTTGAGCTGGTTCTAGAACATCCACCACGCAAACGGAGGTTGATGATGATGGTCGAGTCTGTGGTTATGTTGTAATCCTGTAAGCTGCGTCCCATGTAGATCAGATTTTGCCCATGTTCTGGTATACCAAGGAGGTTCTGTATTTTATACCTTAGTTCCTGGATCCTGTTGCCCTTCTAAAACCTCAAGCAATAATGCCTCCCTTCCGGTGTTTTGATGAAGAACTATGTGAGATCCGCCACTCTAAGGTATAAATCTGACTAAGAATGACCTCGATCTGTTGCCTGGGTTGTCCTGCTCCAAAACCCTAGATCACCGCCATTTTGTTTGCCTATCAGGCATTCTTCTGCGTTTGTGGCTTGGGATTCAGGGCAGAGAGGTGTCTTGACGATTGCATGCCCCCAGATTTGGATTTTGCGTGGGCTGCTCGTTCTTCTAAGTGCCTCAGAGTCTATGCCGTATAGGCTGCCAGATCCAGCCCTATAAGTGTCCAGATTTCCCTCTTGCAGCGCCGTCGCTGTAGAAAACTGGAATCTCAGATCAATCTTGTAGTCCTAGGCAATCTCCCTTAAGGTAACTTTCCAGGGCTTGTTGATGTGTTCGCAAAAGGCAGAGACGATCTATCGGATGTCAACGGAGTACTCGACATTGAGGATGGCCCTAATGTGACTAGAAACAAGACAAAGCTCGCCGTTCCAGAAGCCAAATTGGGCAGACTGACCGTCGGAGGAGAGGGCCATGCTCTGGACGAAATGAGAGTGACCAGTCAGGCGGCGTCGTGGGTTTCCCATGTTTCTCGGGCTCCTTGGTTAGGTTCCTCAGGATGATCGGCTTGTCACTGGATGTAGAGACGATCATACCTAGGATGTCGATCGGGGTTGCGTTGGCCGTCACTGCAACGGTGTAGCCTTTCTTTGTGCCGCACAAAACCAGTGCTTCCGCCATAGCTGCTTAGACTCTGATCGGGCTTCTAGGGTTTTTTCCAAAAGCCACTCGTCTTTTCAAAAAAATTAATATATATTAAAATGACAAAAAAAATTAATAGATAAAAAAACATGTTCACACACAAATGAGAAATATATTTAACCCTGCAAATTTATAGAAACATATTTTTTTTCAGCATATTTATAGAAACCTATTTGATAGCAAAGGAAAAATGGGTAAATGTTAGTTGCACACCGATTAAGCTACCACTTCTTGAGCTAATTTACTTTCATTCCATCTTCAAAAAAACTATTACATTATCTATGCATACATGTAAACAAGTTGAAGGTTGAAACTAAAATAACATACATTGTAAACTATTATGGAGTTAGGACTTGGCAACAAAAACACAGACTTCATTGTCTAATCTATGCGAAAGGATGAACAATAAAGAGAACATAAATCAAGTATATCTTATCACGACTAATACAAATTGATGGGTAATTCTACTTATTTTATTAAAAAATTAGGTACTATGGTAGAAACACCAAGTAATTTCTTTGTAGTGACCATCATGGAACAACAACACACTTTTAAGAACATTCATGTTGATTGTGTGCAATAAAGTAATAATTTATGTTTTTATTATTATTTCTCCTATGAATTAAATTCTTTTCTTCTATTTGTAAGTAGTGAATTTGGTCTTGGAGTATAGCCTAAAATAACTTTTGTTTGACTAAAAGTTTGCATTCCTTAGATGTAAGAAAACATGCCAATGGTCAAATACCGAGAGACATTTGCTAGGAGTGAAAGCCGACCCCTTAAAGTTATAGATTTAAATTACCCAATAACATTTGGTGATATTTATTTAAACAATGAAATACATGACAAAAATTCACAAAACTTAAGTTACAATGCATTGTCGCCATATGACATGCCTTTAAATTTAGTACAAAAATTGTTGGGGTATATAGAACACATAATATGATGGTTATAATACTAGAATATTTTCAACATTAATTAATAAAACTTTTTTATCCATTTACTATGGTTTAAAAATAAAATATAATTAGAATAAAAAATTTTATTTTTTATTATTTTTTACTTTTGCCATCAATAAGTAATACCAATCTTTAACATGTATATATTTTATATATTTAATTTCTTCACATTAAAATGACTTTTTTAAATAAATATTAAAATGAGATAAAAAACATGTTCACAGATGAAAAATATACATGTTCACACTGCAATGAGAAAATCGAATTTATAGAAACATTTTTTTTTCATCGAATTTATTGAAACATATTTGATAGTAAAGGAAAAATAAGTACATAAATGAGAAATATATTTAACCGTAGAAAAGGAAAAATGGGTAAATGTCAGTGGCGCAACGATCGAGTGATTAAATTTGTCCAGAGAGCGCTCTGCCAATGATGTTACATTTTGAAGGCTCAACGCTAAGTTTTTGAAAGAAAAGCACAAAAGCACAGAAAACTTGGAAAGTTTTGGTAGACGTAGGTCATCTCTGGAAGCCTTGGAAACCTTTTGGCAATTGCAACAGAGTTTGAATCGGGTCATGGAAATTTCCCGTGCGGCAAACAAAGAATGCATGTTACAGAGAATTGACTGGTGCTTGGCGGCAACAGTGGAGGACAACACAAAGCATCGAGGATTGTTTGTCAACCGCTAAACCCTAGCGTTCAACCCATTTGGATGTCACATGCATACGAAGGAGAGACTCCGGAGAGTCTGATTTCCATGGCGTCACAAAGCTTCGAGGCAGGGAGGGTTCCATTGACATTACTCATTTTAAGAAGCCTAAAATCTACTTTCTGTTCTTTCAAGATGCGGAAATAAAATAGAAATTATGAGAATTAGAACTTTATGCCCCAGGACAATGATCTATATGCATATATGGATGCGAGTATGGTGCGTCTATTGGATTAAGGGTAGGGGCTCCTTTCAGCCCAGAAAAATGGGCAATAATCACTTGGGTATTTCGTCACTGAATCATAATGACGGGTTTAGGAGAAGTTTGGGGTACCATATGTTGTTGTGGAGAATTAAATATCAGCACAGTTCCCGTATCCTTCCAGGCTTCCGAATGCATATAATGTAAAAAGTAAGTCCAAGATGATTGTTCTGGGCATTGACTTAGGCAGCCTTACTGGTTTTGTAGGTGCTGGGGTTGTAGCATGTGTTATGATGGCCGTTGTGATATATATCAACACGATGCTTCTGATAAAGGAGTCCATTTCAATTTGATTCTAGGATCGATTCCAAGATGCTATCATTTAGGACACGAGGGTAGCCTAGACGAAGCAGACCTTGCCAGGGTCGGATTCAACGGAATGGATTATAAGGCCAAACTTGATAATGGAATGATTGTTTCTAAGTAATCCCATGATATGATGAGTACTTCTATCATGAGACAGATTCAGGATGAGTTGTAGGTTATAGGCACAGTCAGGCATATAAATCTTGCGGTTTTGCTAGCTTATATTCGACAGCACAATGCCCATTTATTAAAATATGATTTCATAAGCAATGTTAGTCTTGATGGTGCTTGAAGAAAATCAAGGATAAGCAGTTGTAGCGGAGCTGGCCGATGTGGCATAAAATTGCCGTTGGCACAATCGTCGATCACGGCTGTCTTCATTTCCAGTGCAATTGCCATGTTGTACTACAGGAAATTGGTTTTGCAATAGCCATTGCTTAGAGGTAAACATGGTCTTCACGGCCAGCTTTTTCTTTATCAATGAATATTCCTTCGTTGCCTGATTCAAAAGATTTTACAATCATATAAGTGCGACTCCGAACGTGTTATGCAATTTTTTTTTTTTAACAAAATCGGTTGCTATATTAATCGCTGAAAAAGAGAGGAGTCAGAGCTCCTGAGATACATTAGATACCGCTGGCAGCTTGGATCAGAGGAGTTACAAAATAAGGATCTCTCCTTGATCCTTTTCCTGCTTGTTCTACTTCTAAAATTACCTGAGCTACTATAACTTCTTACATATTGGAACAACCAAAATTCACATTTGCAAAACATTTTTAATCTATTTCTATGTGACTAATTTGCCTTGCGGTGGATTCCTCCGGATTTTGATCCGGTTCTGCCTGCTTGGCACTTGAGGAACTAGGGGCTGCCTGGTTTCGCTTATCCATCATATACTGCAGGATCGAAATCGACTCTTCAGCATGACTGCATCGGTTTGACAAATGGCTGAACTGTTCATGAAGAGAGGCGACCCTATGCAGGAAGAGGTCGATTTCAGCTCGGTATTTATCATTGATGATGCGATTCTGGTCTTCAATTCTCGTCTCCAAGATCCTCTGCTGATTCTCCAAGATACGCTGCTGAGCCCTGACTTCTTCTAACTCAACTTGCAGGTCCGCGCAGTGCAGACAATCCTCATTGCGTGCCATATTTGCTGCAGGGGGTGAATGAGATAAGGAGCGGGTGCGGACGAAAGTTGAAACAGCACCGGGGACAGAGGGGATGGTAGCAACAAACCACGAAGCTGGGCACTTGAAGGCCTGAAACCGCCTGGAGACGCGGACAATCAAACGGATAAAACAAAATAGGACTGTCCAGAGGGTCGGATCGCTACAGAGAGGGCAGAGGCTATCTCTGAGGCAGAAGCGAAGGATCAAAAAACAATACAGCACACGAAAAATCGCCAGAGAACAAAAACGCTTGGAAGCAATGACAAACTTAGCGCTGATGAAATAGGAAAGGGGGAGAAATATAGGGGGAAGCTGAAGAGAGGAGGGGCGGGAAAGGGGCCAGCCAGTCACGGGATGGAGGAGGGGATCCTGCTGGAAGATCGGGGAAATGTCCTGGAGGATCCATGAATCGGATCTGAGGGGACGTCTGCCGGCTGAGATGTTGAGATTATCAAAATTAATGAGTGTTTTATGGATACCATATCTTTTCAATATCCTGCTGCAGTAAGCTATCCTATTGACAGCCCGAGGAACATGATTCGCATCGATTCTATCATTGTTTTTGTGCTTGACGCTAATGAGATTATTTGGAGTCATGGCAAAGGTTGGTAAGTCTCCTTGGAGTTGCAGCTTAGGACGCCAACTGGCCTTCCACACGCACTGTTGGCGCGGTCATCGGCCCTCTTATTAAGGTTACGAAGAATATGGTGATATTGAATGTCATCCATTGCCTGATGCAGAATTTGGTTGCGCCTGTTTATCTGCTGTAGAAGGGTGTTGGGAGAGCTCTGCTGATGGACCATTAAGCGGATGACAACAGAGGAGTCCCCGAATACCTTCGCCTTCTTTATTCCTAGTTTGCCTAACTGAGTTAGGCCCTGAAACAGAGCTAATGCTTCAGCTCTATTATTTGAAACCTTCCCTAGGCCCCACTCATAATGGAGAATGCACTCCCCATTGGCGTTAAAAATCAGCCCTCCTGCTCCAGCTGTACCAGGATTTGATTTGGATGCCCCAAGGAGTTGCAGTTTTGTATCCAGTTGGCGAACTCCTCTTCTTTTAATCTAACTTTCCATGAGCTGACTTCTACTTTGCTCTGTGCCTCCCTCCTGCTAGCTTCCTGTGCATTGTGATTTTTTTCCAGAATGTAACTTATGAAATCTCGCTCCTCTACACTATATTTTGTTGCATCGATCTTTCCAGTGGTGTTGATTGAGATAGTTTCCAGAGCAAGGGTTTTGGCTTTGCTGCAGATTATTTGTGTATTTGAGCTCTTGTCTTGGAAAATTTTTCGATTTCTAGCTAGCCAGATTCGCCATAGCAAAGTGTGGGGGAGAGTGTTCCATACTCTCTTCACCAAGTTGCTTCTTTTTTCTTTCCAGGGGCAACATTTTCTCCATTTGTAGATTGTCTCAGCTATGGTATGCTGAGGTTCCCAGTTTAAATTACCTGTGGAGGACATCTTTTCCCAACAATCAACAGCAAAGGGGCATTCTATGAATAGATGATGCATCGTTTCCTCGGCCTTGCAACAGTTGGGGCATCTGGATGGGCCGTTAATGCCTCTTCTTTTTAGATTCTCTGCTGTTAAGATTTTGCCTTTCAGCAAAAGCCATATAAAATTTTTTATTTTTGGAGGAGCCTCTGTTCGCCAAACAATTTTCCAGTGGTTCCACAAACTCATCTGAAAGGTGCTGTTGCAAAGATGTTGATGGCCTACTCTGACTGTATAGTTTGTTCCTGTTGAGTCCCAACGAAAACCATCCATTTCACCTTCCTTGATGGGAGCCTTACTGTGGAGGAGCGTCTTCAGGTAGCTGAGACTAGGATCTAAAGCATTGGGGATTTCAGGAAAGGACCAACCAGTCCAGACATGGGAATGAGGATCCCAACTAGAAATTTGAGCCAGATGATGGATACCTCTATTGTTGAAAAATTTGATGACGGGAATGGCCAAGGGTTGTTGGCCCAGGATTTTGTCAGTTCCAAAATTAATGCTGGTTCCCCCCCTGGAACTTTCGAAATATTTTGAATCATAAGAGGAAGGGCCTTCTTGCATAATCTCCAGATTTTAGTGGAGTCTCTGTTGGGGATATTGGAGTCAAGGAGTTGCTGCCTGGGGAAGTTTAGATATTTGACCTCCAGCACCTTTTTCCACCACGATGAAGGTCCTGTTATTAATCTCCATACAATTTTCGCACCAAAGGCCAGATTTAAGAACTTTGGTGATCTAATACCAAGACCTCCTCTATCTTGGGTTTGAATAACATGCTTCCAGCTGACTAAATTAAACTTGCTTTTATCGTTCTTCCCCCCTTGCCAAAGGAAGTGGCGAAGTGCAACTTCCAATTTATGGTGAAAAGTAGCAGGAGCTTGATATAGAGAAAAACGATAGAGGGGAAGGGAAGTGATACCTGATTTAAGGAGAATGAGCCTGCCTGCTGGGTTGAGCCACATTGTTCCCCATTGCTGCACTTTCCTCTTTACCTTGTCAATGATTTCGTTCCAAGTTTCGGCCTTCAAAGGCCCCAAGCTCACTGGCATGCCCAGATAGGAAAAGTGGGTCCATTCCAGATTGCATGTGACACCAAATATGTTTGCAATGCTGTGGATAACCTGATTTGAAGTGTTCCATCCGTAAATACAGCTTTTGAGCTGATTGACCAGGCCTCCGGAGTACCCCATAAATTGGTCAAGAAGTTTCTTGAATCTCCTTGCTATTGTGGTGGAGGCTCCCCCAATTAATAAGGTATCATCAACAAACTATGAGTGGTTAATGTTTTTTGCTCCATTCCCAAATTTGATACCGGTTATAAGGCCCACTCTCCGATTGTGGTCCAATGCTTGACTGAAGGATTCTGCCATGAGGATGAAGAGGTAGGGAGAGAGGGGACAGCCCTGTCTGAGCCCCCGGGAGGATTGGAATGCTTCACCTGGCCTACCGTTGATCAGGGGGGAGATCCAGGGCCCAGAGATGCAAGCAACAATAATATTAATGAAGGGGGTCTCGAAGCCCATCTTTTTTAGGACAACAATAAGGAAGGAGTGCCTTACTCTATCGAAGGCGTTCGCCAGATCGAGCTTTAGGACAAATCCTTTCTCTTTCCTGGATAAACTCGAGTGGATGGCTTCTTGAACAAGAAGGATGGAGTCAGTGATATGTCTGTTGGGCAGGAAACCTCCTTGATTTTCAGATATCAAGGAGGGAAGAAGGGGTTTGAGTCTGGTAGCTAAAATTTTGGATAGAATTTTGTAGGAAGAATTGCAGAGGGAAATGGGTCGGAATCTGGAAAAAGAAGAGGGCCGATTTTCCTTGGGTATGAGGGCAAGAAAGGTGGAATTGGTGTATCCTCCTAATTTCCCTTGTGTTATGCAAAATTTTGATTCAAGAATATCTGTTGTATTAAAATGCATGCTAACGTGGCATTACTCTTGTGAACAAGCGGGCACTCTTTTGCAGCAGCTCTCAGACATATTGCTAAGGCTTGTCTCAAAACCTTTGCTATGAGATTGTGATAAAATTAGGACAAAGCACGAGAACAGGTTTAATGAGAGTAGCATTTTCATATGAATTTCCCATTATTTTTCATTGAAATAGTTTCCATATCAAAATTGAAATACAGTAAAATACTCCAATGTTCTTTTTATATATACGCACAAAGAGAGAGAGAATGCTTCCCTCAACCATTAATATATGTTGTACAAGTAATGCTTTAAATTTTTTAATAAAATACCATCTGCAATAGAAGAAATTGTTGCATATTTATTGCCCCAGCTATATCCCTGAAGGGAAATACACAATTAGTCAAAACTAAGAAAAACAAGTATCTTAGTATGTCATACCTGTTCTCAGTTCCCTAACTAAATGTCGTTTGTTTTTTGAAAATCTCCTTTTTATAGTTGTCCAATGATTTTACTCTCTTGGTTGCAATGCTGCTTATCTCTACAGGGTCAAAACCTTCTGATCCCAATGTGAGGATTGTTTATGTCTTATCTGATCTCAATTCCTTTGAAACCGCATGTCTTTGATATTCTGAATATCTCCTTTTTGGATTTGTCCAATGGTTTACCTTTATTGGTTGCTGTACCGATGGATTCTATGGGATCCAAACCCCCTGATCCAAATGGGAAGATTGCTTCATTGGATTTGATGCCCTTTTCCCTTTTACTTCTTGACTTGAATTCACCCCCATTCGTGTTCTTTCCTAGAGGGAATATTAGGTTGGGGGGTTAGCATAATCTGCTTCAAGCTAGCAACTTCCGCTTCAGATTTATTTTTGTTGCCAGGGTTTCTTTTTCTAATATTTTATCATTCATGGAGGAGCCATCCACTCCTATCTTTTTTCCTTAGGGATTCTTGGAAGATTTTTTAGCATCCATTCTTTGTGTTGGACACGAAGCCACCATACTCAAAGCATAAGTTTTTTTCTTCTAGAGCTTGCCAACTATTTCAATTAAGCTGTCTTCATCCAAGTATTTAGAGACATCCACCGTTGTACACAACTTGGCATAGGTGGTGATATATCTACCACTAGTTTATGGGAAGAAAAAATAAAATTTGGAATCCTCACAGTAGAGCTCCAATTTCACCTTGATATCACGGATTTTGGGGTCTGTTGGTTGAGTTTTGCCTGTAATAACTAGAAGCCCAAAATTTTGACTTGGTATGGAGTTACACCCTAATATGACCTCGAACCACTGTTTTTAGATTATTTGTGGCCAGTGTTTCATATTTAGTTGATTTTATGAATTTCATCAGGCAAGAAGGATATGGATTGTAAGTATCCCTCTCTAATATGCTTTCACCTTCACTCTAGGAAGTGTTTATAGATTGGGAGTTGTTTTAATTTTTTAACTTTTAGTTGCTTTTATCTATAAAATTTTCTTGTGGGGAATTGGATTGGTTGAATTAGTACTAGAAAAGCAAAATGTAGATGTTGTGCTTTCATCTATTTCATGGAGGATAATGTGTTCATGTGAAGAAAGTGCAGGGTTTTAATATCTAAATTATATTTGTATAAGAATTGAATTGGAAATGTTTTTATGTGCTTCAGAAACCCATCTTTGAATCTTCACAGTGGAGCTCCAATTTCGCCTTGATATTGTGGAATACAGGGTTTGGTCATAATTTCACCTGTGATAACTAGAAGGTCAAATTTTTTTCCCTGGTATGGAGTTATCACCTCCTCAAACTCCTGTTTTTAAAATATTGAATTGATATTTGTGGCCTGTGGTTCATATTTGATTAATTTTATGATTGTTTTTAGGCCAGAAGTTTTTGTATTTAAGTATCCTTCTGTAATATGCTTTATGTTGACTGTAGGGAATGCTTATAGTTACTATATAGTTGGGAGTTGTTTTAGTGTCTTAAGTTCCAATGACTTTCTTCTGTAAAAATTGTTTGGGGTGCTTGGTTTTTTGAATCAGAACCAGAAAAACAAAATTTAGGTCTTATGCTTTTATCTGTTTCATGGAGAATAAGGTGTTTATGTGAAGAGAGTGTAGGGCTGAGTTTCATGTTAGAGGGAAACGAGTACGAGTTTCTGAAATGAAAACATGCTGGAAATGTGCCTTCCCAAAAATTTCGAAACAAGGAAATGCTATATACATGTATGTATGTATGTTTATGTGCATATAAAGAGCACATTATATTGAAATCTTGAAAGAAAGAATTATGGATAAATGAGCAAGACCATCCAAATGACATACATAAATAAGTAATGTTCCACCATCGTTTATTCTGGGATTTTTGTCATTAGTATCACACTTTGCCTCTTGTCTAGCCATTACATCTACTTTGATCCTGTAGGGAAATCAGCGAACTCTACCCCGTTTTGATGAAACCACCTAATCAAAGCCTTAACATTTGGTATGAAAAGCTTAAGTTTCCTAACCAATGATTTTGATTTAAGCAAGTGGTACCCATGGCAGAGGAATTCAACAATCCACAACACCAACATCGGGGAACATAAAGGGCTTTATTCTCTTGATTGAATGCTAATATCATACCCTCATACATGATAGAATTCAATGAAAATGTTACAATCCTACCAATCTTGAAATCCTGACAGCTGTTAAGTTTGCTGATTTTTGAATGGGATATGAAATTCTACATTCTTCATATGAAGTCTGATGAGGTCGTAACCACTAGCAAACATATTGAAATAATCAATGGTAATGTTAAAAATTCAAGTAAAAAGATAAAAAGAAAAGATAAAGAAAATGCTAAAACTAATTAATGGTAATGTTAAAAATTCTTAAAGGATACAAAGAAAAGATAAAGGAAATCCCAAAAGAAATATAAAGAAAATGGAAAGATAAAGGAAGTGCCAACTTTTACTTTAAGAATTTAACATTACCATTAATTGCCAATATTTTTTGGCAAACCTAGTTAAATCAAGTCAAAATAGGTATATTTAGTGTTTGAAATGCATCTGATGGATGCTGTATGGCTCGAAAATATGTTTCCTTCCTTACATACTACAAAGCATATTTCCCACATGTGGGATATATTCATATGGTCTGAAAATGTTTCAAGGCAGTACCACATTGATTTCTATAAAGAAATGCACTTGCTTTAGTACCTCAAGTGGTATTTATTGTGGCATACCTGCAGGGTTTTCATATCAGCAATACTTTTAATATGAATATTGAATCGGAAACATTTTTATGTGCCTCAAAAACCCATTCGCCAGTTATTCAACACCTATCTACAAGGTGGGATATCTATTCCACTTTCGTATCTTTTTTCTTAAAAGATTCTTGGAAGATTTTAGCATCCATTTTTTATGTTGGACATGAAGCCACCATACTCAATGCATCTTCTACATTTCAAGGCTACTTGTTCATAATTAAGTTTTTTCTTCTATACCTTGCCAACTATTTCAATCAAGATATCTTCACCTGAATCTTTAGAGACATCCACTTTTGCATGCTACCTGACATAGGGTATGGTATATTTATCAATAGTCATGGGAAGAAAAAATGATGCTTCCCCATAGTACTTTGAATCCTCAGAATAGAGCTTTGATTTTGCCTTGATATCATGGATTTCAGGGTTTGTTGGTCGTAGTTTTTCCTGTAATAACTATAAGCCCAAAATTTTTACTTGGTATGGAATTACAACCTAATATGCCCTCAAACCACTATTTTTAGTTATCTGTGGCCAATGGTTCATATTTAGTTGATTTTATGGGTTTCTTTAGGCAAGAAGGTTTTGTATTGTCAATATCCCTCTCTAATATGCTTTCATGTTCACTCTAGAAAGTGTTCACAATAACTAGATAATTGGGAGTTGCTTTATTTTCCTAACTTTCGTTGAAATTCTACAAGGTGTGCAATAGTGTACATTTTTGTTAAATTTGGCAACTAGGGCCAAACATCACTTTGGACTGCTGATATTTTTTTCTTCTTCTTTCCAAGAGGTGTAGGATTGATCTAAAGATCATCCCATTCTGACATGTACAAATGAAGTTATGAATTTATTTTGATTATGGACAAATTGTCAAGGTCGGCTAGCAATCAAATTAGCCTCCTCCAACCTTCAACGTTGCATATAAATACAAGGTACCTCCTCATCATTTTGGCATCACTCTCATTCATCTTTCTCTCTCTCATCTTGATTGGGTACAGATTTTTGGGCTTCTCTCTCTCCACATGTGCGAAGGAAGGTTTGATCTTTTAGTTGCTGCGTTGACCAAATTTGATTGAAATTTCAGGAGGCTGACTTTGACCAGCCTTGACTTTGGTTTTGTGAGGGAGACTACTGTTTGGGCAGGCCGCAACTTTTGGCACAAAATCTGAGGCGGTTTGACCCATGCGTTGACCAGCATTGACTACCCTAGTTCTGGTTGTTGCATTGACTTTAGTTGACCAGGTTCGTCGGTTAATTTCAGACTGTTTTGGGTTGCATTATCTTGCTGTTGGAGGTCGAGTTGACCAAGGTTGACTGCGCTGTTTTGGAGGTCTATTTCAACCCTATTGACCAACGTTGACTTTTTGGTTAGGGCTTTCTGTTTCTGTTGTTTTGATTGATCAGATTGGGGTTTGTCCCTGGCTGGTGCCATATCTTGTATCCTATTGTGTTGGCTTGTCTTCTACTGTTATTGTTTATGTTCTATCTGCATTTTACTATCATGATGAAGTGATTGCTGAACTGGATTTTGATATTGGGCTAGTAAAGAAATTGAAGTAAAATTGCTCTAAGCATAGAACATACCATTGTTATTGTAAAATTAACATGGAATCAGAGCTGAGGTGAAGACAAAGCCCAAGCAAGAGTGAAGAGCAATCACTAAGAGGAGAAATCATTGATCAAGAACGAGTCTCAATGGCCTCCACATCCTACTTCAAGTCTGATTATCACACATGGAAGATGTATCTTGATTTGACTTTAGAAGAGCAAGATGTCATGGATTATGTTCAGGGAAAGATTCCGGAACCTCCTTCTAATGCACCAGTTGCTGCTAAAACCAATTATAAGAAGGGTGAAGTCAAAGCCAGGAAGATCATCAGGGATTCTATTCATAAGCAATTTGTTGTTTACAACTCCGATTTGAATACATCAATGGAGATATATGACATGTTGGTTGGCATGTTCAAATCTAGCAATGCAAATCAAATTCTTTTCCTCAAGAACAAGCTGAAGGATATAAAGAAGGGAAAAGGATATTCAATCCTACTTCATGAAGATTACCGAGATAAAAAATGATCTTCTTTTGATTGGTGAAGCTATTGCTGATAGGGAGCTCACTCTCATTGCCCTTGGAGGTCTTCCTCCTTAATGGCATGTGTTCAACACTACTATTCTCAATAACGACAAAATTCCATGTTATGAAGAATTGCTGACTAGATGTTCTCAAGAAGAAACAAGGATGATGGAATTGGAGATGCCTTCGAATAAGAATAATCCTATCGTATTCTCTGCTCATGCCAAGAAGAAGAACAATGCAGGTTCAAAGAAGCAAAGTCAAGGAAGACCGGGATTCAAAAATGGAAGGAAGGGAAGATGCTTCCTTTGCAACAAGTTTGGTCACTATGCTAGGGAGAGTCCAAATAGAAGGGACACATCTCATGATGATGATCACAATCATTCTAGGGGCAACAACAACAATCAAAGGAATGGCAGGTTCAACAACAAAGGGAAAAGGAATGTGTCCACTACTCAACTTGGAAATGATCGAGCTTCTAAAAGAACAAGAAACTCCAGGCATGATGAGTCTAATGTTGTAAATTCTAAGCAAAAGGAATTTTATCTTATATCTGCCGTCTCCACTGCCTCTCCTCTGGATACTTTGGGAAATTGGTTGATTGATAGTGGTGCCTCCAGGCACATCACCCGGTACAAGGAAGCTCTTTCAAATCTGATAGAGAAGGATATTTGGAAATTATCCTTGGAGATAATGCCACCTATCCCGTGAAGGGAGTTGGCAATGTTACTCTTCAATTGAATCAAGGTAACACCGTTCATCTTCAAGAAGTACTATATGTACCCAATCTAAAGAAGAATCTAGTGTCTATCTCGGCGATGGAGGACAAAGGATTCAAGGTGGCATTCATCTATGGAAAGGTATGTGTATGGAATAAAAATTTCAAAGATGCATTTGCACGTGGTATTAGGGTTTTTCAAAGATGCATTAGGGTTGATAGCCTATATCAAGTTGGAGAAAGCCCATTGGGAGCTATGTCTTGCGACACATCACTTCAATCTAAATTATGGCACCGGAGGTTTGTTCATCTACATTATAAGGCTCTACTTGATGCAAGGAAGATGGTGATAGGTATGCCTGAATTTAAAGTAGAACATGAAGGTGTTTGTCAGGGGTGTGCCGAAGGAAAGCATACAAGGGGACCATTCCCCTCAAGTGATAGCAAGACTACTAACATATTGCAATTGATTCATTCTGATCTATCTGGTGCAATGCCTGTGAACACATTGGGAGGATACTTATATTATGCAACCTTTATAGATGATTTCTCTCGCAAGACTTGGATATATTTCTTGAAGAAGAAGGACGAAGTATTCTTATGGTTTCGTTCTTTCAAAGCTTTGGTTGAAAATCAAACTGGGAAGTAGATCAAAATATTGAGGATCTATAACGGAACCGAATATGAATCAAATGAGTTCAAAGATTATTGTAGAGAAGCTGGCATTAAGAGGGAGACTACTACCACATATACTCCTAAGCAAAATGGTGTTGTTGAAAGGAAGAATTGTTCCATTATAGAAGCCACTTGTGCCGTGCTTCATGATCAAGTACTTCCAAAGTTCCTATGGGGAGAAGCTGCCAACACTGCTGTGTACGTTCAAAATAGATGCCCTCATCAAGCGTTGGATTCCAAGACTCCCAAAGAAGTTTTCACTGGTAAGAAACTTGATGTTTCTCACTTTAGAATTTTTGGTAGACCAGTATATTTTCATGTGCCGAAAGAAAACAAAAGCAAATTGAATGCTTTCGGGAAGAAAGGAACATTTGTGGGCTATAATGAAACTTCTAAGGCATATAGAATCTATGTGCCTGGTCAAAGAGAAGTGGAGATAAGTCATGATGTCACTTTCGATGAGGATGCTGCCCTTGGGAAGATTAGTAACCTTCCTCTTCCAAGGAAGGACAAAGAAGTAGATTCCGGAAAGCAGGGAGAATCGCAGATGAGCAGATGCTTGATGCTGAAGGACTGATGGATCCCATTGATCCTCCTCCTCATGTGCCCTCCTCCTCCAAAAGGAGACCCTCATGGCTGAGGGAAACTCTCGAAGATGCCGAGAGACATGTTGCATCGAGGGGGACATTTCATAAAAGCAAGAAGCCTAATAGGCACCAAGGGTACTTAACTGCTATGAGCACCATTATTCAGTCTGAACCTTGCTCATTTGAAGAAGTTGTGAAGCAACAAGTATGGAAGGATGCTATGAATGAAGAGTACGAGTCAATTTTGAAGAATGATGTCTGGGATGTGGTCCCTAGACCCTAGGACAAATATGTTGTCACCTCTAAATGGCTCTACAAGGTCAAGCATGGTGCTGATGGAAGTGCTGAGAAGTTCAAGGCCAGATTTGTTGCTTGAGGCTTCTTTTAAAAGGAAGGTGTAGATTACGATGAGATATTGCACCCGTTGCTTACTACACCATCCGTTTGATTATAGCCCTTGCTGCCTCGCAAGGATGGAATCTACACCAGATGGATGTCAAGACTGCGTTGTTGCATGGTTCACTTAAGGAAGAAGTCTATGTGGAACAACATGAGGGGTTCGAAGTTCAAGATCGCTAGTCACATGTATGCAAGTTGAAGAAAGCCCTCTATGGGTTGAAGCAAGCATCCTGGGCTTCGTATGAGAGGATCGATAGCTATCTAATGAAGCTGGGATTTATGAGAAGTGAAGCTGATCTGAACCTTTATTTTAAGGTTGAGAATGATAGACCTCTCATCTTGGTACTCTATGTGGACGATCTCTTTTTGACAGGTGCAAACCCTCTTATTCATCAATGTAAGAGGGAGTTGGCTTTCGAATTCGAGATGAAGGACCTAGGACTGATGCATTACTTCCTAGGGTTGGAGGTGTGGCAAAAGCCAGGGGAGATTTTCCTTTCTCAAGGAAAATATGTTGTGAAGCTACTTGTAATATTTGGGATGGTGGACTGCAAGTCTGTGATTACTCCGATGGAACTTAACTTCAAGAAGTTATGCGGAAGTGTTGCTGGGCCTGATTTGGGAAATCCTTCTAAGTATCGTCAACTCGTGGGGCCCTGATGTTCTTGTTGAACTCCCGTCCGAACATATGTTTTGCAGTGAATACATTGAGCCAGTTTATGGTCGAGCCTCATCACATACATTGAATTGCTGCCAAGAATCTCTTGAGATGTCTTCGGGGCACAATCACTTATGCACTGAGATACACTACCGGGAATGTGAGGCCTCCATGGTTACTCTGATGCAGATTGGGCTGACAGTGTGGTGGATCGTAAAAGCACATCTGGATGCTGCTTCTCTTTAGGTTCTGGTTCGATATCGTGGATGAGCAGGAAGCAGAAGTTGGTTGCCTTGAACACTGCTAAGGCTGAATATATTGCTGCTAGTTTGGCCTCTTGTGAAACTGTTTGGTTGAGGAAGCTCTTTAGTGAGCTGTTTGGACATTTGCTGGATACCACCATTATCTTCTGCAACAATCAGAGTGGGATTCGTCTTTTGGAGAATCCCGTGTTTCATGACTGCTCCAAGCATATTGATATCAAGTACCACTATATCCAAGATATGGTACACCAGGGAGGAATAAGGCTCCAACACATTGGGACTGACGATCAGGTTGCCGATATTCTTACGAAGCCCCTGAGAAAGGTCAAATTCTTGACCTTCCGTGAATGACTTGGAGTCGTGGAGAGACCCTCTTATGAGGGTCTCATATGAGATAGATGTTGAGCTCTGGGGGCTTGGGGTACTTCTTGGAGTGATGAGCCACCATAGGGTGAGTGGTTCACCCTCCTCTATTGGTGCGCAATCTACAGGGTGAGTGGTTCACCTTCCCTTGTGATACCCCATGGTGGCATATGCATAGGATGAGTGGCTCACCCTCCCCTATGGCATATGAGCAGGATGAATGGTTCACCTTCTCTTGTCGACACATCCTACCCATGCAGTCTAGGACTCATGGGAAGTACCTCTTATTTGGCCAATGAGTAGGGAAATGAGGATAGGGACCATAGTACTACCGATGGACGCATTGTGTACTACCGTATTCCCTATGTTAGGATGTTGATATTGATCTAGGATCAATGGAAATTGACTTCGGGTTGGTTAAGAGTGGTATGACAGACTCTCTATTATTGGACACTGACTTTGGGTTAGTAGAGAATTGTATGATACATTGTCGATTATTTCTTCTCTCTTCATGGTTCAACAGAGCATAACAGAGCAGTGCAGTGATGGGGATGGTACTAATTGTCAGACAATTTGGCAGGTGATGTTCTCCCTAGTTGAGAGGGAGTGTTAAATTTGGCAACTAGGGCCAAACATTACTTTGGACAACTCTTATGAGGAAACTGATATTTTTCTTGGATTCCTCTTTCTGAGAGGCGTAGGGTTGATCTAAAGATCATCCCATTCTGACATGTACAAATGAAGTTATGAATTTATTTTGATTATGGACAAATTGTCAAGGTCGGCCAACGATCAAATTAACCTCTTCCAACCTTCAACGTTGCATATAAATACAAGGTGCCTCCTCATTTTGGCATCACTCTCATTCATCTTTCTCTCTCTCATCTTCATTGGGTACAGATTTATGGGCTTCTCTCTCCACACGTGCGAAGGAAGGTTTGATTTTCTAGCTGCTGCGTTGACCAGATTTGATCGAAATTTCAGGAGGCCGAAATTTCAGAAGGTTTACTTTAACCAACGTTGACTTTATTTGACCAGGTTTGATTGGTTAATTTCAGACTGTGTTGGGCTACATTATCTTGTTGTTGGAGGTCGAGTTGACCAAGATGTTTTGGAGGCCTATTTCAACCCTGTTGACCAGCGTTGAATTTTTGGTTAGGGCTTTCTGTTTCTTCTGTTTTGACTGATTAGATTGGGCAATTGAATATTGTAAATTGTACTCTCTCTTCTCTAGGCTTTTGAAGAATTATTAGAAGAATTGATTGAGGGTTTCCCCACATTGGGGTTTGTCCCTGGCTGGTGCCATATCTTGTGTCCTCTTGTGTTGGCTTGTCTTCTACTCTTATTGTTTATGTTCTATCTGCATTTTACTATCACGATGAAGTGATTGCTGAACTGGATTTTGATATTTGGGCTAATAAAGAAATTGAAGTAAAATTGCTCTAAGCATAGAACATACCATTGTTATCCTAAAATTAACAATTTTTCTGCCAGATAATTATTTCCTAATGATTTTTCAGAGTATTTAATACCACTGCTATTATTGAATAATTACACTCAGGAAATATCAATAGTAAATGTAGTATAAACAATAAAAGATCATATAGAAAGACAACCATGCACAATAGAGACAATATTTTTATCCCGGGAAAACCATCCTTGGGAGAAAGCCTGACAATATTTCTTAGGAGAAATTATTTTTCAACAAGGTTTACAAATCAACATTTTGTCTAGAAATTTATGCCAATAATCTAAGTCAAATACCAGTCAAACCTGGTAAATGTTGGTCAAACCAGCCAAACTACACAGAAGTCAAAGCTAGTCAATCACAAGGTCAAAACTAGATTGCAGTCAACTTTGGTCTTGTGGTCAAACTTCAGCCTTGCAGTGAAATCCCGTGGTCAACATTCTGCACATGCGGCCTTCCTGTCAAATTCAGTCAATGACATGCGGTCAAATCTGGTCTCACCTTTGAGGTTAAGCTCAGTAAATTCTGGTCAACTCGATCAAATAACAACTAGGTGAATTCTGGTCAAAATTTGTTCAAACATAAATCAAACTCGTTGGTCACACTTCTCACATGTGTGGTCTCAAGGGGAGAAATAGAAATGATGAAGAGAGAGAGAGAAGACTTGCTCTTGCTTGTTTTTCAAATGAGACATCACAATGTCTTATTTATACATGTCAAAGGGGTGTGACAAACCAAGGGACATGTCCCTTCACTAGTTGTCCGACTTGTCTTAGTAAAATAAAGATTTACGTAATTTATCTAGGGCTGACTTGAAGACCCTTTAGCCACGCAACAATACCTCCCAATGTTGCACAACAAATCAATTGTTGAGAAATCTAGGGCATTATCACAAGGGGATTTCTCTTTCATTAGTGACTGCTTGTGAATGCTTTTTACTTCTTTAGATTAGGATCTTCTTCATATTAGATTGTTAGTGTTCTTCTTCATCAAACAATAACCAATGCATGAACATAAATACACAAGAGACACATCATGTAGGCATGAGCCAGGGCCAAAACCTCTCACTCTTTTAGAGGAAAGCATGCACAAATTCTTCTTATAGAGATTCCAATTGACGAATACCAAGACCAAGACCCTTGACCTATTAGCCACTCCAAGACCAAGACACTGCTTCTCTTGATTGTCTTTTCTTCTTTGAGATTCTTCCTTCACTTCGACTTTCTTTCCATCAAGACATTGTCTTCATATCACTGTCTTATCAAGATCTTTTTTCACGTTGTCATGACCACCATAGTACCGAAATGTATGACTGTGGTGCACTATGAATTCTCTCATCTACTTCACTGCTCCTTTACTTGTCATTGTCACTGTAATCTGAATTACATAGATGAACAAAACTCACCTATGTAGCCTTCACCCAAACTTTGTGACTATGCTTAGGGCATTGGAACAATCACACCGATCTTGAAGGTAGTTTGAACTACTTGCTGCCATTGTTCTTGCGAAATCATAGAGGTACCCATTCGAACTTCCTTCTGTGCCACCATACAAACTTCTTTTTGTCTATTGAAAACACTCAGAGAGATACATTGAATTGTTTTGTAGTTGATCACCAAAATTTCAGAGGAAATCTGAATTCTATTCTTCTGCTACCCAACCGAAATCACCTGAACTTTTCATTGTAATTGCTATGCGAAAATCTCAGAGATGCAAAGTTCTATTCACTGTAATTACCCACCGAAATTGTAGAGGTATCCAAGTTCTGTGTTCTACTTCAATCCTTTTGAGAAGACCATAGCCATGTATATATAATGGTCTGTCCCATATATTTAAGCCGACATGACAGTGCGAATGGTTGTGTCTATTGATGTGAGCCGACATGAGATCTTCCACACAGTTTGGAGGCCGACTTTGAAGAGGATGGCAAGTGCTTGTCATTGGAGGGCTATCTAGACATATACATAGACTCATATACATTGACTCATGCTCAAGAAGAGCTCTTCATACATGACATTGACTCTTTGACTTAATGATAAATCCTAAAGCTCTCAATGGGAGCTACTAACAAATAAAATCTCTTGCTCATGAAACCCATGAAGCAAGGCATGCAAAAATAATTTTGTTTCTTTCATTTCATCATTTACAAATACCATAATTACATGTCATTATGTAGACCAAACCTATTTACACTTTTCAACATCAACACTCCCTCTTAACGAGGGAGGTATTCTTCTTAGTTGAAAACATATTTCTCCTCCATTAGAAAAGTTCATGATGTTGATGTAGTGTCTCCTCACATGCACGTCTATTTATATAAATCACTCCATCCCGATGTAGGCAATGTGAGTATCGCAGGCCATTTTACCCCTAGCCAAATTAGCATGGCGCCATGGCTAAATGTATCTTCCCTGGTCAAATTAGCATGACCTAGCCAAAATCAACATGGCTTCTTAGGAGAAGGTTTGCCCCTAAGCCATTCACCCGTGGCCAAATTAGCATGACCTAGCCAAATCAGCATGGATTCTTAGGTGAATGTATCATTACCCCACTAGTGAAATCAACATGACTCCATGGGAGCCCTTGGGCCATTCTGTTGATTTTATTGTAGCAGTAGTCGATATTCAAATGAACCCAAAAGAGGGAAATTGAATTGATTCTAAACTACTCAAGTCGGCTCCTAAAGAAACATAAATTTAAATCTTGAATTTTGCCTCTAAAAGGGAAGTCGGCCCAGATTAAGATCACCCCTCTTGGGGTACTCCAAATCACTATAAAAGGAGCACTCGACCTACTCCATTCAATCATCAGTTCAGAGGATCATCATCTACTTGTATCTCTGTTCACTCATGCAAAATGGAAGATTTATGAGTTAAGAGGACTGGAGTTCTCGTGTCTATATATTCTTGCGTTTGTGGGAGGGTTGAAGCCCTAGAAGAGGTCGAGAGCCTCCTTTTGTAAGCCGAAGGGACCTTAACCTAAATTCTTGGCAGCCGAGATAAGCAAGGGGAAGACAACAACTTGTTTTGAGACCAGGTCTCAGGTCTAGAGGGGACTGAGAAGCTTCAATCATTAAGAAGAGAAGATCGAGTTGGCACAGGCATGTGGAGAGACCAATGAGGTAGAAAAAGAAATTGTTGTTTGTGGGAGAAGGGCTGGGTTTTGTTATGAAACTCAGATTGTACTTTTGTTAAATTGAAGAATTTCTCCTAAGAAAAGATTTATGGGTTTTTCCCTAGTTATGGTTTTCCCAAGGTAAAGTTTTGTGTCTCTTGTGTTTGGTTTTCTCTTCGTAATCCTATTGTCATTATTGTTTTACTGGTGAGATTTTCTATGTATAATTGCTTAATGATGAACACAACTTAAGATGGATTAATGAAGAAATCATTGGAAAGTAATTATTGTATTAGAAGATCATGAAAAATCAACATGGTTTTAGAGCAAGAATAAGGGATCAACCATGAAGAGGCCAAGGGCTCTGATTGGATTTGTTTTAGGGCAAATCTGGAGCAATTTTGATCTTGCTCCTGAGGCTTAATTCTATCTAAAGAGTATCTTATTCTTGAGGCAACAAATTCGAAGTCTCTTTTTAGGGCATCTTTGTGGCAAGTATATATGCCCTATGTTAGATTTTGGGTAGCTCGAAAGGTTTTTCTGAGAAAGGACAACCCCCAACAAAGAAGTTGGGCAATTTTTCCAAAGTGGGGTTTTCGACCCAAAATAGTAGGTTTAAGACAAAAAGAGAAATAATTATTTATTCTAAAAGGTCAAGATGCTAAAACCCTAGATCTAGAGGTTTCCTAAGTGACCCAAGGAAAAGCATAAATAAAGGAGTCTTAAGATGAGGTCTCACACATTTTGTGCAAGAGAGATGTGAGCTCTCTTGTGTTAAGAGTCCCCTAGGAGGGTTGAGTTTTGCTGAAGGAGGTCGAGATACTCTTGTTTTAAGAAGGTTGTCAAGAGAGCAAGGGCAACGAGGGATGAAGAGTAAGGTCGAGGGTTTAAGGGCATGTTCTAAGGCCAACATGGAAGACTGTCCAATGTTCCTGCTAGTTGTTGTGAACATAAGTTTGAGGAAGGGTCTAGGGCAGAGCCAAAACACCATAATAACTCATCTCGAAGAAGCAAATCGAGCCCAAGAAGAAGACAAAGAGCCTCATAGAGCCACAGTAGGAAATCGTGCAAGTTTATGGTCTATTTCATGTTGGAAGGAAGGTCGATTTTACTCAGGAAAAGCCTGAGATTCATTTGTGTTTTCTGTGCCCTAATAGGGCTTTGCCCAGATTGAGTTTAGGAGGAGATATCACTAAGATTGTGGGTATGATTTGTGCCCTAACTGAAGTCTGTTCAAGCAGAGTTAAGCCATTAAAATTCTGTGGGAGGTCTGCATATTGTTTTGTGTATAAGGGAGAGGATCAAGCCATTGGAAGAGGTATTACAAGCCACATATTATATTGCTATGGAGGGCCAAAAGGCCACAAGTGCTGTGTTGTATTTCTGTGGGTGGGCCGAGCCCTGAGGGATGTCGAAACTAGTCTCAAAACCTTGGAACAAGAGTTGTGAGTTACCTAAGTTATAGAGAGATGGCATAGGGCAACGAAGGGGCTAATGTGTTGGAGTTTTGAGTTGCTAAGTATTGTATCTCAAAGTCTGTTCACAACGTACTATAAGGGCTAAATGTACAATGGATTTCAATGGCAAACCCATTGTGAGTAGCAGACTTCCCTGGAAGTTGATATACACAAGTATTTGGAGCAACAAATACTCAGTGAGCAACTGGTGGACGAACAAGTACAAGGTGGTGTTTCTCCGTAGTCAAAGGAGGCAAAGGACCTGCCAGGTGTTGAGGCAAATGTGGACTCAAAGGGCTGAAGGAGAGAGGCTTCTCAAACAATTAAGTTGTGTATTTGTTCTTGTCTCGTCATTAGGCAGATTGCAGATTTTAAGTAGTAGATTGCAAGCCCTAGTTTGTATACTATGTATACTAGCTATGCTAGTGATCGAGGGTCATGATCCTTGTTTCGAGAGCCCCATGATTCTTTTATTGTTGGATTAATAAAATAATCGAGTTTTGGGCTCAAATCTCAGTGTATTTAATTGGTTTCACTGCTGAAGATTTTTGCTGTGCAAAGTGCTAGAAAGTTGAGGGTTCCTAGTGTATTTATGTGCGTGATTAGCCTCAAACTAGATCTAGGGCCTAAGGAAAATTCAACATGGTATCAGAGCTTCTTTGAAGAGTACGTGGGCCAGAGTGTGCACAAAAGGAAAAGTGAGTCAGTGGAGGTTGTGTAGGCTTAAAGGGAGTCTAGCTTCAAAGGGAGACTGCGAAGGATTGTCAACTACCCTATGGAAGTCAGAATCTTCAGGTTCTAATGAGATAGAGAAGTTTTCATCCCATTCTAGGTCAGCTACATACCATGAGAGAACATTCATGGTGGTGCAAGGAAAGTCGTAGATCTTGCGAGGACAAGCATGGATCACACTGGAAAAGTCATGTTGCATGTGAGAACATTCATGCACCATGGAAGACAAATCTTGGCCAAATACAAAGACGTCGTGGCACATACGAGCATGGGTATGGCTATGCAAGGAAAGTCATGACTCATTCGAGGATGGTCATGAGCATCCAAGGAAAGTCACGGAGCTAGAAGCGTGAAGGAAATACCTTCCTCACTAATAGGAAGTGTTAGATTTTGGGTAGCTCGGAAGGTATTTTCGAGGAAGGATAACCTGCCAAAATTAAGTTTGTTGGGCGAGTTAACCAAATTGGGGTTTTGGACCCAAACTAGTGGGTTTAGGATCAAAAGAGAAATTCATTCTAAAGGGTCCAAAGGTTAAAACCCTTGATCTAGAGGTTTCCTAAGTGACCCAAGGAAAATGATAAATAAAGGAGGCCTAAGATGAGGTCTCACACATTGTGTGCAAGAGAGGTGTGATCTCTCTTGTACTAAGAGTGCCCTAGGAGGGCCAAGTTTTGCTGAAGGAGGCCAAGATACTCCTGTTTTAAGAAGGCTCTCAAGGGAGCAAGGGCACCAACGACTGGCGAGTAAGGCTAAGGCTTTGAGAGCCTGATCTTAGGCCAACGTGGAAGTCCGTCCCATGTTCCTAGTAGCTGTTATGAACAAAAGTCCGAGGAAGGGTCGAGGGCTGAGAGCCAAAACACCATAGTAACTCATCTCAAAGAAGCAAATCGCGCTGAAGAAGAAGACAAAGAACCTCAGAGAGTTGCAGTAGGAAATTGTGCAAGTTTATGGTCTATTTTGTGCTGGAAGGAAGGCAGAGTTTGCTCAGGAAAAGGCCGAGATTCATCTGTGTTTTCTGCGCCTTGATAAGGCTTTGTCCAGACCAAGTTTAGGAGGAGATATCACTGAGATTGTGGGTATAATTTTGCCCTAATTGAAGTCTGTTCAAGCTGAGTTAAGCCACCAAAATTATATGGGAGGTCTGTGTATTGTTCTATGTATAAGGAAGAGGATCGAGCCATTGGAAGAGGTCTTACAAGCCACAAATTAGACTACTGTGGAGGGCCGAAGGGCCACAAGTGCTGCGCTTTTTTTCCTATGGTAGGCCAAGCCCTGAGTGAGGCCGAAACTAGTCTCAGAACCTTGGAACAAGAGCTGCAAGTTACTTCAGATGCAGAGAGATGGTTCTAGGGCAGTGAAGGGTTAATGCGTTGGAGTTTTAAGTTGCTAAGTATTGTATCTCAGAGTTTGTTCATAAATGAAGTCGTGAACAACTACTATAAGGGAAAAATGCACAATGGCTTTGAATGGAAAATCTACTGAGTAGAAAACCTACTTGGAAGCTGATATATGCAAGTTTTTGGAGCAATAAATATTCAGTGAGCAGTTGGTGGATAGGGAAGTACAAGGAGGTGCTTCTTTGTAGTCAAAGGAGGTAAAGGACCTGTTAGGTGTTAATGAAAATATGGATTGAAAGGGCTGAAGGAGAAGGGCTTCTCCAACAAGTAAGTTGTGTATTTGTTCTTGTCTTGTCATTGGGCAAATTACATGTTTGAAGTAGCAGATTGCAGGCCCTAGTTTGTATACTATGTATAGTAGCTGTATTAGTGATGGAGGGCGATGATCCTTGGTACGGGAGCCCCATGATTTTTTTATTGATGGATTAATAAAATAATCAAGCTTTGGGCTCAAATCTCTGTGTACTTAATTAATTTCATTGTTGAAGATTTCCTCTGTGCAAGGTGATAAAAAGTTGAGGGTTCTTAGTGTGTTTGCGTGCGTGATTAGCCTTAATTAATTTCACTGCTAAATATTTCTGTTGTGCAAGGTGCTAAAAAGTTGAGGGTTCCTAGTGTGTTTGCGTGCATGATTAGCCTCAGACGAGATCTAGGGCCTAAGGAAAATTCAACACCCTAGTTATGGCATCCAAAGGACTATAAGAAAATCTTTTCGATAGGCCAGGCCCTAAAAGTTATCTGAAGCAAGCTTGGAGTATTGGCTATCTTATATAGACATTGTTGTAAAGCTGCCTTATTGACAATTTTGGTAAGATTTCTTAAGCTTATTTATACCTTATGTCTGAAGCATTATTGAACAATTTTTTTGCTGCCTCCATTTGAAGAAATTTTTTGAACCTTTTCTATAGTTGTATACGAATTTTACTGAGGCCAAATTCAGCCTTGGTTAAGGCAACCACTTTCAGAGGTCATCTTGAGATCACTCTATGGGTTATTTTGACCTTGTCTGCTTAGGGAAAATTTAAAGCAGATCTTATAGTTGTTCTTGTGGATGTTGACATTATCCTTGTAAAAGATTGGAACAAGATTTTGAAGTTATCTTTATAGAAGTCTTGGGGTACTCCAAATCACTATAAAAGGAGCACTCGACCTATTCCATTCAATCATCAATTCAGAGCATCATCATCTACTAATATCTTTGTTCACTCATGCAAAAAGGAATATTTTTGAGTTAAGAGGGACGAAGTTCTTTTTTCTGTGGGAGGGCTGAAGCCCTAAAGGAGGTTGAGAGCCTCAGTTAATAAGAAGGGACCTTAACCTAAATTTTCGGCGGCCAAGATAAGCAAGAGGAAGATAACAACCTATTTTGAGACCAAGCCTCAGGTCTAGAGGGGATCGAGAAGCTTCAAACGTTAAGGAGAGAAGATCGAACTGGCTCAGGCATGTGGAGAGACTAGCAAGGTAGAAAAGGAAACTGTTGTTTATGGGAGAAGGGCTTGTCTAGCTCTAAGAGTTTTCAGGCTGTCTTATGAAACTTCGATTGTACTTTTGTTGAATTGAAGAATTTACCTAAGAAAAGATTGTTGGGTTTTTCCCTAGTTAGGGTTTTCCCAGGGTTAAATTTTGTGTCTCTTGTGTTTGGATGTCTCTTCATGATCCTACTGTCATGATTGTTTTATTGTTGAGATTTTCCATGTATAATTGCTTAATGATGATGCAACTAGAGATGGATTATTGAAGAAATCATGGGAAAGTAATTATCATATTAGAAGATCATGAAAAATCAACACATTCACCTCTAGCCAAATCAACAAGGCTCCATGGGTGAATGCATCATTCCCCCACTAGTCAAATCAACATGACCCCATGGGAGAATGTCTGCTCAATGTTGTAAAAACATCAACACTCCCTCTCTAGGAGGGAGACATTCAACATCATGCCAACCTTGTTTTTGAAGTACATAAACTTCATTCCAGACAGAGGCTTGGAGAGATTGTTCGCAATTTGCTCGTTTGTGGATATATACTGGAGCTTCATTGCTCCCTTCTGCACCATGTATCAGATGAAGTGATATTTGATCTCAATGTGCTTCAACTTGTCATGAAAAACTAGATTCTCCAAAAGCTTGACACAACTTTGATTATCACAATGTATCAAGGTTGTCTCTAGCTCCTGATCAAATACCCTTGCAAGTAGCTTTCGAAGCTTTATTGCTTCTTGCCTTGCAACATTGGCTGCGATATACTCTGCCTCTGGTATACTGAGTATGACAAAAGTCTACTTCCCGCTAAACCAGGATATCATAGTTGATCCCAAGCTGAAGTAGCACCCCGAGGTGCTCTTTCTATCCACTGCACGCAATCTGAATCAGTATATCCGTGTAACCTCAATTCACCACCTGAGACATATCTCAAACCATATCCAATTGTACCACGCAAGTCTCTCAACAAATGCTTCGTTGCAACCCAATGTACATGCCTCAACTCAACCATGAATAGGCGCAAATATCTAGCCTAGTGTTAACTTGGTACATCAAGGATTCAATCGACTGCTTGTACACAGTGGGATCCACCTAATCTGAGTTTGAGGCAAAATCTCTCATCTTCTTTAGATTTGTCACCATAGGTTTAGCCATGTACTTGTAATCCATCATACCGAATCTCCTCAAAATATGAACAATGTACTTCCTTTGTCCGAGGAAGATCTCGCCTGGTCTCTGCCACCCATTTAATCCCAAAAAATAATGCTTCAAGCCAAGATCCTTCATCTCGAACTCTGAGGCCAACTCCCTCTTGCACCCAACTATGGGACTCTCTACCCCAATAAGGAACAAATCATCACATACAACACCAAGATCAAGGGATCAGCATCAAGAACCATGAAGAAAAGGTCAGGGTCCGTATCACTCTTGGTGAAGCCCAAACTCATCTGGTATCCATTAATCTCGGAATACCATGCCTTGGGTCCCTGCTTGAGTCTGTACAAAGCCTTCTTTGACTACTAACATGGGTGTCCTTCTTGTTGTAGCTCAAAATGACCCAGTAATTTTTTTTGGACTGCTATATTTGCCCAAAAATGTTCGCCACCTTCTTTATGTTCTCGAGCTTTGTTTGGGAATCACCTCAAGTTTCTGTTGAAAAGGAAAACAATTCCGTATAAGCACAAAAATAATCCAAAAAACGAGCTCAAAATCCTCGCCTGTCTGCATGATGCGAGTGACATACTGAACACTTACTAGGACGTTGTAGTTGTAACTCTTTAGCTCAACTCATCGACTATGTAGTTTATGTGAATAGTGATTTTTGATTTAATTTGATTTGAGAAAGGATGAAGGCCTAAGTTAAAAGTTGAAGGCAGCCCCAATTTGGGCATTTGGGCCTATTTGGGAGCACAAGTTGCAAGCTTCCTCGAACACCTGAACACCCCTAAACTTAATTGTGGACCCAGTAGGTTGTTTGTGCCTTGCTCGCCGATTCAGGCCCTCTCGCTTTTTCGGGCCTCTTGGCAAGTGGGACCATCGAACAAATGTTGCACCACTGAACTCTTGTGTGCCCCAAACTTTGGCATGGGGCCTAGCCCGAATAGATTCGGGACCAGACCATTCAGGGCTTTTGGGTGCGCGTTGTAAAAGTCATTGGCCCCGAACTCCTGAATGGGTTGAACTCGTGTGTGGACCTTGCATATCTAGCCGGCTTGGTCGAGACTCTAGGCTTATTTGGGCCTTCCTGTATTGTTGGGGCATCACGACATATTATACCCCAAATGCTCGAATAAACGTGGGCTCGATAAGAAAAGGTTACATCTAGCAATATATGAATTTCCTTGAACTTTGGGTTAAATTTCTTTTTGTCAATGCCGACAATGTTGACTTCCCACCTTTTTCCTACCTGATGATTCAGATCGTAATTCGAGTTACTCGTCTGGTGCTTACTACACGCTATCTCTGAGACTGCAATGTACTGAAATGTTAAACACACTTGCGTCATATTTCCAATTATTAATTAGTTAGGAGTCATTTACAGACTTGTAAATTAAACAATTTTTCAAAGGAATGTATAAAAACAATGAAGAACCAAGGGAAAGGGGTTCAAAAGATAGGGCTAGGAATGATTTTTGTATTGAGAAGTCTGTGAGACATTTTCATAGCTGATAAAGATTCCAATTCTTGGATGCATTTACAGTTTGTTTCTTGCCTCTGTTATTTGTTTTACCTTACATCGTCTTGTTCCTTCTTAATAGTATTTTGGGATTTGAACGAGTCTTATTTCTTGAAATACATAAAGTTGTCTCTGGAAAGGTTTTTATTTGTGTAAGGTAGATAGATTTGCGCAAGTCACACCTACTATTTTATTCGAGTAAACTATTACGTTCATGATCCTTTATAACAAATACTATTTTATCCCTTTAAGCATAATTGTTTAAAGTGGTGCTGCACTGAGCTCTAACTTCTGGAATTCAAGAATCATCTACTAAGGGAGCTAGTTCTTTTTCTACTTTCTTATGTTATCCTTTTTAGCTGTCGAGTCTATGAATATTCAAGATATGTCCTTTTGGTTATAGAGAGTAATTCTTTGACTTCAAGATCCATTGCATGACAAGCTTGCTTCCTAACAAAATTTATTACAGAAAAATTTAGATGCCTGGGCATGATTCCCTAGCCAAGAATTGTCTCTAGGTGTTGCATCAACTTGGCGCCATTGTTGTGGAACAAATGAAAGAAGCTATGTTTCCCGGAGTGTATGACATAACAAGGTCTATTTCTTGATGGTGAACAAGATTTAGGCATCAAATATTGGCTACTTATCATTCAACTGGTGACTCCAATATTAAAGTCTCCATTGGAGAATGAAACCTGCTGATAGAAAAATGAAGAGACAATGTGGAAAGGCCAAGTGGTTTTTCAAAGAAATTATATTCTTTTTCATCAGTTCTTTCCTGTTTTTTTTCCCTTATGTATGAAGAAGATTATCCTTTGCTTTGTATACTCAGATAAGCACAAACCTTCAATTGAATATTCCTCACTAGAACAAGAAAATTTATCTTCTTTTATTGTTGATCTTGATCTGGTTCATTCCTCTTAATCGCATCTGAAAGAGGATGTCCATATCACAATTTCTCCTTAACATGACCAATCATGTCACCCTGTAAATAATAAAGTTGATACTCTCATGATACTTTCCTAATGTATTGGGGTGAAAACAAGTCTTATGATCAATACTTTTCCGAGTTTTATGCTACGAGGAGGAAGAAGGATGAAACTAATTTTTTTCTATGTGATTCACGGACCTTGGATATCAGTGAGCACTACATCCATAAAATTTTACCAGGCAGATCCACCCGCAGGGATCACTTGCCGATTCATCCATGGAACCTAGCACTGAGAGTATTCAGAGAATTGAACCCGTGACCTTGTTGGACATTGGATAAACCAACACTTTCCGTGTGTTTTGCGACATGTGCTAAACCGCCTCTCGTGTATCCATTAACTCTGGCGACGCGTTCGTTTACTAACACTTGCGGTTTTTGGTGAAACGACAATTGTGATTCCAACAAGTGGTATCAAAGCCAAAGGTCTCGAGTACGAATCACATCTGACCTGCGCTTGGGGGAGATTGTTGGATATTGGATAAACCAACACTTCCCATGTGTTTCGTGACATGTGCTTAACTGCCTCTCGTGGATATGTTAACTCTGGCGTTGCGTTCGTTTACCAACACGTATGCGTTTTGGTGTAACAACAAGCATGATTCCAACAAACCTCTCAATAGCAAAGGTGCTTTAACGACGGGGACTCGACCAATTGAGCTAACTCTCGGGGCTAGAAGGATGAAACTGTTACCAAGTTCAATAGAAGATTTCAAAGCTTTTACCTTATTAGTATGCCTAAGGACATTTAGCCTTCTAAAGCTATTGCCATGTTGTGTTACACAACAAATCAACATCCTGATTTGCCTTTTTATTTCAGAGAGAGGAGACCTTCAACCTTAGAGTTGATGTTTATTGATGTTGAAGAGATTGAAAATAACCTTTGGGCTTGTGGTAAACTTTTAAGACCAAATTTGGGATGAAGATTTGGATGCAGAGCAACAAGATAAAGGATATGAACAACAAAGATCAGATCAAGGCTTTCATTTGTATCAACAAGATGATTTTGCATGTACAGTAGAATTTTTTCTAATTATGAACATATGGATGATTTAGCTTTGAGATTTCTTGAAGATCATTTTGCTAAGGATAATTACACATGCTCAAATTGTAGAGGGCCTTTTGTCGACAACTTTGGGAATGTTTTGAGTCCTGATAGAAGATTGTTACATGATTAGTTTGTTGAAGAGGAGCGTATGCAAACATGTCTTTGAGAGCAAAAAATTGTTATTAGATTGTGGTAAAGAATTTGCTTTCCTCGAATTCAGTTATCTTGAAACCAAAGCAGAGGTATTTGATGATCATGAAGACGTCGTTCTTGACCTATCTCAAGATCCTGTAGCGACCTATTTGGAGATATTCTTCAATTCAAATTCTCCACTCTCATCTTGCTGCAGGTGTGATGACCCCATTGCAATTTGGATGGAGTATTCTATTTCAAGGGTTCCAAAAGTCACAATTTCTAGCTTGCTATTAGTTTGTAGCAACAAGTATCAATTGCCCATGGAATTTTTTGTTGCATAGACCATGTTCTTTTAGTTTCTCAGAAGGTTGCATGCAACCAAGTTTGTCAATCAATCACATGCTTACCTGGTATCATTGGAAATTTGCTTACGCATGAGCAAATCAATTGAATTGGCCAGAGTAGGAAATGTATATAAATAATCTTGCCTTCCGAGCATTCAATTTGCATCAATGTAGTGAATAAGGACTCCATATCCCAATGGAGAAGTATGGTATAGAGCGGTTTGTCTTCAGTAGTCTTGAAGTGTGTGTTTACTTTCTGCATGGTTGCTTTCAGTTGAGCAGAACAGGGTTACAGGGTGTAGGACAAAAATGGATTAAAGGCATTGGTCTACAGTTCTTGGTGGCTTGCATGGAGGTTACCGTCCATAGATGGAGCTAATGTTGTAGCTCAAAATGACCCAGTCAATTTTTTTTGGACTGCTACATATTTGGTCAAAAATGTCCACCAAATTCTTTATGTTCTCGAGCTTTATTTGGGAACCATCTGAAGTTTATGCCGGAAAGAAAAGCAATTCCATATAAGCACATAGAGAAGCCAAAAGGCAAGTTCAGAATGCCGGCGTGTCTACACGATGCGAGGAACATATCGAACACTTATGTGGACATCATAGTCATAACTCTTCAACTCAACTCACTGACTCTAAAGTTTATGTGAATAGCGCTTTCTGTTTTGATTTGAGAAAGGGCGAAGGCCAAAGTTGAAAGGTTAAAGGCGACTCGAATTTGGGCATTTGGGCCTATTCAGGAGTACAAGTTGCAAACTTCCCTGAACTCCTGAATACCCTCGAACTTAAGTGTGGACCCTGCAAGTTGTTTTGGCCTTGCCCGTCGATTCGGGTCCTCTTGCTTGTTTGGCTTTGAGACAAGTGGGACCACTGAACAAAGGCCACACCCTCGAACTCCTGTGTGCCTTGAACTTCGGCATGGGGCCCAACTCGAATACATCTGGGATTAGATCATTTGGGCCTTTCGTGTGTGTGTTGTAAAAGTTACTAGCCCCAAACTCCCGAACAGGCCGAACTCCATTGCGGATCTTGCATATCTAGTCGTCTTAACACATTCGGGCCCGAATTGCCTAGCTTGTTCGAGACTTTAGGATTATTGGGCCTTCTTGGCTTGTTGGGGCCTCACGACATATTATGGCTCGAATGCTTGAATAAACGTGGGCCCCACAAGAAAAACTTACAACTAGCACATATATAAATTGCCTTGAACTTTGGGTTAAAGTTCTTTGTGTCAATGTCGACAATGTTGGTTTCCCACCTCTTTCTTATTAGATGATTTAGATCGTAATTTGAGTTACTCATCCGGTGCGTACTGCACACTATGCTCTTTGAGGCTACGATGTACCAAAATGTTAAACACACTTGCTTCGTATTTTTAGTTATTAATTAGTTAGGAGTTAGTCACAAACTTGTAATTGCAATAGTTTTTCAAAGGAATGTATAAAAACAATGAATAACCAAGGAGAAGGGGTTTGGAAGCTAGGTTTGGGAATGATTTTTTTATTATCGAGGAGTCTATGAGACATTTTCATAGCCAATAAAGATTCCAGTTCTTTGAAGCATTTACAATTTCTTTCTTGCCTTTTTTATTTTCTTCACCTTTAAATCATGTTGTTCCTTCTTATTAGTATTTTGGGATCTAAATGAGTTTTATTTCTTGAAATATGTAAAGCCATCTCTGGATAGGTTTTTATCTGTGTAAGGTAGATAGATTTATGCAAGTCACACCAACTATCTTATACAAGTAAAACTGTTACATTCATGATCCTTTATAACGGATACTATTTTATCCCTTTAAGCATAATTGTTTAAAGCGGTTCTGCACTGAGTTCTAACTTCTTGAATTCAAGAATACTTTGCTAAGGGAGTTGCTTCTTTTCGTACTTTCTTCTATCATCCTTTTTAGCTATTGAGTTTGTGAATATTCAAGATGTTGCCTTCTAGTTATAGAGAGTTATTCTTTGACTTCAAGATGTTGGAAAATTAGAAAGGCAGTAAAGATTTTCTTGTTCTTGATAATTGTTTGTGATGTTTCTTATTATTATGATTCTTTATATCTTCTTTCTTTAGTTCATCAAGCAATTACCAAAAGCACCAACACATAAAACAACAGACACAATATGTAGGCACATGCCAGGGCAACCCTCCTCGAGGGGAAAACCCGTTCAAGGTAATTCTTCCTTTCAATAGTATTCTTTGAGACTCTTCACCCTAGACCAAGACAAGACCTTCCATCCACACCAAGTTAGCCTCCCAAAATTTCGACCTCTTTCCAGCAACTTTGACTAGGGCAGCAACTTACGACAACTAGCAGCTTCTGGCAACAACGAAACTTAGGAGACTTCGTTCTCCCAATCCAGAACACGAAACACAGAGAGAGAGGCACCAAAATTTCGATTTTTCCTTTCTCCTTAGACTTCCCCAAACTCGCATTCACTTCAGCTTCCCGGCAACAAACTTTGCACCTTTTCCTAGCTACAAGAGAACTTCGCACTTCTGCCCAGCAACAAGAGAATTCGAACTTGATGAGAGAATGATGCTTCAAATGAATTCGATGTGCTTCCTTTTATAGGCTTCTTGTGGGGTCGAATGGGTCCTTAGGCCGACTTGATCTTCTCTTAGGCCGACATGGTGTGGAGGTTACATAATTCATATTTGACTCAATACTTAACCTTTTTACATGATTCAAAAGCCCAAGAAGGGTCTTTTTAAACGTACAATAATTCTATAAACTCAGAATAAATCCGAGAAGCCCACAATGGGGATTTTGACTTAAAACATGGTGACCCAAGCATGGAACCCATGCTTTAATAAGTTGATGAGCCCCAGAAATGGGTAATTATATGGGCTCATTTTGCCTCCTAACTTAGCTTAATCCACAATTCTCATTAGTTTATTGCATGTTTTTGATTATATTTATGCTAATAGAGTGAGTTGGGTTAGTCATTATGCCATGAAGTCTAATGTGTGCTTTACGCAGATTTTTGGTCAATTTTGAGACAAAGTCAAAGGTTTAATGAGCATTTGGCAGCCAATATTCGAGGGAAATAAGGAAGATGATTTGTAGGAGGGTGTCCCCCTCATTTATGATTCCCTACTATGAATCCTCCTTCAGAAGGCTCTGAGCACAAGCAACCACATCAATGCATCAAAGGGGCAGCCGAGCAAGTGAAGAATAATTGCTGTCTATCTCAAGTCTTGAGAGCCAAGCCTCCTTGATTTTAAGAGAGCTGTTGGGAGCGCCAGTTGTATAAATAGAGAGGCCTAGGGCCTCATTAGGTTGTTGGATGTTAGTCAAATTTTCACACTTTTGTTGCAGCTTTTGTTCAACTCATTTTCGAGCTTACTTTTGTGGACAGTTTTATGTAATGTGAATATTATTTTGATAATGAAGATGGGATCTTTTCTGAGCTAGCACTAAGTTCTCTTAGAGGGCTGAAGCTTTTGGGTTAGGGCCCAACCCAAGCTGCCCAGCACCTCTTGTTTTGTATTTATATGTTTTGTTTAAGTTCATGAATTAGTTGTTGTTAGATAGATTTTTTTTCCTTAGTAGAATAGGTTGCTTTTGGTGATTTACATAGCTATTTCCATTTCAGTTTGCTGAAGTAGGTTAAATAGTGATAAGAAAAAGATACAAAATGGCCATCAACAGAGCCTTGACCTCCTTTCCTCCCTTTGGGACCATGAGCTGAGGTCAAGACCCTCTTGCTGCCACAAAAACACAGTTTTGCCTTCTCCATGCAATTTCTAGTGTTGTAGTTTGATTTAGAGGTTAATGCTTTACTTCAGATCTATTTTGCCATGCTCATTTATGTCTTGCAATAAATTTCCTTCCATGCTTTCCTTTCCTTTCCATATAGCATTGTTCAACATTTTCTTTTCCTAGATCAAAATTTAGGTTAACATGAAGTATAGTTCTATTTTTGTGCAGCTAGTTCCTTTTCTTGCCCAGTTTCAGTGTTTGATTTGCAGCTTTCTTGCAGTACACCTCTACTCATTATAAGTCAATAAATCAGCCATCCCATCTCTTTTGTTGCATGTTCCACAGGGCATTCACAACCCCTCATAAATCTGCCCTAATTTTCTGCATCTTTTTCATAAACTTTCCTCTTGTCTCTTGGACAAATCCAACCATCATTCTCTTTCCTAAATCCTCCCTGATGAACCTCAGACACCTTAACACATCCTTCTAGCCTTCAGCTACCCTTTCCAACCATTTTCCCACCTTCAAAACTTCTAAAACAACTCTCGACATCCTCCTGTAGATCCTCTTGTAGACCCCTTGCAGCCTCCTGTAGAATTTCCTGTAGGTGACTTTTTGAAGTCCGATTGCAGGGAAAGCCTTCAGAAGGTTGCCAAAGGCCTCCTAGGACCCCTCCACACCTTCCTACACCTCTGCAAATTCCAAAGTCGCCTTCCATCGCCACCTAATCGCTGCCACCTCCACAAACAAATAAATTACATGCATGACAATTTCACATAAAATACATAAAAATCCAAAAAGATGTTTTTTCTCATTTCCTTCTAGAAATATCTTGAATAGATGTAGTTTACCTCCTCAGTAGGTAATGGCATTCATTTCATAGGTTTTCGTCTCTCTTTCTGCAAAAGTAGGGTTAGTTGGTAAATTAGGGTTTGTAGGTTGTGCTTCACATTCCAGTCTTCTTTCTCTTTCTGCAAGTAGAATAGCCTCTGTAGAGTGAGCTTTATTTTCTTTCATCACATTTAAAGCTTCTTCTGAAATCCATAGAAGTTGGCTTGAACTCCTAGTGATCTTGTGCCAGTTGACCAAGTGACAACCTGCAGTAAGAACTAGTATTTGTGCATACAACACCGTCGCTTCCAAGTTTGTTACGAACTACCGGGTTGATAAAAGTAAAGTAGGAAGCCCCAAGAGTTGCAACATTATTGCTGCAATACTGGTGCTCACCAGAAGTCACAATAATAATAATAAAAATTCTTTTCTTTATTCTTTTGACAAGTACATTACATGATGACTCAAGTACATTATTGAAGACCGAACATAGTTACATTTTCCAACACAAGATCCATTGCACAACAAGCTTGCTTTCTAACAAAATTTATTACAAAAAAACTCAAATGCCTGGGCATGATTCCCTAGCCAGGAATTGTCTCTAAGAGCTACATCACTTCCCGTGTACCTCAAAGCCATGAGGTTGCTCTATGTATACTTCCTTAATCACACCATTGAGGAATGTGGTCTTTACATCCATCTGATTTATCCTCCAACCCATAACAAAAACAAGAGAAACAATAGTTTTGATAGAAGTGTACTCAACGGCTGGAGCAAACGTCTCATCATAGTCCACTCCCTCTTTCTGGTAGAATCCTCCTGCGACAAACCTTGCTTTGTACTTCTCGATGTTGCCATTTGTTGCATGGTTGATCTTATAGATCCTCTTAGAAGTCATTGCTAACTTCCCTTATGGTATTGGAACTATCTCCCACACGTCATTACTCATGATGGACTAATACTCTTCCATCATGTCATCCTTCCAAATTTGCTAACTTGCTGGCTCCTCATAACTGGAAGGTTCAAAATCAATAATGTGGCTCATAAATGCCATATAACTTGAGAACCTTTGAGGTTGTGTTTTCTCTTTGAAGGTACCTCTGGGAGTTGCATGCCCTTCTGCATCCTGCAAAGTGTCACGAAGCCATGCTGGCCTCTTCCTAGTCATAACAACATCTCTAGGCATGTCCAGTGGCTTTGCCAACTCTACTGACTCCTCCTGATAGTCTGAAGGATGATTAACTGGAATAGAGGGACCTATACTTGCATCCTTCGGAGCCTCTTGCTCCTCACTATCAGTCTTCATCGGGGACTCTGCTAGACATCTTAACCAATATATGCAGTCCTCCCTCTCGAACATCAATTACTCTTGCTGTGTCTATGTTCGAGCCTTTAGGCCATACATGAACCTAACCATCTACAAATGTAACTTTGTAACCTTTTTCCTCCAACACCGAGATAGAGAGCAAGTTATTCTTTAATCCTGGTACAAACAAAATGTCTCTCATGTGTAGAGAATATCTAGATTCTAGCTGAAACGGTACTGTCCCAACTCCCTTCATTGCGTATTTGGCATTATCTCCAAGTTCCACTTCCCATGCTGAATCCTTTTTTGCCAAATGTGAGAGAGAATGATCCGGATTTAAACAGGAACGCAACAAATTACAGAGATAACCATAAACACAGAGATGAAATGGAAATAATACTTTATTTCATTAATGTAAAATACTGAAATATTCTTACAAACAGAGATGGAAATAAACCAACTAGGGCGATGGTAGCTTATCTCTGAGAAGAGATGTGGTGTCTACATGCCTCTGAACTGCCTTACAATGAGGCCCAGGGGCCTTTTTATTATTGAACAATAAGAGCAAATCCTAAACAACCAAAACCCTAACCCGAGAAGATGTAACACCAAGAAGTTATGGGCCCCGTTGGGGCGAGTTGGACAGCGAACTTCCCAGGGTCGCGACTTGGTCATATTATCTCCATTTGACGCACATGATAGCCCGTTGGAAAGATCTCTCCGAGGACTAGGACGGAAAATATGAATTCAGGTAAGAAATCGCTGGCGGTAGATTTCCAAAAAAACGTCGTGTAGGGCCTCAAAACGGCTCCGGAAGTATAGGACCTGAGAAACTGCTAAAAATAGTAAACATTGCTATAATTAAGGAAACTGAAAAACTGAAAGAAGCAATGGTTGGGGTCCAAGTGGAATTGGCGGGTGGCCACCAATATCCACCTGGATCATTCCTCCCCGCTTAGGAAGCAATGGTCCCCATTGCATTGAGTATCTCCATGAGATGAGGGAACTTCTGCTGAACTTGGTCCCTGGTGAGCCACTTGCCCTGGTGAAGGAGTTGGCCTGCTTTGACAACTCGATATAGTTGGATATTCTGCTCGCGTGTGTGCTTGATTTGTGTGTCCATGATCCAATCAGTTGCAACTTGTACCATGCAATGTTGGATGTGTCTAGTAAAGGTGGAAAGTATGGCCGAAGGCTGTCGACATTGAACACTGGGTGCAGGCCAAGGAATGGGGGAATGTTGAACTCAAATGCATTGTCTCCCACAGCCTTGGTAATGGTGTAAGGACCATATCGGAGTGGTTTGAGCTTCCGATAGGCTCCGGTAAGGCGTTCCTTTTGCAAATGCAACCAGACTTTGTTGCCCACATGAAACTTGTGTGGCACCCGATGTTGATCATGTCATTGCTTGTACTTGGCATTTGATTTCTCCAGAATGTCATGGACCTACTGGTGAATATGATGGATGTGCTCAATGAAGTTGTTTTCCTTATTTGTGTCGGATTGGACATGAGCCGAATCTGCGTGAGTAGCTGCAAATGGCATGGCCACATCAATGGGACATAGTGGCTAGAATCCCAAGCCCACTTGAAAAGGGCTATGGTCAGTCGAGCTGTGGAGAGCCTGGTTGTGGCTATGCTGAACATAGGGGAGGCTCTCGTCCCATGTGCGTGGATGCTTTGAGTTGTACATGCGCAGAATGTGTACGATCATCCTGTTGACAACCTTTGTTTGGCCATCAGTTGGAGGATGGAAGGCTGTGGACTTAGTGAGTTTGGTGTCCAGCATCGACCAGAGATTGGACCAAAATGTATTGAGGAACTCGCTGTCTTGATCTGGGATGATAGACTGTGGGATCTCAAAGTGTACCCACACTCATTCAAAGAAGAGTTTAGCAGTGGCATCTGCTGTGATATTCTTCTTGCAGGCCGCCATAATGGCCATCTTCGAGAACCTGTCGATGACCACAAAAACACAATCATTTCCATGTCTAGTGGAAGGAAGGCCTGACATGTAATCCATGGAGATGGATTCCCAAGGTCGACTAGGGGTAGGCAACGGGGTATAGAGGCCTTGCTTCCTGATGGTCGGTTTGGCAATGGCACAGACAGTGCATGATCTGATGTACTTGCTGACATCCTGTTGAAGATTCGGCCAATAGAAATACTTCTGCAGTACTGCCACTGTTTTCTCGACCCCGAAATGCCCAGTGGTCTGACTGTAGTGTGCTTCCCAATCATCTTGGCACGCTTGTTTGAAGGAACACAAAGGTGACCTAGGTGGCATAACAGGGCATCCTGGAGGTGAAAATCTGGAACATGCTGACCCTCCAAGAGTATCTGGTATGTGTGGCCGAATTTTGGGTCGCTTTTGTAGAGAAGTGGCCAATCAGAAGTCTCGTGTCCACAAGAGTTGAGCACGGTGGTTAACGCCATGATCAGTGGTCGACTGAGGCAATTTGCAACATTTTTTGTCCTGGCCTTCTTATACTTGATATTCAAATGGAATTGTTGCAGGTATGTGGACCACTTCTGTGGCGATCATTCTGCAATTTCCCTTGGGTCTGTATGAACTGCAGGGCTCGGTGGTCTGTGTGGATGACCATTTCCTTCCCTAAAATGTAATGCTTCCATTGTCGGCAGACCTGCACAACGGAATACATCTCTTTGTCATAAGTGGGATACTTCCGGACTGTGTCTGCAAGTGTCTCACTGTGATATGCCATTGGATGCCCGTGTTGAGTAAGGATTGCCCCAATAGCATTGTCAGAGGCATTTGTCTCGACCTCAAATGGTTGTTGCCAATCTAGTAATGCGAGCACTGGTGTCAAGTAGAGGCGATCTTTCAACTATGTGAATGCTTTCTGTTGAGATTGAGACCAAAAGAATTTTGCTTTCGCTCCTCCCTTGGTGACTTGATTCAAGGGCCAAGTGATCTAAGAAAATCCCAACACGAACCTGCGGTAGAAGTTGGCCAGACCTAGAAAGCTGCGAAGCTCTGTCAGAGTGGTTGGAGATGGCCAATCCCGAATGACTTGGATCTTGGCTGGATCCACATGCACCCCCTGTTCATCAATAATGTATCCCAAATACTGAACCTGGGTCATGCCAAAAGTGCATTTCTCCAAATTGGCACATAACTTGTGTTTCCGCAGTGTTTGGAGAACCTGTCGGATGTGGTGGAGGTGCGCTTCCAATTCTGGCTGAAGATCAGGATGTCATCCAAGTATACCACTACAAATGAGTTGGTGAATGGCCACAAGATGTCATCCATTAGCCTCATGAAGGTTGCAAGAGCATTTGTTAATCCGAAAGACATAACCAACCATTCGAAGAGGCCCTCCTTGGCTTTGAAGGCAGTCTTCCACACATCGGAGGGTTCAATTGGTACCTGGTGATATCCTGACTTCAAATTGATCTTGCTGAAATATTTTGCCCCTTCAGTTGGTCCAGGAGGTCATCGATCGGTGGGATCAGGTACCTATTACGGACAGTGATCTTGTTCAACGCCCGATAGTCAATACAGAGTCTCCAAGTCCCATCCTTCTTTTGTACCAACATGATCGGGCTCCCACAGGGCGATGAACTCGGACGGATGTGACCTTTCTGCAGCAGCTCCTGAATCTGCCCTTGATTTCATTGTTCTCCAGAATGGAGCGCTAATAGATTGGTCCATTGGGCAGCGGTGCACCTGGGGTCAGATCGATGGATTGCTTGACCTGGCAGTGAAGATTAGGATGTCATCCAAGTATACCACTACAAATGAGTTGGTGAATGGCTGCAAGATGTCATCCATTAGCCTCATGAAGGTTGCAGGAGCATTCGTCAATCCAAAAGACATAAACAACCATTCGAAGAGGCCCTCCTTGGCTTTGAAGGCAGTTTTCCACACATCGGAGGGTTCAATTGGTACCTGGTGATATCCTGACTTCAAATTGATTTTGCTGAAATATTTTGCCCCCTTCAGTTGGTCCAGGAGGTCATCGATCCATGGGATCGGGTACCTATTACGGGCAGTGATCTTGTTCAGCACTCGATAGTCAATACAGAGTCTCCAAGTCCCATCCTTCTTCTGTACCAACACGATCGGGCTACCACAGGGTGATGAACTCAGATGGATGTGACCTTTCTGAAGCAGCTCTTGAAGCTGCCTCTTGATTTCATCGTTCTCCAGAACGCAGTGCCGATAGATTGGTCCATTGGGCAGCGGTGCACCTGGGGTCAGATCGATGGATTTCTTGACTTGACAGTGTAGAGGAACCTCTGTGGGGGAGGTGAAGATGTCCTCGTACTCCTCCATGACCTTGTCCATTTGTACTTGTGCTGAGGGGCCTTATCTGGAGGTCGTGGCCTCCGTTTTCTTTCCTTGAGGGCGTATCATCAGGAAAACAAATTTCCCGGTTTTGGAAATGAGCTTACTGCATTGTTTTGCAGTAACCAAAGGGATGGCGGTAGGCGGTGCTACCTCTGGTACCCTGTACAACTTATTTCCCAAAGTAACAATAAAAGCACGGGGCCTTGATTCATACGTAGCATGTTGCTTCCACAAGTATGGTTGTCCTAATAATACATCACAAACTTCAAGGGGATCAATGTCACACAATACCTCATCCGTGAAGGGCTTGATGTTGTATGGAAGGCGACATTGCTGGCTCACACGAAGATCCCGTCCTTGGTGAAGCCACCCGATGGTGTACGGTTGTGGATGTGAAGTGGTCGGTAAGCCCAGCCGTTTCACGACCTCTGCCGAAATGAGATTCTTTTGGCTCCCGCTGTTGACAATGAACTATAGCGGGGAGCGCTTTACCCACATCTGGGAGTGGAAGAGACGCTCCTCCTCCTCTGTATCTTCGGGTTCCTCCTTTTGGATCTTCGTGGCAACGGTGGCGTTGGGCTCCGCATCGATAATCTGCTTCCCTTTGTCATTCCCCTTGTGAGGTTCTGATTCAGAGTCGGAACATGCATCTGATTCTGAAACCTTTAGCTCGGCCACCAGTGACTGCTTGGCCCGACATTCACTTGCGTTGTGAGTGGAGCTCTTATGGAACTCACATCACTTTCCCGTGTCCTTTTTCAGCTTCGCGGCGTTGTTCTTTGCTTGCAGCTTTGGTGGGTTTCTTGGGCCACCCCGCCTTGGCTTTGTCCTTTGTTCTGCGGTTTGGGGGCACCTTTCCCTTGCTTCAGATTCACAGATCCAAAGTCTCGCTTCTTCTGTTTCAAATTTTTCTCGACCTTGATGACATATCGGTATGCCGTGCCTAGCGAGGAGATGTTCAGGAATTCTATTTCTTCCTGGATGTACTTGTGCAGGCAACCGCGATATTTGAGTATCAAATGCTGCTCTGTATCCTTGATACCCAACTTTGTGCGAAGGGGTATGGAAAATATTGGTAAACTTTGGAACGTCTTGGTCCCTTCCCTGCCGCAGCATGGTCCACTTTATGTATTGATCCTCATAGCTTCCGACAAGGTAATACTGCTCCTTGATGGCATCCTGGAATGAATTCCAAGTGGGTGCGGCTGAAAATATTGAGCTTGTACTTTCATCCTTTTGCTCGCAGTAGGTTTTCCTCCAGTCCTTGATGTGGGGGGCTCCTTTGAGAATAGCGAAAATAATCTTTTCCCGATTGGAAAAATCATGAACAGAAAAATAACCCTCTAGCAGATTTAACCATTTATTGACAGCATCTGTGTCTATCTGACCCTCGAATATGGGGATTTCAAAATTAGCTTGTACCTTAAACGGTGTGGCGTTCCCAGAGTAGCTGTTGGAAGTTGATGCGTCGCCCCTGGGTAGTAGCTAAAGGATCTGGGCAAAGCTGTCCATCATCGCGTTCCTTCGTCGCTCGATGGCTTCTTCGATCAACATTTTGATAGGATCTCCTGCCCCCTCATCTTTCTTCTCATCTGCCATGGGAGGCCGTCGGGATTTGTGACGCTGGTCTTGTAAAGGTTCGACCAGTTCAAGCCCTAACTCCTTATATCCCGACCTCATTGGGGACATGCAAAAAAAACAGAGAAAAAAAAAAGTAGACCGCTCTGATACCACCGATCCGGATTTAAACAAGAACACAACAAATTACAAAGGTAACCATAAACACAGAGATGCAACGGAAATAATACTTCATTTCATTAATGTAAAATACTGAAATATGTTTACAAACAGAAATGGAAATAAACCAGCTAGGGCGATGGTAGCTTATCTCGAAGAAGAGATGTGGTGGTTACGTGCCTCTGAATTGCTTACAATGAGGTTCAAGGGCCTTTTTATTATTGAACAACAAGAACAAACCCTAAACAACCAAAACCCTAACCCGAGGAGATCTAACACCAAGAGTTTATGGGCCCTGTTGGGGTGAGTTGGACAACCAACTTCCCGGGGTTGCAACTTGGTCATATTATCTCCATTTGACGCGCATGATAACTCATTGGAAATATCTCTCTGAGGACTACAACGAAAAAGATGAATTTAGGTAGCAAATCCATGGTGGTAGATTTCGAAAAAAACGTCGTTTAGGGCCTCAAAACGGCTCAGGAAGTTTAGGACCCGAAAAAGTGCTAAAAATAGTAAACGATGCTACAATTAAGGAAGCTGAAAAACTGAAAGAAGCAATGGTGGGGGTCCAAGTGGAATTGGTGGGTGGCCACCAATATCCACCTGGATCAGTGAATCTTGAAAACCTATCATGTGCATAATGTGCCTAGAAGCACCACCGTGCACCATCCAATTATCATTGCTGTTAGCAATAGTGCCTGAAAGAGTAGAGAAGGAAATATTCCTTTGGCTTCTTCTGTGGTGGATGCTCATCATCATCATCAACATCGACTGCTGATATATGTTGCTTTCCCTTCCTTTTCTTATGAGGACACTGGGAGGCATAGTGACCAAATTTGTAACAATTGAAGCACCTGATCTTTGAGAGATCCTTCTTCTTCTGATCCTGAATTGGAGCTAGTTTTCTACCAGTATCTTTCTTACCAAATTTCTTCTTCCTTTTCCTTTTCTTGCATGATTTGCAAGGGCTTGAATTTCTTCATTCGAGGTGTTGACAAGCTATTCTTGGACAACAATCTAGCCTCCACTTGGACAAAATCAATCCATAGTTTATCAAACTTAGGCAACTTATCTCGTGCACAAATGCCTCGTGCAAATGGATCACATGAGCAGGGAAACCCATTAAGAGTCATTGTAACAAGTTTTGCATCCTCAATGGTATCTCCAATGGATCCAAAGTTTATCTCTCAATTGAGAGACTCTCATAAGGTAAGAGACAACATAATCTGATCTAGACATCATGACACTATGGAGTTGATGCCTCAAGGTTAGTTTCTTGCTAGTGTTGTTACTCTTGAACAATCCCACCAAAGCATCGTACATCTCTTTGGTAGTCTTCAACTCAGCAACATGTGGAATTAAGTGGTCCTTTATGGAATCTATCAATATTCTCCTAGCCTTGGCATCATTCTTCTTACACTTTGCTTTCTCCTCAACTCCCTCTGGCCATGGAATAACCTTCTTCACGTGATCTTGAAGGTCATTTTCTTCCAAGACAAGTAGTATCCTGGTCTTCCAAGATCTGAAATTGGTGGCACCATCCAACCTGTCTTCAACTTTGAGACTTGGCACCATTTTGACAAGAGATCATGAATTCAATGAAGCCCTTGAATACTGGTCTCTAAGGCTGACTTCAATGGCTAATATTTCAATAAAGCTCTGATACCATGTTGAAATTCTACAAGGTGTGCAGTAGAATACAATTTTCTGCCTGGTAATTATTTCCTAATGATTTTTCACACAGTGTTTTATGGCACTCCTATCATTGAATAATTTACACTAAAAAAATCTCAACAGTAAATGCAACAGAAACAATAAAGACTATAGAAAGACTGTTGCATTTTGATTTTGTTATAGGTGAATGGCTGATTATAATTTGTTGAATGGTGTTATCATTGGTGCCAATGTTGGTTCTTAAACGCTCTTAATATATGTCATGGATTACATCAGTTGGAAACTCCAATAGACAAGAAGCCCTGGAAGGAAGCAAGGAAACCCTAGAAGCTTTGCACTTGGAGTTTTTAAGTATGAAGATTAGTGAATTTGCTCTGGAGACCTTCATTAATTGATGCTCCTTGTCATGTCGATTCTAATGGTATGTGGCATGTTGATTTGGGGTAGCATTGGATGTGCTCTAGCCACAAAAATTGGTGGAGAGGCTAAGGCACATGAGATCTCCAATACCCAGAAAGGGTTTGGGCAGATTCTAAACAGTTTGGGAGATATTAAAATAATTAATATTTTTAATGGAGTCCCCAAGTATAAACTTAGGGAAAATAAAATATTAATGTGAATTAATATAAAACTGTGTTAGAAGGGTCCAAAAGTCATGGATCAAGCCAGACTTAATCTTAGCCGTTGATTAGGGACTTAATCTCGACCATTGATTTGTCAACGAGAAAAGTATAAGAGGAGGCTTGAGGGTCACTTGGAGAACACACTGAGAGAGACCAGTCAGTTCAATTTTTGGAGCGGGGTTCGCTGAGGAATTGAACCAGTGGTCTAGTGAGCAGTCAGGAGGCAGCAAGTATGGAGCAGAGCGGCGGGATCAGCCACTGGAGATCAGTGCTGAAGCAGGAGAGGGCAAACACAGGGCTTTTCAGGCAAATGCAAAGTCAACAGAAGACTGTGCAGTCACTCGCTGGGCTTGCGTGGGTGGTGACGCAGAGAGGCCCAGGGCTGACACAGTCAAGGAGGGGCTGACGCAGAGGGTTTGAGAGCCATGCAGAGGTCAGCCGGGTTGACGTTGGGATTGGGAGAAGTGCTGGAGAATTATTTCTCTTTGTGGGTAAGCCAGTTTGGCACCGTGTTGTACTGAAGAATTGGTAAATAATAAAATCCTCCCTTGCTGCACTGGTTTTCCCACATTCTGTTTTTCTGGGGACTGTTGTCCAAAATATTTGTGTCAATGTGTTAATACTTGTGCATATGTTTGTTTCTGTATTACGGTGTGATATCTGCAACAATATTTATTGAAGTAATTTCATAAATGCCTTATTGTGGAATAAGTAGGAAAAATAAATCAGTTGCTATAGTGATAGAATTTTCACATGGTATCAAAGTGAGTAACAAAAACAGAAAGGGAAAATCAGTTATGGGTCGAGACCATGATTCAGAGGCATCTACGTCAAGGGGCTCACATAGATTTTCAGAAGATTGTGCAAGAGAAAGAGATTTCGATTTCTCTATGTTGTCTTCCAAGCTGGAAGAAGAAGTGGCGTGTATGACTAGTGCTGCATCACCAGAAGTATGGTATATAGACATTGGAGCTTCGTGGCATATGACGGGAAGGAGGGAGTGTTTCTCAGAATATCGAGAAGAGAAGATGAACTTTCAGATCACCATGGGGAACAAGGCAAAGTGTACTCCAGTAGGGAAGGGTACCATAGTTTTTCAAACAGAATCGTGAGAATAGTTCTGTGCTACAAATGTGCTGCATGTACCAGGATTGGGGATGAATTTACTTTCCGTGTCGCAACTACAAAGCAAGGGCTATGACGTCTACTTCATCAAGGAGAAGGTATATGTCAAACACCCGATCTGGAAAAAGAAAGTGCAGATCGCGATCAAAAGTAATCGGTTCTATAGATTGCAACTAGAATCACCAATGACACTAATAGGCAATCATGGAGAGAAGGACTTGAATGAACTATGGCATAGAAGAATGGGTCCCTTACATCATGGAGCTCTGAGAATTCTTAGGAGCACTATAACAGGAGTTTTGGATCTGAGTACGGAACGAGATGATGTATGCAGGGAATGTGCTCTAGGAAAGTATGCCAAGGCAACATTTCCTAGGAGCAAACATAGGGCCAAGAGTGTACTAGGATTGATACACTCTGATATCTGCGGACCTATGTCTGTCAAAGCTCTCAGTGGTGTCGAGTATTTCCTTATTATCTTCATTGATGACCACTCAAGGAAAACTTGGATTTATTTTCTGAAAACCAAGGATGAGGTTTTTTGTCGATTCAAGGAGTTCAAGGATCTGGTGGAGAATCTGATTGGGAAGAAAATAAAGGTCTTGCGCTTAGACAACGGTGGAGAATATGTCGATAAGGACTTCATTGATTTTTGCGCTAAGGAGGGCATCAAAAGGGAGTGGACAACTCCATATAATTTGGAGCAGAATGCGGTAGTAGAAAGAAAGAACAGGACTATTGTAGAAGCAGCTAGGGCCATGATGTATGATCAAGATATGCCAAAATTCCTGTGGGCAGAAGCATGCAACACAACAGTCTATGCTCATAATAGGACTCCTCATTGGGCAGTGGGCAAGATTACTCCAGAGAAAGTCTTCGTAGGGAAGATACCTGAAGTCAGTCATTTCAAGATATTTGGGAGTCTAGCATATTGCCGCATAACTGAAGAAAAGTGGAAGAAGCTGGATCAGACTGCGGAAAAGGGATATCTAGTAGGATATAGTGAGAACACTAAGGCATACAAAATCTATCTTTCTGGGAGCAGGAAGGTAGTAGTACAACGAGATGTAAAGTTTATGGAGGACAACGCTTTCAGAAGATCCCGAGAGATGCCTTCTGAGGAGTAGTCGAAAGAGGAGCCGTGGGTTAAACCTCTTCAACCAACAGAAGTAAAGAATTCTTCCTCAGGATTGGAAGATTCTCAGGATGAGGAGGAGGAGTGAACAAAAACACCTGCTGGCAGAGGAAGAACTAGTAGGGAACTTCGTCAGATTCTGCGAGATGCAGAGGACTTCATCGGTGTGCTAAGAAACAATAAGAGGGAGCGAAAAAAGCCAGATAGATATCAGGCATTAGTAGTTTAGGATGGAGAGCCTGCGAGTTTCATGGAGGCAGCTCAACATCAAGTTTGGCTAGATGCGATGGTAGAGGAATACAACTCCATAATCGTAAACGATGTCTGGGAGGTGGTGCCAAGACCTCAAGACAGATCAATGATAGGTTCAAGATGGACCTACAAGATCAAATATGCTGCAGACGACAGTTTTGAGAAATACAAGGCCAGGGTGGTCACCAATATCCACCTGGATCATTCCTCACCCCTTAGGAAGCAATGGTCCCCATTGTGTTGAGTTCCTCCATGAGATGAGGGAACTTCTGTTGAACTTGGTCCCTGGTGAGCCACTTGCCCTGGTGAAGGAGTTGACCTGCTTTGACAACTCGATATAGTTGGATATTCTGCTGGCGAGTGTGGTTGATCTATGTCCGTGATCCGATCAGTTGCAGGTTGTTCCATGCAATCTGGATTTAACTCTGTGGGTGTGAGCTGTTCTGCAATGTCGGATGTGTTTAGTAATGGTGGAAAGTATGGTCGAAGGCTGTCCACATTGAACACTGGGTGCAGACCAAGGAATGGGAGAATGTTGAGCTCAAATGCATTGTCTCCCACAGCCTTGGTAATGGTATAAGGACCATATCGGAGTGGTCTGAGTTTCCGATAGACTTCGGTAAGGCGGTCCTTTTGCAAATGCAACCAAACTTTGTCGCCCACCTGAAACTTGTGTGGCAGTCGATGTTGATCATGTCGCTGCTTGTACTTGGGATTTGATTTCTTGAGAATGTCATGGACCTGCTGGCGAATATGTTCGATGTGCTCAATGAAGCTGTTTGCCTTATCTGTTTTGGACTGAACATGAGCCGAATCTATGTGAGTAGCTGCAAATGGCATGGCCACATCAATGGGACAGTGGCTGGAATCCCAAGCCCACCTGAAAAGCGCTGTGGCCAGTCGAGTTGTGGAGAGCCCGATTGTAGCTGTGCTGAACATAGGGGAGGCTCTCGTCCCATGTGCGTGGATGCTTTGAGTTGTACATGCGCAGAATGTGTACGATCATCCTATTGACAACCTCTATCTGGCCATCAGTTTGAGGATGGAAGGCTGTGGACTTAGTGAGTTTGGTGTCCAACATCGACCAGAGACTGGACCAAAATGTACTAAGGAACATGCTGTCTCGATCTGAGATGATAGACTGTGGGATCCCAAAGTGTACCCACACTCGTTCAAAGAAGAGTTTAGCAGTGGCTTTTGTTGTGATATTCTTCTTGCAGGCCGCCATAATGGCCATCTTCGAGAACCTGTCGACGACCACAAAAACACAGTCATTTCCATGTCTAGTGGAAGGAAGGCCTGACATGTAATCCATGGAGATGGATTCCCAAGGTTGACTACGGGTAGGCAGTGGGGTATAGAGGCCTTGCTTCTTGATGGTCGGTTTGGCAATGGCGCAGACAGTGCATGATCTGATGTACTTCCCGACATCCTGTCGAAGATTCGGCCAATAGAAATACTTTTGCAGTACTGCCACCGTTTTCTCGACCCTGAAATGCCCAGTAGCCCGACTGTAGTATGCTTCCCAAATCATCTTGGCACGCTCGCTTGAAGGAACACAAAGGTGACCCAGGTGGCATAATAGGGAATCCTGGAGGTGAAAATCTGGAACATGCTGACCCTCCAAGAGTGTCTAGTATGTGAGGCCGAATTTTGGATTGCTTTTGTAGAGAAGTGGCCAATTAGAAGTCTCATGCCCACAAAAGTTGAGCACAGTGGTTAACGCCATGATTGGTCGTCGACTGAGGCAATTTGCAACATTATTGGTGCTGCCCTTCTTATACTTGATATTCAAATGGAATTGTTGCAGGTATGTGGACCACTTCTGATGGCGATCATTCTGCAATTTCCTTTGGGTCTGTATGAACTGCAGGGGTCGGTGGTCTGTGTGGATGACTGTTTCCTTCCCCAAAATGTAATGCTTCCATTGTCAGCAGGCCTGCACAATGGAATACATCTCTTTGTCTGAAAGTGGGATACTTCCGGACTGTGTCTGAAAGTGTCTCACTGTGATATGCCGCTGGATGCTCGTGTTGAGTAAGGACGACCCCAATAGCATAGTCAGAGGCATCTGTCTCGACCTCAAATGGTTGTTGCAAGTCTGGTAATGTGAGCACTGGTGTTGAGCAGAGGCGATCTTTCAACTCTTTGAATGCCTTCTGTTGAGATTCAGACCAAAAGAATTTTGCTTTCGCTCCTCCCTTGGTGACTTGATTCAAGGGCTAAGTGATATGAGAAAATCCCTACACGAACCTGTGGTAGAAGTTGGCAAGACCTAGAAAGCTGCGAAGCTCTGTCAGAGTGGTTGGAGATGGCCAATCCCGAATGACTTGGATCTTGGTTGGATCCACATGCACCCCCTGTTCATCAATAATGTATCCCAGATACTGAACCTGGGTCTTGCCAAACGTGCATTTCTCCAAACTGGCACATAACTTGTGTTGTCGCAGTGTTTGGAGAACTTGTGGGATGTGGCGGAGGTGCTCTTCCCAATTCTGGCTGAAGATCAGGATGTCATCCAAGTATACCACTACAAATGAGTTGGTGAATGGCCGCAAGATGTCACCCATTAGCCTCAAGAAGGGCAGGAGCATCCGTCAATCCGAAAGGCATAACCAACCATTCGAAGAGGCCCTCCTTGGCTTTGAAGGCAGTCTTCCACACATCGGAGGGTTCAATTGGTACCTGGTGATATCTTGACTTCAAATCGATCTTGCTGAAATATTTTGCCCCCTTCAGTTGGTCCAGGAGGTCATCGATCCGTGGGATCGGGTACCTATTATGGACAATGATCTTGTTCAGCGCCCGATAGTCAATACAGAGTCTCCAAGTCCCATCCTTCTTCTGTACCAACACGATCGGGCTCCCACAGGGCAATGAACTCGCACGGATGTGACCTTTCTGTAGCAGCTCTTAAATTTGCCTCTTGATTCCATCGTTCTCCAGAACGCAGCGCCGATAAATTGGTCCATTGGGCAGCGGTGCACCTGGGGTCAGATCGATGGAGTGCTTGACCTGACAGTGTAGAGGAACCCCTGTGGGGGAGGTGAAGATGTCCTCGTACTCCTCCACGACCTTGTCCATCTGTACTTGTCGTGCTAAGGGGCCCTGTCTGGAGGTCGTGGCCACCGTCTTCTTCTTTCCTTGAGGGCGTATCATCAGGAAAACAAATTTCCTGGTTTTGGAAATGAGCTTACTGCATTGTTTTGTAGTAACCAAAGAGATGGCGGTACGCAGTGCTACCTCTGGTATCCTGTACAACTTATTTCCCAAAGTAACAATAATAGCATGGGGTCCTGATTCATACACAGCATGTCGCTTCCACGATTATGGTTGTCCTAATAATACGTCACAAACTTCAAGGGGAGCAATGTCACACAATACCTCATCCGTGAGGGGCTTGATGTTGTATGGAAGGCGACACTGCTGGCTCACATGAAGATCCTATCCTTGGTGAAGCCACCCGATGGTGTACGGTTGTGGATGTGCTGTGGTTAGTAAGCCCAACCGCTTCATGACCTCTGCCGAAATGAGATTCTTTTGGATCTCGCTGTCGACAATGAATTGTAGCAGGGAGTCCTTTACGCACATCTGGGAGTGGAAGAGACGCTCCTCCTCCCCTGGATCTTCGGGTTCCTCCTTCTGGATCTTTATGGTGGCAACGATGGTGTTGGGCTCCGCATCGATAATTTGCTTCCCTTTGTCATTCCCTTTGTCGGGTTCTGACTCAGAGTCGGAACATGCATCTGATTCTGAAACCTTTAGCTCGGTCACCAATGACTGCTTGGCCCAACACTCACTTGTGTTGTGAGTGGAGCTCTTATGGAACTCACACCACTTTCCCGTGTCCTTTTTCGGCTTCGTGGCGCTGTTCTTTGCTTGCAGCTTTGGCGGGTTTTCTTGGGCTGCCCCGCCTTGGCTTTTGTCCCTTGTTCTGCGGTTTGGGGGCACCTTTCCCTTGCTTCGGATTCGCAGATCCAAAGTCTCGCTTCTTCTGTTTAAAATTTTTCTCGACCTTGACGGCATATTGGTATGCCGTGCCTAGCGAGGAGATTTTCAGGAATTCTATTTCTTCCTAGAAGTACTTGGGTAGGCAGCCACGGTATTTGAGTACCAAATGCTGCTCCATATCCTTGATACCCAACTTTGTGCGAAGGGTATGGAAAATATTGGTAAACTTCGGAATGTCTTGGTCCCTTCCTTGCTGTAGCGTTGTCCACTTTATGTATTGATCCTCATAGCTTCCGACAGGGTAGTAGTGCTCCTTGATGGCATCCCAGAATGAATTCCAAGTGGGTGCGGCTGAAAATAGTGAGCATGTACTTTCATATTTCTGCTCGCAGTAGGTTTCCCACCAGTCCTTGATGTGGGGTGCTGCTTTGAGAAGAGCGAACATAATCTTTTCCCGACTGAAGAAATCATGAACAGAAAAATAACCCTCTAGCAGATTTAACCATTTATCGACAACATCTGCATCTATCTAACCCTCGAATATGGGGATTTAAAAATTAACTTTTACCTTAAACGGTGTGGCGTTTCGAGAGTAGCTGTTGGAAGTTGATGTATCGCCCCTGGGTAGCCGCTGAAGGATCTGGGCAAAGCTGTCCATCCTCGCGTTCCTTTGTCGCTCGAGGGCTTCTACGAGCAACATTTTGATAGGATCTCCTGCCCCCTCGTCTTTCTACTCATCCGCCATGGGAGGTCGTCGGGATTTGCGAGGCTAGTCTTGCAAAGGTTCGACTAGTTCAAGCCCTAACTCCTTATATCCCGACCTCGTTGGGGACATGCAAAGAAAAACAGAGGAAAAAAAAAGTAGACCGCTCTGGTACCACTGATCCGGATTTAAACAGGAACACAAAAAATTACAGAGATAACCATAAACAGAAAGATGCAATGGAAATAATACTTCATTTCATTAATGTAAAATTCTGAAATATGCTTACAAACAGAGCTGGAAATAAACCAGCTAGGGTGATGGTAGCTTATCTCTGAGAAGAGATGTGGTGGCTACATGCCTTTGAATTGCTTACAATGAGGTTCAAGGGCATTTTTATTATTGAACAATAAGAGCAAACCCTAAACAACCAAAACCCTAACCCGAGGAGATGTAACACCAAGAGTTTATGGGCCCCGTTGGGATGAGTTGGACAACCAACTTCCCAGGGTTGCGACTTGGTCATATTATCTCCGTTTGATGCGCATGATAACCCGTTGGAAAGATCTCTCCGAGAACTACGACGGAAAAGACGAATTTAAGCAGAAAATCACTGGCAGTACAAGATACAGTAGTGCAAAGGATGTTGGGTAGGGAGGCTTAGCATCAACGCAAGGACCGATGCCGGATGATCAAGGTGATACTTAGTGAGGAGTATTACTAGAGCACAGTCCTCGCTAAGAAGGAGTGTTGATTTGGGGTAGCATCGGATGTGCTCTAGCCACGAAAATTGGTGGAGAGGCTAAGGCACATGAGGTCTTCAATACCCAGAAAGGGTTTGGGCAGATTCTAAACAATTTGGGAGATATTAAAATAATTAATATTTTTAATGGAGTCCCTAAGCATAAACTTAGGGAAAATAAAATATTAATGTGAATTAATATAAAACTGTGTTAGAAGGGTCCAAAAGTCATGGATCTAGCCAGATCTAATCTTAGCCGTTGATTAAGGACTTAATCTCGACCGTTGATTTGTCAACGAGAAAAGTATAAAAGGAGGCTTGAGGGTCACTGGGAGAACACACTGAGGGAGACCAGTCAGTTCAATTTCTGGAGCGGCGTTCGCTGAGAAATTGAACCAGTGGTTTGGTGAGCAATCAGGAGGCAGCAAGGACAGAGCAGAGAGGCGGGATCAGCCACTGGAGATCGGTGCTGAGGCAGGAGAGGCAGACGCAGGGCTTTTCAGGCAGATGTAGAGGCAGCATAAGATTGCGCAGTCACTCGCTGGGCCTATGTGGGTGATACAAAGAGGCCCAGGGCTGATGCAGAGGGTTTGAGAGCCACGCAGAGGTCAGCTGGGTTGACGTTGGGATTGGGAGAAGTGCTAGAGAATTATTTCTCTTTGTGGGTAAGCCAATTTGGCACCTTGTTGTACTGAAGAATTGCTGAATAATAAAATCCTCCCTTGCTGCACCGGTTTTCCCACATTGGGTTTTTCCGGGGACTGTTGTACATAATATCTATGTCAATGTGTTAATACTTGTGCATATGTTTGTTTTTGTATTATGGTGTGATATCTGCAACAATATTTATTGAAGTATTTTCATAAATAACTTATTGGGGAATAAGTAGGAAAAATAAATCAGTTGCTGCAGTGATAGAATTTTCACATGGCACGTCACGAGGCTTCTCATGGTTGAGGAGATATGCTTGATTAAATTTTGAGGCCCATTCTTTGGTTAAGAAGCCCCACAATTTGAATTCTATTGGCAGATTAATGATTGGTCAAATGGTGGCATTATTATTATTATTATTAAAAATGTTTCTTGGTGGCCCTCGCTTAGCAAAGATTCCCTCCTTGAGTAGGTATCCAAGAATAAATTATTTTTGGCTCCAAAAAATTTAATTTTGAAAATTCAAGTTTAAGTTTTGTAGGTCGGCTCAGTCAAAAAAATGATTTTTTAAGCATGATCTAATATTGTCTCCATAGCAGTTAGGTCATGTTGGCCCCCTCCCTTGAGCCCCCTCATCCACTGTAAATAGAGGGTTCAATTCCTCTTCAAAGATCATCATGATAACACATTTTCCATCTGAGATTTATGAGGCCAAGGGCTTACACACAGATTCAAGGAGAAGGTTGAGTTCAGAAGGGTTTTAGGCTTTCATTTCTTGCATTTTCTTGTTGGCTTGTTGGCTGGGTTTTATAACAGATCTCTGTGACCACCTTCATCATACAATCTTTGCATTTGTTTGAGGTCATATTTGCAGAGGTCTAGGGTTGTACTCTTGATTACACTGTGCAGGCCCTATTTCGGCCTCCCTGAGGCAGTATCCTGAGGCTCAGACTTGAGGTTTATTGTGAGATTCCATGTCCTTCCGTGAGAAGATTTGAAGGGTTATTTTGGGTCATCCTTCAGAGAAGAATTCACTTTTCTCAAGGTCTATCACTGAGGCCTATTCAACCTTCTTTTCAGATCTTTATGGCATTGATTTTGAAGGCAGTCCTGTATAATTAATGGAGTAATTCCAACCTCTGTTGCAGAGGCATATAACCCTCAATTCAGCCCTGAGGAAGTGACATGTCACACATGATTTAAGGGGTATTCGACACTAATTTGAGAAGCACATTTGCAAGTTAGTTGGCAGCTTGAAGAACCTTTTGTTGACAATTCTAAAGCATTAAAGTCACTACCTGTGCCCTAATCTGAACTATTTGAAGCACCTTCAGTGAGGCCTAATCTGAACATTGCTAAAGGCATATTGAAACAAATTCTAAGTGTCCTCTCGACTAGTTATTGCAGAAATTTATAACCCTCCTATATGAAAACTTCTGTGACATTCTCAGCCAGCCTCTGTGGAGACGTACTAGACAGCCTGAGGCCATCCTTTGCAGCTCGTACCTAAGGTAACATTTTGTTCTTTTCTGTGGCTTAGTTCAGATCTAATGCTGAGGCCATTTGGCTTTATTCTGAGTTAGATCAGGTGTATTTCTGAGGCACTGCATGGGCATAGTTGCCTTATCATTTGAAGCATCTTCGTTGGATTCAAGGAGTTAGTACTGCAGGACGTTATTTGTGTGGACTTGTTGACTAGGGTAAGTCCGTAGAAGGTTTGTTGTGATGACTGGACTTCAGGGTTTGCCTAATGTATAAAAATTGGTTGTATTGTGCGGAGGTAAAACTTGTTCTGTAGAAAACACAGTGATGACAAGCAAGGATCATACTGCCATGGCTAATGTGTGGTTGGAGCTTATGTGTTAGCTATGCACATCTTTGTTTATTAGACTAAAATGGATAAACAATAGTTGAAGTCTTGCCAATAACAAAAGTTGGTCACTCTTGCTAAGAATGAATTCTATGCACTGTTTTGACAAGACCTATAAATTGCTATATTTGTAATGCAAAGACTGACAGTATCCTGTATCCCTGAGCAAAACTAATCCAATGTCTGTGCTAGGCGAGGCAAAGAATATTGTTTATAACTTTACACATTAAACATATGTACCAGTGGTTGCATTGCAGAGCAATTCTTAAATGGCACTGACATTAGTTACTATTGCAGATTCACATGTATGATACCTCTAGGGTTTGATCCGTTGAACAGAAGCTGAGTCACTGGATGACATCGATTCCCTTTTATTAATTTGTTGATGATGAATTGGGTGATTCTTTGTTCAAACATCATCCCTTATAGCTTAAATTCCTCTTGATCAAGATGTGGGTGGAACCCACAATCCAATGAACCTCTTGTTTGATTGTTGGCATCGAAAATTCAATGGGGCTTTGTATAAATCAATTAGTAATATACATCTACTACTGTTCCTTGGATTTTGTGACAACTAATAATAATCAATAGGCATTGTTTGAGATTATTACCTATAGCCATACACCTCAACCTATGTGACGATCAACAACTTCAATTGTCATTGTGCAAACATAGGGTTAGACCAGTGAAGCACCACCCTCATTAAACCCGCAGGTAAGAACAGGTCAGAAGGGAGGATGGGTGACCCTCATTAAACCCGCGTTCTTTACCCTTACCTGGGGGGTTTTGTACAAGACCCATTTACCCTTATAAGACCCTTGGGTAGCCTATAAGATTCCTATCGGACCCCTATAAGACCCTTTGGGCAGCAAAACCCCCAAACTGTCCAATTTTTTTTGTTTTTTGTTTTTTGTTTTTTTTGGAAATGAGGTGGAGGAAAAGGGAAATTCGAGGGAGTCGTGGAACATTGGTATTAACCTATCATGGTTTGAGTAAACAATATTCTCTTGGTTTTTACTTGTATTGAAGATCTTTGAACGACAATATGATTAGCAAAGTTTCATCTTATGTCTGGCATTCCATCTTCCGTCTCTTATTGATATATGTTCCCAGGATTCATGTTTAATGCTACTGCAATAAGAATTTGAAGCTAAGTGTGGTTTTTGTCACTTGAAAAAAGGCTTTGGATGAGGTGCATTGTATCTAAGGCTTTTGTTGCTTTTACTTGGTGGTTGACAGACCTTATCTATTACATGTCATTTCATTGCAAGATATGTTATTGATTATCAGCCTAAAGTAGGAGCTCGTCTTAATGTTATTTCAAGTTCATTCAAGCACATCTTTGGAAGGGCCTTTTACTCTTTTATTTCCAACCATATTAAATCTGCAACCATTACTAATTTTCTGCATGTTATAACAACAATTATTTCTCCCAATATTTATCATCCATAACAAGTTCTCTTTATTGCTTCATAGCTCCATATGCCCTTTGGGATATTTGGCACTAGTCTTTCCCCATCAATCACCTTTAAAATAAAGCTAATAAACTCGATAAAAAATTATTTTACCATAGTAACTCTTCACTTCACCCAAACTCTTCACTTCACACATCTTGGTCATGAGTTATAGCCTTAGTAGTTCCTATGATGGATTAGTTCTTTCAATTTGCAACCCCATTTTGCTTTGTTTTTTTTGGAACAATTAGTCTCCACTTGATTTTTGCCTCCTTGTATAAGCCCTTGTACTCCTTGGGGGTATAATCAATCCCATTGTCTAATTTCAAGACTTTGATCCTCTTCCTTGTTTGGTGTCAACTAGAGCTTTGAACTCCTAAAACATGCTAATGACCTCATCCTTGGTCTTTGAGAAGTAGATCCAAATCTTTTGAGAGAATTCATCAATAAATGAAACATATTACATGCTAATAAAATTAGTCTATAGACGTCAAAATGCACCAAGTCTAAAATCTCCTTAGACCTATGCTCATTGCATGGGAAAATAGCCTTGGCATGCTTGCCAAGCGTGCACCCTTTCCATACTCCTTGTTGCTGAATGCTGAACTCTGGAATACTTGTGACTATCTCCCTTAGATAGGGAGTGCTTTATGATGCAAGTACCTCATCGTCTTGTGCCACAGGCACAACTCATACAAGCCATCTTTGTTATGTACTAGGGCTCGAATAGGTTCATCCTACGACTTGTATTAATTGCCTTCACTAACCACCTATCACTTGTGCTGCTTCTAGGTTAGATTCCTTTAGCTTGATGAGGACCTACTAGGTCTTGAACTCTACTGCATGGCTCCTATTCCCCATAACTTAAATTGAAAGTAAGTTCTTCATGAGAGCTGGAACAAACAGAGCATTGTTAAAGTCTAAAAGGTTACTTCATTGGAACTAGAAGGGAATGGTACCAACTCTTGCTACTGAGTACTTGACATCATTACCAAGTTCTATTTGAAGCCTTGAGTTGTGCCCTTTCAGATTGGAAAATCTATTGAGCTTATGTCATATGCTGATATACCCCATTGTCCACATAACAAGTATCCCTTGGAAATGTGTTGGTAGAAAGGCAAGATGCCATCGAGAAATCCTTTTGGAATTTGGTAGAAAACTCATTCCTTTGAGTTTCTGCAGAGGTTGCCATTTACTTTTGCTACTACTGCCCTTTACTCTTCTTCTCATTTGGACACTATGATGCACAATGCCCATGCTTATGATAAATGATGCATTTGATCTTGCTCAAGTCCATCTTCCTTGGCCATGAATTTGACTCCTCATTATAGATATGAGATGATGTTATGAATTATTGCATATATTGTGGTTTTTATAACTTATAAGGATTGGAATTGTCATTAGTTTCCTTTTTGTGCTTAAAATTTACCACATTTTAAGTTTTTTTTTTTTGTATTTTGACGAGTCTTATAAGGGTCGTTCCCGAGTCTTATACGAGTAGACGAGTTGATGGCTCACCGAGTCTTATACGAGTATGAGTCGTGCAACACTGGTTTAGACCAATGTTATTAGAATTGAACTGGTTTCTACAAAACTGGTTGGTTTGACTGGTTCTGTGGCCATGCCAATGTGATTGAGGGTTTCGAATTAGAAAAGATCGGTTACATACAAAATCGGCTAGTTTGACTGGTTTTGGGGCCATACTAGACTCCAACGTGCTTGAAGGTTTAGGATTGGAAAAGGTTGATTCATACAAAACCGATTAGAAATGTCAAAATTGCCCAATTTTATACAGAACCATACTACTGGTGATGGGGACCACTTTAACTTAATTTTTATTTTTTAAATATAAAAAAATATAAGAGGTGAAACACTAAACCTAACCTTAGGTTCCTTGTAATGCTGTTTATGAGGTATCATGATTATTCCTTGTAATGCTATTTAAAGAGGTATCACGCTGTTTATGTCTTGTGTGTAAGGTCGGAGGGTGCCAAGTGGAGGAGATTGAATGTCACATATATAGAGTCTAGACTTCTTGGGAGGCTAAATGGGTGCCACAACAAGCTGGGCCAACTTGATCATGTGGAGGGATGATTTGACTTTCTTGGTGCCAAAATCTTCAAATTTGAAAATTTTGAAAATGACATGAAGAACATGTCTTGTATTTATTATTTCATATATATTTGAAGGGCTAAATCATTAAATACGAAGAACGACCATAGCTACAAAAATCCAACGGACCAACACCCTCTCTTAGCTAGGGAGGTATTCATAATGACTTCATGTGTTCTTCTTGTTGAAAAATTTCTCTAGGGATAGGTTGAATAAGCTGGCTATATTGATGTGTCAATCCACTACCCATGATTCACCAGTGATCCAAGTCGTCACTGGGAAGTTGGTCAACACTTGTGACCTATGGTGAAACCTCGGGCTATTGCCATTCTTGCATGCTGATTGAATGGTGTCTCTCTCGTCCAATACTAAAGGCACTCACTCGTGCACTTGGGGAGCATTTTGGGCCTTGAGGCTTGATGCTCTCTGGACCATTTCGGCACTCACTCCAACCACTAGCCAAGTACCTCTTGGCAATATGGAGCATGCTAGGCCTTGATGATCTTGGGTCTATTCTCCCTAACCACATTACAAGGCAACATGGCCAGTACCTTTGACCTAGGGAGAATGTTTGTCCTTGATGCAACAATATCAACACTCCTTCTAACTAAGGGATGTTGATTTGGGGGTAGCATCAGATGTGCTCTAAGCCTCAAATTTTGCACGGAGGCTTGGGCACAGGGATTCCAAAGAACCCAAAAAATGTTTTGGGAAATTCTAACCAGAAGTGATTTTATTAAAATAATTAATATTTTTAATGGGGTTCCTAAGTCTAAACTTAGGAAAATTAAAATATTAATGGGTATTAATGTAATCAGGGGTGAAAATTCTAGAAAAAGCCATGGATCAAGTCAAAACGATCTAAGACTTTGATTATGTTTTAATCTAAGTTGTTGGTTGTCCAACAGGAAGATATAAGAAGGGCCTTGAGGGTCATTTGGAAAATACACAAAGAACTTCTGAGACTTCTCACTTCAAAAAATCGATTGAAGGAATCTCTTGCAGTTGAGGGCAGGGATAGTAGCTTTAGGAGAGAGAGATTCTCAGTCAGAGATACATCAACAGAGAGAGGCAGTGAGTGATCCAGAGGCCTTGATGCAGAGGCTGACGCAGGGCCAGAAGGGCCATGCAGAAGTGACGCAGAGGCTGAGAGAGAGTCGAAAATCAGAGAAAAGGGTCAGTTTCAACAGCCAGAAGCCGATGTCTGAGATTAGGAGGTTGAGAGCAGTGACTCTGGGCTTCTGATCGAGTTCCCAGCTGGGTGACGCAGTGCCTAAAAGGGTTGATGCTGGGAAAACGTAGAGGTAACGTAGTGCCTGCCAGGGGCATCTCATCCAATAGCCGGAACAACTGGGACTTTCCTCAGTGATTGTGTGAGGTAAAATCACAAAGCTTCTGCCAGTATTTCTCTCTGTAATTGAATAACCTTGTGAGGTATTCAGTGATGTATTCAGATTTTGCTATTGCATAATTATAAAACCCTCAGAGCTGCTGCACCGAGTTTCCTGCATTGGGTTTTTCCGGGGATTGTTTGTCCAAAAATAATTGAGTCCTATGTGTTGCATTGTTCTTTCTTGCTTAGTATTTTGTTTCCGCAAATATATTAATTAATTGAAGGCTGCAGATGTATTTACTTAGAAATTTACCGTAGAAGACAGTAAATAACTTGTATGATTTAATCAAGTAGGAGAAGTAACATCAGTTTGCTGCAGTAGGGATTCCAATGTAGGAATTTTCACAAGGGAAGCATTCTCAACTACTCTAAGCTTGTCCCTAAAGTATACAAACTTCACCCTAGGACATAGGCTTTGTGAGAATGTCAGCATCCTACTCGTCTGTAGAAATGCATTGCAACCTTACTGCTCCCTTTTGTACCATAGCTTGGATATAGTGGTACTAGATCTCAATGTGCTTCGACCTGTCATCATGGTCATCTCCTGCACCTGTTCAAGCAATCTTGCGAGTAGCTTTTGAAGCCACACTGCTTCAAAGCTTGCTAAACTAGTTGCAATATACTTGGCCTCTGCAAATTGCAATGTTGAGTGCATCGATTGTCTGCTTCTTGCTCATCATGAAACAACATCCTGATGTGCTCTTCTTGTCTTGTGCACTCTCTGCCCGATCTATATATTCCTGCATTTGTACTTCATCAATTGTGACATATCTTAATCCATAACTGATTGTGCCATGCAGATATCTCAATACATGCTTGAGCCATGTGCTTTGGCTCAATCATAAACTGATCGACTTCCTTCACTTGATTTCTTACCACAACTGCTTTCTAGTAACCTTGTTTGGGTGCTCCCTCTAACATTGGAATAGGGCTTGAATGCTCCCTTTATCGTGAAGGGAAATCCTCCTGCCACTACTACCCCCTCTGTCACTAGAGTCCTGTTCCTATCAGAAACAAGGCATATAATAACAAGATCAACCTTAATCCATTAATCTAAGTATGCCAAGCCCTGTACAAAGCATTCTAGAGCAAACTATTCTTCATAATCCATTCCCTCTTCTTGGACGAATTCGTGCTTTGTATTTCTCTATGTCACCATCTGTTGCATGCTAGATTTTGTCGATCCACTTGGATGTCACCATTGACTTCTCTTCGGCACAATTTTCTTTATCATTACATCCTTCAAGCTTGCTGGTTTACTTGCTCCCTCTGAACTAGGAGCTCTTCTAGTCATTAGGTACGATTATAGATGTCAGTACAATTTTCTTCCTCTAAATTATTGATCTGAGAGAATCCTCTTGCCACAAACTTTGCTTCATTCTTTCCAATGCTTTCATCTGCCACGAGAGTCTTGGCAGTCTTTACGATGTACTTGCAAATGTCATTAGGAAGCCATGGAAGAACAATTATAACCCAACAAAAGACACAGAAGCAAGAGGCTATTTAATAGTAAAATAATAATAATCAAGGAAGAGAGTTATAAAGTACTTATCTTTGAGGATTGAAGAGAATTTGTTGGCTGCCTCTTGATCCTTGCCTTCTTTGCAGAAATCATAGAAATCCATATGCAAACTTGTCATCTTTTTCCTCGTCATCAGCCATGTTACCTTTCCTTCCTTGCATGATCTAGGGTTTCTTCATTCAGTGGAATCATTGTCTTTTAATACTTTGGGTCTAGGGTTTTGTCCCCAAACCTTATGGATTTCTTAATCATATCTTTCAACATTTACTTAGGGTTTACAAACCCTAGGACTATTAGATTTTCCAAGAAGGTCTCAGAGCACAAGTGTTATGACTCTTCTTCTCAGCTCCCTCTGATTTTGTAGCAACTATCTTGAACCAAATCAAATTGGTCATTTATCAAATACTTTGAAGGAAAAACTCTGCCATATACTGATCTGTTCTAGCAACAGCTAGAATTGAGCAACAAATTCAGCAGCATATTTTATCTATCATAGTTACAATAGTATAATGCAAGTCATTCTTTGCATTTTTTACAAAAGCCCTTAGCCATACAGTATATTTCCATAAGGTATATTAGAGTCTGCAACTTCCAGAAATAATACTTCTGCTGATGAACACATATCTTACAGTACGATGCAACTCTCAGGTTCGTACAACGACTTCAATAAAATATTCTAGGCACATTTTGTCCATCTCAGTCAGCTGGCCTTATCTTGCCATTATCCAAATGACGTTATTGCTTCTTGACATTTCAAGAGGGCTTATATGCTACAGATCAGCAAATGTTCATTCATTGGTTGTAAGTCAATGATCTTACAACATCTTCAAGGATAACAATATGCGGAAACATTTGTTCAGGACATACATTTCAGGTCTTTTACAAACCCTAAGACAAATATGATCATAAAATTCTGTCATATGCAACTAAGTCAGTAGGTCTTGTTCAAGGGTTCTACAAATCCTTAGGATTTCAATACAAGTTGTAACTTTCAATTTCTCTTCTGGATCTTCTTTGCCTCACTTTACTGCGTTACTTTCCATCAGTGTTGCGGGGGAGCGCCCCCCCCCCCACCCCCCTTTGAACCCGCTCCCGAAGCGCGCTCCGGGCGGGAGCGGCTCGGGAGCGGGTCGGGAGCGCGTCCCTGAATCTCTCCCTCACAGACTAGGGAGCGCTCCCGTAAAAAAATTTGCGCTCCCTAGTCTGTGAGGGAGAGATTCAGGGAACGATCGCTCCCGCGCTCCCGGAGCGTTTTTTAATGCCCAGGAGCGATCGCTCCCTGATCGCTCCCGGGCATTAAAAAACGCTCCGGGAGCGATTTTAAACGGGCCGGGAGCGGTTCGGCGGAAAAAAAAATCCGCCGGACCCGAAATTTATAAAAATTTTAGAATTTTTTTTTTAGTTTATAAGCCCAATGGGCCAAAAAAAAATCATTTCAACTACATTGAGCAAGAGATTGAGAGCTGAGCAAGAGCAAAGGAGCAAGGAGCAAGAGTTGAGGAGCAAGGAGCCAAAGCTGAGGAGCGAGGAGCAAGTGCCAAGGAGCGAGGAGCAAGCCTGCAGAGGTAAGTAACTTAATCATTTAGTTAGTTTAGCTGGTTAGGTAGTTAATTTGGTTAGTTTAATTTACCTGTTTGAGTTTAAAGATCATTAATTTAAATTAAATTAATAAATTAAATGAATTAATCCCAATAAACTAAAATTTAAATTAATTTGCAGATTCAAGACTCAAACCCTACAAACATCAAACACCATGGACCTGGGGATATTTATTGGCATTTTCCTCTTCCTGGTCCCTTTTATGGTTATTATGGTGGTGGAGAGTAGGAAACGGAGGGGGCCTCAAACTGAAGAGGTGGATGAAGAAGCCGGAGGAAGTCAAATGGGTGAAAACCCCAGTGAGGAGGAGGTGGAGGAGGGTGAACATGAGGGTCAAAAAACTAAACAAGACCAAACTCCATTGTGGAAATATGTTCACAGGGCTGAAACAGGGAGAGGGGGTGGAACCACTAAATTTCATTGCCCCCATTGCAACACTGATTACACAGGCTCATACACCCGTGCTAGAAGACACCTCTGCGGGAAAAGGCCATGGGATGGAGAGAAACAAATAGGAATCAAAACTTGTGACAAGGTGTCAACAGCAGATAGAGCCAAATACATAAAGGAAGAGGAGGACGCCCAATACAGAACAAAAAGATCAAGGGGTTTCTTTGAACCAATCTCACCATCACAAAGAACTCCTTCAGCATCCTCCCAAGGCAGTGGATATGGACATGGAGGCACAGGGTCATCATCTTTAAGGCGTAGAACCATATCAGATTTCCTTGATGAGGGGTGTAGGAATGATGTGGATTCAAAAGTTTACAGGTTCCTCTATGCATGTGGGATACCATTCAATGTTCTACGCTCACCTTATTGGCACGAAATGGTTTCTGCCATAAATGATGCCCCTAAAGGATACAAGAGCCTTGGGTATGACAAGGCAAGAACTGTTGGCCTTGATCATGAAAAAGCAAAAATATCACATTCTTTGAATAAAATGACAAGTTCTTGGACTGACAATGGGGTGTCCATTGTATCTGATGGATGGACAAATGTAAAAGGCAAGCCATTGATAAGTGTTCTTGCTGTGTCCCGAAGTGGTCCCATCTTTCTAGCTGCACATGATTACTCAGACAAGTTCAAGACCGCTATCAACATTGCAGAAGCATTGCTTGAAACAATTGAGCGTATTGGCCCATACAATGTCATCCAAGTCATCACTGATAATGCTCCTAATTGTAAGGCAACGGGAGCAATTATTGAGGATAAATACCCGAACATATTTTGGTCTGGATGTTTGGTTCACACATTGAACCTTCTGTTGCATGATATTGTCAAAAACAAAAATGAACAATACCAATGGATTGGTGATTTGTACAAGAAAGGAAAAAAAATGATAAAATTTATTACAAATCATAGCAATACCCATGGCCTTTTCCGCAGTCACTCGAGATTGGAGTTGCTGAAGATTGCGAGGACTAGATTTGGTAGCTATTACCTCACCTTCAGGCGCCTTTTGAAGGTAAGAGAGGCATTAGCTAGCATGGTATCAAGTCCACATTGGCAGGTGTTAAAGGAAAGGGCTACAAATGTAGCTGACATGGCAGGTTTTGAAACGGTGGAGGAGGCCGCTCTTGATGGGCAGTTTTGGACAACTGTGAGACAGGTATTGGATTTCACCAAGCCAATTTATAACATGATTCGGTTTGCAGATACAGACAAACCAGTGATTGGCGAGGTGTATGAGCAAATGGATACCATGTTGGGGGAAATAAAAGACATTGTTCATAATAAAGATCCCAACTTGTACAAACTGATTCATGATTGTGTGTGTGAACGGTGGAATAGGCTTAACCTTCCACTACATTGCTTGGCGTATATCCTTACGCCAAAATACTACTCAGAATCTTGGTTGGGCAAACCTGCAGCAAGGGGTGGTGTTAGGACCAAACCCCATTTAGATCAAGAGGTAACTAGAGGATATCTGGAAGCATTAGAAAAGTTGGTGCCTGACAGGGAGGAATGTGCAGCTGTGCGCCTTGAAATAGGCAGATACTTCAGTGGCAGTGGTTTGTATGGTAACTTCCATGCAATGGACGACAAAGATAAATTTGATTCTCTCACATGGTGGGAAACATATGGCGGCCACGGACTTTTGCCAAAATTGGCAAAAAAAGTTCTTTCACAGGTTGTAAATTCTTCTTCTGCAGAGAGGTGTTGGAGCACCTACAGTTATATACATAATGTGAAAAGAAACAGGCTCAACGAAAACCGAGCAGAAAGCTTGGTTTATGTGCACTACAATTTGAGGTTGTTGAGCCATTACTGTGATCGGGCTAATGAAGATCCCACATATAAAATTTGGGACAATCACCCTGAGGACGACAATTTGGAGGATGGCATTGTACATATGGAAGAACTAGAAGAGGAGCTTGTACGGGATGAAAATGAAGCAGCTGCAGCAGCCATGCCACCTCCACCTCCACCATCCAGTAGCAGTTCTCGGGGCCCGAGTCTTGTTCCATTGTTGTCGCCACCTCCATCGACACCCTCGCGTGGAGGCTCTAGTTCTGGTCGTCGGTCTGTGCGGGAGACTCCTAGAAGACCACCACGACCTACTTATACTCCTGGAGACTCTCGTGGCAAGGGCCACTTGTAGATTTACAATTTACTTGTCTTTTTTAGTTTCTATTAGACTTTAGTTTTCATAACTGTTGAGTTTTGAGTCCTTGACTCTTGACTCTTGACTCTTTCATATCATTGACATTATGATATTTTTTGTAAACATTATATCACTGTGACAATGAAAATTTGAAGTTTGAAGTTGGGCCTTGGCAATTATAACTCATTGGTAATGATTGTGAATTATGAATATGATGCTTTGTGAAAGACTAAAGTTGTTTCATTTCATCTCATTATTCATGTTTCATTTTATAAATTTTTAACATTTCATATCATGTTAACAGTTAGAAGTTAGGACTTAGAAATATCTTCGATATTACTTCTTGTAATGGTTAAACTTGGCTTACAAGTACAACTTGTTACTTTGGTGATCAATGATGATAAATGTTATTGAATTTTCAATTCTGAAAGCTTGAAGTTGAAACTTTAATATTGAATTTGATGAATCATGATTTATAAGACTCAATATGTTGCAGTTGTAATATGTATTTTACTAACTTGTGGACATGGTTGATGACGATTATAATTTCTAGATGATTGATGTGATATATGGTTCAATGATCAATTTATGTTTTTTTATGTTTTTTATGTCTATTTCATCATTCTACATGTTTTTGTTGACATATATGTATCAAAAATTAAAAAATATAAAAAATATATATATTTTTAAAAAATCGCTCCCCGATTCGCTCCCAAACCGGGAGCTTCTGAAAATGGTCGCTCCCGCTCCCGCTCCCCGCTCCCGCTCCCGCTCCCAAGTAACATTGCTTTCCATGCTGTCCATATGGCAGTGTTTTTCGGTTTTAGATAGGCCTGGTCCAGCTCCCTCTATTTCTGAGGTCCTCTGCTTTGTTTAATTTTCAATTTGGACTGCTCTACTTAGACCCCAACTGTTTCTGCAAATCAGAACATGTATCTCATATCATCAACAAGTTCAAATTATTCTTGTATATGAACTAGATTAATTACAGGTCACATCAGTCTTCAATTTTATCCAAAGCATTATATAGTGGACTATTTAGTGTGTCTAATGTTCTTTTGTTGCGAGCCACTCATTGCATACAAATTTCGTAGACAGATACACCGTTTTGAAGAAACAATCTTCCTTTCCGGAATTGTTCAACTTTATACACCAATCCAACTTATCAAGCTAGTCACTTAACGTTTCAAGTTACCCAACTACTAACATCCTATAGTATTCAATCTCATAACTGACTCCAATTCTTTTACAAAGATCCAATCTTTACTCATACAATGTAGTTCTGAAATTTTGACACCGTCCTTTCAACTTGGTTTGTAACTCAGCTGACAATCTTTATATTATAAGGATTGCAATTCAAGGAGACATCAAAATCATGCTTATTTAAACCTCCTTTACAAACAGACTTTAGCATACTTTGTATACCTAAGACAAGTTTTATGGCCTTTTTACTGGACTGAGACATTTCGGGTTTGATTTTCCCAGGCCTCAGATTCTTTTGATCACTCTCTGAGATCTCTCAGTCTCATTCTTCCTGCGGCCTTCCTCAGACAGGCTGCAGCCTAGTCCTGAGGTTTATTTCCGGCCTAGTAAGAGATGGAATTCGGTCCTGCACCTAGGGCTTCAGCTCTTCTCCAGTCCTGGTCAAATTTTCGTTTTTAAACAGAGCTTGGATCTCGACATCATTTGTTCTTGGATGAAGATAAAGACTGATCGTTTAAGGTAAGGGGCCAGGGCTGTCCAAAATTCTTCCCTAATCTTTAGACTACCCATCTTTCAATAGAATTCTATCTACCTCATTTTGTTCTCCTTCTGGCGTTTTGACCAAAACTTCAATATTTAACAGGCTTGGCCCCTTCTTTTCTTCCAGGTCAAGGATTTAATTGAAGAATAGGGATTTCAAGTAGTGATCTCATTGGTCTTTCTTCATCATAGCTCTGGTACCATGTTGATTTGTCAAGTACAATAGATACCAGTGTTTATTTTTGCAACTGATAATTACTTCTAATGATTCGGTGATTATATTTAGCACTTCCAGTTAATCATTAAGCAATTATACTTCAGAAATTCAACTATAAAAGCAGTAGGATAGTAGAGATCACAATGAAACAATAATACACAAAGACAACACAAGGTTTACCATTGGAAAACCCACTTGGGGGAAAACACAACAACCTTTTCCTTAGAGAAATTATTCAATTCAGCAAGAGATACAACTGAGCTTTTCTAGTCAAAATAAAGTCAAATAGACCAGCAAGAGAACCCTAGTCAAACCTGGTCAAACTGTCGTCTTATCAAGTCAAAATGCTGCCCAATAGATTCGGCCTGGTCTACTCTACTAGGGCCAAATTTCTGCCTCCTTCTGCACGCAGAAAAACAAGGACCTGCTGCCCTGATATGCCCAGAAACTCAGCCACACGTGCAAGGTCAATTTGAGAGAGAAGATGCTGGATTAGTCTTCATCCTTCTTTTCCTTTTCTCCTTTGCACAGAACAGAAGATATTATGTCTTGTGTGTAAGGTCGAATGGTGCCAAGAGGAGGTTGAATGTCATATATATAGACTTTTTGGGAGGTCAAATGGGTGCCACAACAAGATGGGCCGACTTGATCATGTGGAGGGCCCACTTGACTGTCTTGGTGCCAAAACATTCAAATTTAAAAATTCAAATTCTTTGTTTTGAAAATGACATGAAGAACATGTCTTGTATTTATTATTACATATATATCTAAAGGGCTAATTTATTAAATATGAAAACCGATGATAGCTACAAAAATCCAACAACTGGAACTGATCGACATGTGTCTTATATGATGTGCATTGTAGCTCTTTTAATTTATTATTTGTGCCCGTGGCAAGAGACTCTTGTGATCAAATTTTGATTCTCGTGCTCATATGTTGGTTCTCATGTGCTTATATATTATGACATCTCCTGTCATTGCAGACCACAAACTTTTTTGTATCTGTAATAATTATAAAAGAAACAACTGGTACAGTGTACAATCTCACGGAAGTTTGAGAATTTATAGCAGTCTTTCCTGTCTTCAGAGAAGTCATGGACAAATAATCTTTCTTTTTATTTTGTGTCGCTTTTTTTTTTATATTAGTAAATATAATCTTAGCTAATATATATATATATATATATATATATAATTTTTTTTTTTTTTTCTAAATTAGGTATTATTATTATTATTATTATTATATATATATCTTTTTGCAGATATATTTATTTATTTATCTATTTATTTGTTATTTATTTATTTGTTATTTATTTATTTATTTATTTGTTATTTATTTTATTATTATTATTATTATTTATTTATTTATTATTATTATTTTTTTTTTTCGGACTTATTTATTTATTATTTATTTTTGTATTTATTTATTTTTAGTTAATTTTAACTTATTACTAATTTCTCGTTCTAATATATAGTTATTCTAACTAACTATTTCCTTATATATATTAAAAGTAAGGTCTTCCATATAACTAAATCCCGTTTAAATTAAAATAACTTATAAATTTTAATTATTAAATGATTTCTTTTTAACTATTAACTTAAATATCAATTAAAATTATTTTATTTATATATTTTAAGGTATGGTCACCGAATATAACTAACTTCCTTAAATTATCAAAATGACTTTTTGACTCTGGTCCCTAAGTCAAAATTAGCCGTTGGTCAAGATAGCCGTTGGAGGCTCTGCTCAGACTATATAACATGCAATTGCTGGATCTGTTTCTTCAACTTGTCCTGACGATGAACCACACTGGTTGGTTCGAAACGCATCGACAAAGGTCTATCTATATGTGATTTACGCCGAAGTTCTACTTATAACTATTATGGATCACAGAAGCCTCAATTCAACAGTTTGTCTTGTCTCAGGGAATTTATTGAAGTCTAACAAGTGTGACAGTTTGTCTTGTCTTTGAGAATTCAGGGTGGTCGAATGACATATATAAGTTGGTTTTATTACACATGTATTCTTCTCGATTTGTGCCTGAATTTGAGGGCTTAATATTTGAGGCTTTAAACACTTGATTTCTGTGCACTATTTCTCTTGTGTGTATAATCCATTCATATATTGAGTTTTCACATTTCTCTTTTAGCTTCATTGTCAAACTATTTACTTGAGCTCAAGGAATATGGATATATCTACCAGATTTCTTGTTTAACATCTGATCTCTTAAATGAATTTCAGTTTGAACATGATATTTTTGAGGTTACTGTTGAGATTTTAAAAACCCTATGAATTTGCACTTTTGAAATCATCTGGTGTCATTAAACCCTGTCAAGACGCATTACTCTCTGCTTCCATGCCCATAAAGATTTGAACCTGTGTCATTTGCATGGTGATGCGCTCTAGGAAACCCTAGACTCCATCCTGACAGAACATAGTCTCCATCCTCTTGATTGGATGGCTGAAGTCCAAATTTTGGGGGCCACCTTCTTAGGTTCAGGTGTTGGTAATCCTATGCTTTTGGGTTTGGTAACTTGTCAAATTTAGAAAGCAGGAAGTTGTGGTTTTAGCCAATCTTCTCTAGGCAATACTGCACATTGCAGATTTCAAATTTATTGATACTCTTTGTGCAATATTTAAATTCTAAGAGAGCTGGAGTATTTGGTCAGTATTATGGCACTTTTAATTTTTTTAGTATGTTTAACTTTAAGCTACCCTGATGATTAGGAGTTTTTTGTAAAATATCCCTAAATCAGTTTCCGTGAACATTTACAGGTGTCCATATTAGGGATTTGATCTCATTATCTTTTGGTAGTTTGTAGACTACCAAACCTTTCTTTTGGCTTTACCTCCGAACGTGGTATTGGAATTGAAGTTTATTTGTAGTTTTAGGGATAGGGAAGGAAAATATGTGTCTGTCTTGTTTGAATTGCTTTTATTGCAAAAGTTTTTGACTTCATGATACCCTTTTTGGAATAGGTTAGGTATATTTTGTATCATTAGTTGCCAGTGTGCAGACATTTTGGGAGGATATTGACTGGAAACTCGAAAGAGTTGGTTGAAACTTGAGATATTGACTGGAAAGACTATAACTACGAAGTTAGGGAGTGCTGACACAATTGACAATGTGAAAGCCACGATTCAAGAGAAGGAAGACATTCCTCCTCATCAGGAAAGACTGACATTTGCTGGAAAGTAGTTGGAGGATGGACAAGCCCTCACTGGTTATCCAAAAGGAATCTATGCTTCACTTGTTGCTTGTTCTAAGAGGTGGAATGCAAATCTTTGTTAGGACTTTGAATGTAAAAAACCATTACTCTCGAGGTGGAAAGCTCATACACCATTGATAATATCAAGGAAAAATACAAGATAAGGAGGGCTTACCTCCTAAATGACAATGGTTAATCTTTGTTGTCAAGCAACTAGAGGATGGTTGTATCTGACTGATTACAATATTCATAGGGAATCTCTCTCAATTGGTTGTGTTTGAGAGGCGAGTGTAGATCTCAAAACTCTATTTGGGAAGACAATTACTCGAGGTTGAAAACTCAGATACTATCGACAATGTAGGTCTATTCGAAAGTGAAATGAGGGTGGGGAAGGTGGTCCTATCTCTTCTTTCCCCATCATCTCATTTATGATGGGGCTAAAATTCAAGATAGGTAAGGAATTCCTCTAGATCATAAAAAATGTTTCTTTGCTGGATAAAGTTTGATTATGACAAGACTTTGGGTGATTATGATATTCAGAAGTATCTACCTTGCTTCTTGTCCTTCATCTCCAACGAGATATACATATCTCCATGAAGATGTAAACTTATAAGACTATTTTGAGAGCTTTGATAGAATTGACAATGTGAAAACCAAGATTCAGGATCAGAGAGAATTCCTACAAATCAGTAGAGGTTGATATTTGGTGGGAAGCAACTTTAAGATGGAAGGACTTTTGCTGATTTATTATGAAAGAATTGACCCTCTGCCTTGTTCTTTGTCTGCATTGTGGTATGCAGATTTTTGTCGAGACTTGAATGTAATATCCCTTAGGAGAATTTACCTTTGGGGCTAAAAGAGGATATGCCAATTTTGTACCACTATCACAGCATCCCTTTTCAATTAACAGAGATGCCATTGATTGCACAACGATGTAAACAATTAGATAATTTTTCAGCAATACCAACAGTGTATAGGAAGTTACAATTTCATAGTCTCACTCCAAGGGCCGTTACACCAGCAGAATTTGTGGTACAACGGTCAACAATTTAGAAATAGTAGCACTCTTTTTCAAAGATTACAATATCAATTATCCTATCAACAACACAACTAACCAGCTTACAAGATCTTTCTGTCACTTCTCAGTTTTCCTTCACAACTCTGCTTCCTTGTTATCATCAGAGAGCCCTAATAGACCTCGTTGCTATCCTAATAGGCCTTGCTGCTGCCCTGCCTGGATCGGGACGTTGCTGCTCCAGCTCACCTTTCTTAGCACCTTGCTGCCCAGACTCCACTCCATTGCACCAGATGTTGCCTTAGATAGGGGTTGCTGCCATAAGAAAGTCTTCAGATGTGGTTGCAGCCACAGGAGGGCTAACTCAAACCCTCTCCGCCCTGAACCAAGCCTTAGACGATCACTGTGCCATAGAATTAGCCTATGCTGCCAGAGAAAATGCCCTCAAGATGGGCCATAGCCTCAGATCGAGATTCAGAGGTATTTTCTTGCTTAGATAAGTGCCTCAGAACTAGCACATGGAACTTTGCTGCTTCAGAACTGTTGCGCTGTCATTAAATGTGCCTTAAGATAGCCACTGTCTCAAGTAGGCCACCAAGTTTAAAGTGCTGCGTCAGATTTCTTTGGGGAAAGTTTCAGGGGTAATCCCCTTCCTAGGTCAAGCTGTAAAGTTAACACGCTGCCACAAAACCTCCTTAGTGAGTGTCACAGAGAGACGCTATTCCAACATAACCTTGGACTGGCCTACACTGTCCCAACAAACCTTCGCTCCTCAAACAATGACACAAAACCTCGCTGCTACAAATTTACTTCCTTAGAAACAATTGCTTGCCACAAACAGATGAGTGATGTTTCAGAAATAATGCTGAACAGAATAGAAAGAAAGGATTGTCTAGGGTGGAATCTTTTGCAATTTCGGGTGCTGCAAGATCATCTTTGTTACAGTACCTTGCATGGGAACAACAAAGCTACTTCTTTCTACCTTGGCAGTAGCAATGGTATTTGCAGAAACCTGGGGTTCAGACCCAACATGATAGCTGTAATAACTAGGAGAACGATGCCTATCTGGACCCAAATGATGAGTTCCGCCTTCTGCCCAGGGGTCAACCCTTCCCATATTATACATCATTCCATGAGAAGGTTCGACAATTTTGCCTCTGGTTGGTTTCCTTGAAGCAAAACTCATCTTGTGGAAAGACTTCCATCTTCCTCCTTGTAAAAGGACGTGATAATAAAATTTGGCTTAAAGAGAAACATATTCTCTTGTCCCAAAGCAACTGCATCAAGCAATACAATCAACCTGTTCTGCTGTGCTAGAGACGTCCACTTTGCTGTGTGAAGAATACTTAGCTCCAGCCACCCTAGACCATAGTTTTAAAACTCAGACTCGGATTCGGAACTGGCTAAGGGTCGACCCCGACTTGGTCTAGTTGATTTCAATGACTTGGTCTTTGTAAAAAATACATTATATATATATATATATATATATATATATATATTTTAATGAAAAATACATATTTTTAAAGATTTTCATTCATGTTTTCAAACTCAAAGCATTAGAATATAGAGAGAAGACAACATATGATCAAAGTATGCTGATGAATAAATCTATTATATCAAAATGGCACCAGTGCACTGTCCAATACATGTAATATATAGAGATCAAAACAAAAACACATAACGAAGGAGGCTCTAAATGGTCTCTACAACAAAACATCACTAGTCACTACTGCTAGAAAAGCCAACATCATCTGGCTCATACTCTGAATCGAAGATGGGGAAACCCATGGCTCCTCCTATTCATCAAGATCTCCAACTACAACTCTAGAAGTAGTAGCACTCCTTACAAATGCTCGCACAAATGCAATGAGATAGCTGTGAGGAAATGTGAGGGGGTTGGGTCACTTTTATAGTCTTGGGAGAGGGGTAGAGGAATTAGGAAAAACAAAAAAACAAAAGAAAAATCAGTTTCAAGCCCGCCTTGTCACCCTTATTTCCCGCAGACCAACACGACCGGTTTAAGACAGGCTTGGTCGAACCAGCTGGTCTGTTACCGAACCGGCCGAGTCGGTGTCTGGCTCAGTCGGTTTGGTAATGGACCGGCCGTTGGACTGGTTTTTTGACCGAGCTGGCCAGGGCAGGGGTTTGGCTTGGTCGACCAGGCCTAATCCGATTCAGACTGGCCTAGTTTTAAAACTATGGGCCTAGACCGGATAGGGAATACAAAGGGTCCTTTTGCAGAAATCCTTTTTCCGTTTTTCCTTATGCTCGAGCTGCTTTCTAAGCTCTACACTACACAACCGAAGTGTTGCCTACTTGCACCAAGCACTTTGTATTTTGGCACCCTTCTCTCTGGCAGTTTGGAGTCATCCAATCAAGAAATTCACTTCTATCAACAAATATGGTTAACAACCTTTGATTTTGGTGAATTGGGTATACCTCTATAAGAAATGGTCTCAACAACTACCTCACACCAACAGAGGGGCATGAATACCAATATATGTGATGCCCCCTTCCACGCGATTGTTGCCCCTTGGTGGTTGGATCTCACTATGTCTTTTGGCATTCCTGAATCATATATAATTTATCCCTTGAAAATGCTGCAAACAGAACCAGAAAGAAAAGCCGACAAGATTGAAACATGCATCACAGAATAAACTTCAAAACCTAATGGCACCAAGAAGGTTTTCATTGAACTCTCGGGAGAGGAATACTCCCTTTATCCAACCATGCTTACAAACGAGGAACACCATCCTTTATATAGTTGAGGAAAGGAATTTCCTATGCAACAAAATAATATTATTTAGGGAGGACCTTGAACCTAGTCTAAAAAGATTAGATCTAGTTTAACTAAAAATAATAATAATATTAGTGGAAAAAGGCACATGTACAATGTTCAAATGATAATTCCCACTGGAGGGGTTTTATCCGCCCAATTATAGCAGAAGGGATTTACACAGAATGAATTTTGGAAAGCAAGCTCAACATCTATTGAAGGGTCTGGACTCTGGTCCCACTCTTTAAATAAAAAATGCAATGTCCAACTTTAATCACGTCAATGTGTCCACGTGTCCGAGCTTTGTGGTCCAACTAGTTGTAGGAATTGTTTTGTGATTGATTGCAGTGGGATCAGCCAATAGAAACCTATAATTCATATGCTCATGATTATTTTTAACAAGAAGGCTTCTAGATAAAAAGGGCCAAAGTCTGCACCAACGGGAGTGTTATCAACTTATCAGTCAGCTTTACTAGACAAGGTGCCAGGGATCGCGACCAACTTAGTTTGAATTTCCGGCGAGATATATGAACATTTAATTGTGGGGGAAGTGATGGATCCTGTCAATTGCCTTTGTGTTCTCTCTACAATTTTCATCCCATTCTTTAGTTGAAACAATAACATGCTCATGGTCTCAAATGAATTTATTTTGTCCTCTTGCTTTTCCAGTGTGACTAGGGCTGTCCCTTTCAACCTCTCTAAATCATCCACACCAATCTTCTTTCTTTACTCCCATCACTGACTCTTTGTAACCTTAGATCCAGTGCATGGGCATTGCCATCCAGTTTCGATGTGGCAAAAATCAGAAGTGTTGTGGGTTAGTGATCGGAACCTGCCATGTATGTTCTCACATTTATTCTGGCCCATTTCATCCTGATCCTCTCTTCTGCCACTCAATAATTCATCTTTGTTAGCTCCACTCTATGCAACTCTCTAATTCCTTAATTGATTCTCAAATCCCTAAATTCTTCAACAATGCATCCTTCATGGAGGAAAACCCTCAAACAGCTGACTGGCAGTCTCAGAAATCTTGTCCATTTAGGGAGCCGTGACCTTTCTAACCCAACAACTAACCCTTTTTCTTGGAGAAAATTGAAGCTGGGAAGTCAAAATAATTTGAAACAACAGCTTCAAAGGAAGAAATATTTGGAACAACAACCTCTCCTTATCAGAATCAAAAACTTGTGCTTGAATTCCAATCATGTTGTTCGATCATCCTTAATTTCTGTTTATTTTTTTTACTGTGTGTAACACTCCCTGTATATTGAACCCTAGAGACTTCAACAACACAGATAAAAGTTGGCAAATGTATCTTTCCTGACCTTTGACAGAGATAACTAGAAAGTGGCAGGCTCATTTTTTGTGGATACTCTTGAAGGAGATTCTTACATAATCCTGTAAGTCCCCATTAAGTGGCACCAATAATAAAACTTGGTGAGTTTCCCATGGCTGAGAACGAACACATAGGTGAAATCTCACATCATTAATAATAGCAGGATTGGCATTAAATGGGTGAAACTTCGCATCATTAATAATAGAAGGATTGGCATTAAATCTGGCACACCAGAGAGTCGGGAATTCACTTGCACCTTACCAAAAACTTCACACTTCAAAAGAAATCCATCCTTGTTGATAATGGCATCAAAAACTTCATTGTTTGGATGTTTTAGGTCACTTGCATGCCATGGAGCATGAGTTGCAATGGCACGTGGAAGAGTATTGCTCACACTTGAAGAACCCCCAATCACAACATTTAAACATTCTACTGACAATATTTGGTGGTGCAATTATATCATTCAAAATATTAGGTTGTTTAGTTAAAGGAAATCCACTATCCATCTTCTCATCCAAAAGCTGATATACAATAACGAAGTTATGTTTTAAACTTTTATGAAATCCTCAATAAATCTCCCACTTAGGCTTCTAGAGCAGCATGTGTTTTAACTTTTAACTGTAGTTTTGACCAATGATTCTGCTTTGATAGGAGCTAGCTCCTCTGAGACAAGTTCTGTTGCATCTTCAGTAGCAGCAACAACAACAACAACCTGTGCTTTTGTGACTTGTTTATCAGGTTGAGACAACCTAGTATAACCAAAGGCAACAACAACAATGCTCTGTTCTCCTGTTGACAGATCTGCTAGCAAAGCAAGCCAAGCATCTTGGTGCTTTTTATCAATATCAGCGAATCCAGATTTTCAATATCAGTGTCAATACCTGCCATGAGACTTTCCTAGTGACTTCTGATAACTCTTTCCTTTTTAAAGCAACCTTCCAACACTCAGATATAATTTACCATTGGAATCTGTAAAGAATTCTCCATTTGAAGAAATGTTTGTCATGAGTCCCTAGATTGTCATCAACTGGAAATGGTCTAACCAGGAAATCCACTTCAGCATCCTATGCATTCTTGTACAGGTTAAATACCTTCTATTTAAAATGCTGGTAACAGAGGGAATTAAGCCCAACTTAGTGCTATGGTAAACATGGTACCTGTAATAGAGTCTATATTTAGAACAAGTGGAGTACCCCTCAAAAGGTAGCTGCCTAACCAAAGAAAGAAAATTGGAAATTGAATAATGTTAATCCCAATTGGGCAATATTTGAAATTTCAATTGTGGGTGACATAAGCACTTTGCCATGGGGAATCAAGTTAGTCCCAGTTCAAGGGGAGGATATGCTCCTGCAATATTGTGGGTGAGGTGGATCTTGCTTAGGATCTACCTCACCTACCTGGGTAAAGTTGGTCTCAAGGGGTAGTCTATGTATAAGGGGGAAAATCTACAAACATCAAGAAGCCAAACACAGTGGAGATAAGCCAGAAGTCAATATGCATATTTTCCTGCTCAAGGTCTTAATAGTTATGAAGAAAGTACCCTGCAAAATATTGTATCAATGAAGTTGAACAACGAAGCTTGATAGGAAGAAACCAGGAAGATAAACTAGTATTAGTAGGAAGAAACCAAGAAAATTGATGTAGAACCTAGGGTTCACTTTTATTTATGGAGAATAGAGGTTGCTTTAGCATAGACTTAGAAAAGAAACTAAGGGCAAGGCATATTGGGCCTGACAATGGTCAAGAACCTACAATTAATGAGATTGGCACTAGTCTCACAGACAGTACAAGCAACAATGTTCCAGAGAAACTTAATGATTTATACAAAAAATCACTGTTGATGATGTGGAGACTGTAATGATGGTTACAGGGAATCTTACGGGAGATTACAAGACTTAATCATGCATGTGATAGAGAGGTTGGTCCAGTTTCTTGCCATTTCTATTTTGTACTTATTTGAAAAGGTCAAGAGTTATAAGTGCTACTATTTGGTTTGGTTTATTGATGCTTTGCCTTGTATATTTAATATCTTATACGAATTAGGTTTGCAGTCTGCTTGTATGATTAGATTCTGCTTCACATATAATGTTGTATGAAGTTGTTTATATCTTACAGTGCTCTGTAGTTTTCTTTGTAGTTTTATTTATCCAGGAAAGAAACTTCTCCAATGCTTTTCTAAATGTCATTTAATACCGTCTATGATACTGATGCAGTTGGATTGGAGATTTAGTGGCATAGTAGAAATTTTGGTGGATGAATTTTTTTTTAATTAATTTGTGTCAGCTACAAATCTATAGATTTTGTATGAATTGTTATCTAGTATTGACATTTTTCTGAACTGACACTGCCCTTATACTAGTATGGTTTAGCTAAATGAGAAACAATTTTTATTTTCCCGAACTACTGATAAGACGTGCATGTTGTTAAAGATGGACAAATTTTGAGTCGATAAGCTGTTTGTTTTTTCTCCCTCTTGCATATAGCTAGTTTTCTCAATGTCTGAATTTGACATGGCTTCTTGAAACTTACGATGTTAATGTTTCCTACTTGTGTTTTCATTTGGTATTATGCATGTGCTAAGTAGTTTTTTTCTTGAATATGTACTATACCATCAACATTACAAGGGCTTAAATGAAGAGCATGTTGAATTAGCTTTCTTGAATATTTCTATTTAATATTCATGTAAATTACTCTGATACTTACTGCAGAATGTAGAAATTGGTGTTACAAAAGTGAGCCCAGTTGGTTATGGTAAGATCATTACTATGGATCTTAGGCTGATTTTGATAATGGCAGGTCTTGTGAATAGGTCGAGATTTTGGATAATGGTGAAGATCATTGATTGCCTGTAACAAAAGCTTCCATGCAATGGCCACATATTTCTCTCATTACTATGGATCTTAGGCTGATTTTGATAATGGCAGGTCTTGTGAATAGGTCGAGATTTTGGATAATGGTGAAGATCATTGAGTGCCTGTAACAAAAGCTTCCATGCAATGGCCACATATTTCTCTTGCTTCGCATATCTTGGAATAATTCTTTTGGAATTTTGTTATTTGGTCATTTTAAATGACTAGGGTCTTGCATTGAAGCAAATTGATAAAATGATTCTCAGTTATGCCTTGACAAGAGTTACATGTTTGGTATATCCTTTTCATTTTATTCTCTCGACATTTCACCTTTCAATTTGACATTGAATTGAAAAGAATCTGTCCTAATTTGTCACAACTACTTTTCCTTACAATGAATGACAATCTTATATGCTTTTTTGTGTTGACTTCACAGTTGGTCCTTGGCATCTTTAGATTCATCCTTTCCTACTTTAAGGTTTCCTTTCTTTTTTGAGTGTTCTTTTACAGTTTTCCATGGAAATCTACCCCATTCTTTTCAAAATAGGTGCAAAACCTTTTTTTCTTTGAAATTAGAAGAAATGGTCACATATTTAGCACTTCAGCGATGCCAGATAGGAAATTCAAAACTAGACAAAACTAATAAATTTATGTATCTTAGTTTGACTTACTCGTTGGTACTAATTTTAAATTTTAGCGTGTTTGAATTAGCCCAAAAGAGTAAGGTTTTTTGGTAAAATATCCCCCAATCAGTTCCCTGGAATTTTTAGATACCATAAATGGTTACATATTTAACACTTTAGCTATGGTTGATGGGAAATTCAAAACTAAACAAAACTCAGAAAAAGAGGTATCTTAGTATGTTTTACCCATTGGTACTGAATTTAATTTTCATTGTTTGAAATAACATCAAGGAGGATTTTTCAGTTTCTTTGAATTCAGTGTATTTTGGTAGTTTGTAGATTGCCACATTTTTTTTTTGGCTTTACCTCATAACCTATTTGGAAATGAAGTTTATTTGCAGTTTGAAGGATAGAGAAGGGAATGCTATTTCTTACTTGTTTGAATTGTTTTATTGCAAAATTTGATTGACTTTATCATACATTTTTTGGGTATATGTTGAAGTTTATTTGCAGTTTTAAGGATAAAGAAGGGTAAGTTATATATTTCTTGTTCGAATTGTTTTATTATAAAAGTTGATTCACTTTATCATACACTTTTTTGGTATGGAGGCTTGTTTTGTATCAGTGGTTGCCAATAAGTAGATATTTGTAAATACATTAACTTAAAAGAGCTAGTGAAGGTATTCATTGGAAAGACTATATCTAGGGGTAGAGAGTTCTGACTATTTTGACAATGTGAACGCAAAGATTCAGGAATGAAACTCACTGGAAACAATTGAAAGATGGATGTGCCCTTGTTGATTAATTATCCAAAAGGATTCTACAATTAATTTGCTGCGTTTTCTTAATGGTGGGATGGAAATCTTTATTTAACTTTGAGTGGCAAAACCATTCTTTTGAGGTGGAGATCTTGGACACCATTAAGGAGAGTATACAAGTAAGCTAGGCAAACATACAAGTTGAGGAGGGGATACATTCTAGCTACTAACAGTGAATCTTGGTAAAAAGCGATTGGAGGATGGTTTTACCTCAAGTGATTATAAACATTCATAAGAAATCATCTCTTTACTTGGTTTTGTATTTGAGAGGTGGAATGCATATTTTTGTCGAAACTCTAATTGGGAAGACAATTACTCTTGAGGTTGAGATTTCAGATACCATAAACAAGTCAAGGCCAAAATTCAAGGCAAGGAGGGAATTCCTTGAGATCATCAAAGATTGTTCTTTGTTGGGAAAGCAATGTGAAGATGATAGAACTCTAGCCGATTATGACATTTATAGGAATCTATAATGCTTCTTTTCCTTCATTTTTGAGGGGGTATGCAGATTTTTGTGAATACATTCATTGATAAGAGTATTACAGTTGACGCTAAGAGCTTCCCCACAATTGAGTGGCAAAACATCTCTTTACTTGGTTTTGTATTTGAGAGGTGGAATGCATATTTTTGTCGAAACTCTAATTGGGAAGACAATTACTCTTGAGGTTGAGATTTCAGATACCATAAACAAGTCAAGGCCAAAATTCAAGGCAAGGAGGGAATTCCTTGAGATCATCAAAGATTGTTCTTTGTTGGGAAAGCAATGTGAAGATGATAGAACTCTAGCCGATTATGACATTTAGAGGAATCTACAATGCTTCTTTTCCTTCATTTTTGAGGGGGTATGCAGATTTTTGTGAAGACATTCATTGATAGGAGTATTACAGTTGACGCTAAGAGCTTCCACAATATTGATATAGTGGAGGCCAAATTTCAAGATGAGGGAATTCCTCTAGATATGCGAAGGTTGATCCTCTGTTAGGAATCATTTTGGAAGGATGCATTTGGTCCTTTGTGGTGGGTTTTAAAATTTTTATGGTAAGCCATGTTGGAAACCATAAATTTTTTAGTTGGGGTTGTAATTCGTTAAGAATTATGGTTTGTTTTAGTACTTAGCTAATTTTCAAATGTAAATTTGGTTTAATATTTATCTAATTTTGTAATATAAGTTTGGTTTTAAATTTTAAAGGTCGTTGCTATTATCTAGTGATCTTTTGAAATCAATTATTATGCCTTCTCATGTAGAATACATGTGTTTTTCCTCTTGGAAAATTCACAAAAAACTTGTTTTATGCTTTTAATGATGCGTAATGTATTTTTATTTTTTATTTTAATTTATCTAAATAGATAATATGCTTCTCGATGTGTGGACTTGTTTTATGTTTTCAATGATGCCAAATGCATTTTTTAATTTATCTAAATAGATAATATGCTTCTCAATGTGTTCATGTGGTATGCTCTATTTTTAGGAGGCTAAATTTCAAGATAAACAGGGAATTCCTTTAGGTCAACAAAGGTTGATCCTTTTTGGGAAGCAACTTGAACATTATGAGTTTCGCAGGTTAAATTATTCATAAGAAATCGACTGCCCACCTTGTTCTTTGTTGCATTGTGGTATGCAAATAATCTAAGGTGTCTATCAAATCAGTTGATTGTTTGACTTATACCATTGTCTTTAGTTATGTTTGACTTATATTGTTGTCTTTAGTTACTCGGTTGACGATATCCTTTGTAAATGATTAAGTCCTTTGTAAGGTTTAGTGGTTTGATTTTAATTTAGAAGATATTATAAAAGAAACATTTCTAAAATTATACTAGAATGTTAATGTGACTTAATGTGATTGTAAGTATGTTATTAATTATTAACAAATTTTCTTTTGTGACACTTTTTTTCCATTATTATCAGAGTACATGTCTTTTATAGGCATATCCATTTCATGTAGTTTGTTTATCTTTTAAAGGCATTTTGCGTGAATTCAAAGTCTTTAAAGTGTCTGAATTTAGCTTGGCGATGTGCGATACTAGAGAAGAATGGGGTTAGGTTTTTGTTTTGTTGTTGAAGACACTCGTTATTGATTGTGGAAAACCTAGGTCTTATACCAAAGTTGGCTTTATCTTGAATGCATGTTATTGGATTGGAAAGAGACATTCTATAGCCCACTCCACCAATAGTTTAAGCGTTCGATCCAGCGCCTCCCACAACAAATCGAGTTTAAGATAGATAACATAATCAATCGAGTTGACGTAATTGACTCAATTGTTGACTCTGGAGCATCTATATAAAGGATAAGGAACTTACCTTTCCACCGAAGGTGTGAAGGAATGCATGTATTCATAAACTTTCTAGTATGATTCATATCCATGACTTTATCTTTTCATGAGATGGCTTTGATGGGTTTATCTAAGGGCCAACACTATCACTTTGAATTGGAGAAATTTTGGGTGGCTTATGTATTGAAGTTAAAAAGGATAAGTTCATATTCAATCCTTTGAGATTTAAAAAGGATAAGTTCTTAAAAGAATTAAAGTTAAATAAAATTAAGAATGGAGAGTTTGTAGGGTTGGCTAACTTTTACTTCATTTAGGTCATTAAGGTCCTTGTTATTGGAGGATGGGACATTCCACAACCTTTGGGATCATTTGGAGGATGGGCCATTCCACAACCTTTGGGATCATTTGGAGGATGGGCCATTCCTTTACCCTATAAAAAAAATCCACGGAGCTCTTTTTATGGTTTCTTTCCTTTTATGGTACTTACTTTTACCTTGTGGGGAAAACTAAGGGATGCTTCCTCATTGTAGTAAGTTGGATGTTTACATATAACAATTTCAAGCTTACATTGACTAAATTATAGAACTATAATATTTATGTAGGGAAATTCAATAGTTGAAGGTAAGTCAAATCTCCACTGTTTAGACTGATAACAATACAAAATATGACAATGCATTTTTGGGAAAGACCATATGAATAATATTAATAATAATAGTCTAACTTTAAACTCATGGAAGCCCAAACACCAAATTGATGTATGAGATCACCTTGTTTGTGTAACAAAGGATTTGTCTTCACGTAGCAATTTGGTTGCTAAAGTCTTCGAAAGTTTACATACTTTACTTCCACTCTAGATTTAAACATGTGGCCTCATATGAGGAAGACATGTTCATAACCATTAGGTCAAATCATATACACCTACCCTTTTGATAGAAAGCTTGCAATTGGGTAGGTTAGCGAAGCCTTAATGACTGTGATATGACTACACAAATACTATACAACAATTGCAGGGATTCAAGTCAAACTTGTAACTCGCTTTGTCACATTTTTGCAAATGACATCCATCATAGTAAGTTATCTTGACTAAATTACATAACTATAGTATTTAAATAGAGAAATTCAATATTTGAAGGCAAGTTAAATTTCCACTATCTAGATTGAGAAAGACCATATGAATATTAATAATAATATAATGATAAGGTCATGATTAGACACCAAATTGATGTCTGAGATCACCTTGTTTGTGTAGGATCTGTGTTCACATAGTAATTTCATTGCTAAAAGTCCACAAAAGTGTATATACTCTACCCCAACTCTAGATTTGAACACGTGGCCTCATATGAGGAAGCACATGTTCATAACCATTAGGCCCTCTCCTACACACCTCCCCTTTTGATAGAAAGCTTGCAATTGGGTAGGTTAGTGAGACTTACAACTATACAACAGTGACAATCACAAGGTTTCAAGTCAAAGTCCTAATGTGCATGTTTTATAGCCATGTATTTTGGATATTGTTGTTCAAAGCGCTAAATATTTGATAAATAACACTGGTTATGTTGCATAAATTGTAAGGACTTACAAACACATATATGAAAGTTAAATTATATTATTTAAATGAATTATATCTTTTTTTAGTAGCCACACATGACCTTAAAGTTGAATAGAAAAACAATTTGCCCACTAATGGGCTTCTATAAATAGTAGTCAATTTAATAAGAGGCAAAACTCGACTTGGTGCGAGCCTAGATGCTAGGTGAAAACATTGCTTTATAATTTCGAATTGTCTTTGTTTTTATTATGTAGTCAATTTAATAAGAGACAAAACTTAATATAATGAGTACTTATAATTTTCAAATTATAGTTTTCCCTTTTTACTATATTGACTTAATTTAATATGGTGTAAATTTTTTAATTATTGGACATGTGAGAAATAAAATGTCATAATACTTTATTTATTTATTTATCTTTACACTTAATTTAATATGGTGTATTTTTCTTTTCTTTGTATTGATTGGATATGTGGAAAATAATTATGTCTTCCCTTTCTATTATATTGACTTAAATTTAATATGGTGTATGTATCATTTTACAAATTATGTTGACAAAATGTGGTAATTCTTGTTTTTTTCTTTTTCTTTTAAGGATATATGAAAAATAACCATTTTTTTTATTACATTATTAATTTAATAAAAGAGGCAAATACCTATTTTAATATAATTTATGTACCATATTTTACAAATTATATTGTTTGTAAAGGACATAATGTCCTTATAAGATATTGATTGCTAAGATCTCGTCAAGTGGAAAGATGCTAAAAATGACGGAATCACCACTTTTCTTTTCCTTTTTTTTGTTTTTTGTTTTTTGTTTTAGAGTCAATTTATCTATAAAAAGGTTTAATTGGATTAATATTTTCTTATCAAGTAAATGTAGGGTTTAATTATTTTAATTATTATATTTTAATTGGGTTAAATTTTTTATATGATATAAATGTTTATTGTTGGGAAATCTCTTTATTAGGTTTATTTTTATTTGTTATAATATTTAATATTTTATTTATTACATTAATTTTAATTTATTATAACAATTATTTAATTACTCTAATATTTTATATATTATTTCTAATTTTTATATTTAAACATTTATTTTTATTGATAATTAATTAATTATTTAATAAAGTAATTATAATTATTATAATAATTTATTTATTATTTATAATTTATAATTATTATTTGCAATTATTTATTACAGTGTCATGATCCCGATTATCCACAGTTTCTTGTTCATTCTGCCGACGTTTCAAACTCCAAAGGGGGTCCATCATCAGAATATGAATGAAAGTTTATTGAGAGAAGAGAGCCTTCTAACCTGTGTATAAATAAACCAAGAACCCTGATTTTATAAAGAAACCGACATATGATTTCTTATTATTATTATTATTATTATTTTTTAATAATAGTTTTATAAAAATTTTAATTATTTAATTATTATTAATTTAGGTTTAATTATTATCATTGTTTTAACCCTGAACCTAAAATATTTTAATTGATATGTCCAATTCATAAAAAAGTTTAATTTATTTATTTTGTATCTCTTTTATTAATTTTAATTGATTAATTCTTTTAATTAATTAATTAATTTAAATTTTAAATTTTTATTTGATTAATTAGTTTAATCTTAATTATTTTTGGCTTTAATTTTCAATTAATCAATCAATTAATTAATTAATTAACTAATTTATTAATTAATTTATCTAATTAATTAATTTATAATCTTTATTTATTTATAAATGTTAATTTTTTATTTATTTGTTTAATAAATTGAATAATTTTATTTAATTTTCATTTTTATTTAGAATTAATTAAAACTAATATAATTAAATAATTAAATTAATTCGTTTTTAATTAATTAATTAATCTCCATTAAATTTAATTAAAATCTAATTAAAAACGATTAAAAAACTAATTTTATAATTCTTTCTAATGCTTTAATTTTTATTTGATTATTATTTAATTTCTCTCTTTCTTCTAATATAATTAAATAATTAAATTAATTCATTTTAATTAATTAATTTTGATTTAAATAATCTTAATTAAAATCTAATTAAATTCTTTCTAATGCTTCCTTTTTTAAAGTGATTTTATTTAATTCCTGTTTCTATTAATTAAAATTATTTTAACAATAATTAAAGTTAATTTCCTTGGTTATTATTAATTAATTGAGAATTTCTTTTGTTTAATTTCTTTTTTATTTAGAATTAAATAAAATTAATTTAATTTAATCTAATTAATTAAATTAAATTAAGTTAAAATTAAATTAAATTCAATTAAATTAATTAATTTGTTTTAACTCATCTAATTAATTAATTAAATTTATGAAATGAAAAACCCCCTTTTTTGATCTTATGCTTCCAAAGTTCCGGAGGGGTTTATTTGTCTGATCAGGGGAAGCCAATTTCCACTGATTTCACTCCCATTGTCCCTGTCGAGGTTCTCAGGAAATTTCATAATTTCAATGGCCTATCTGATTTTTCTTTTATGATATTTGTTCTCTCTTGCAATTACTTTGGCGTCTTGTGTTTGGTTTTGGACGAGTGCTCTGCAAGGGCTGATGTACGGGATCTCTCATTCTTTATGTCAGCCGCGTGCTCTTTCAGTCTTATTTTCAGAGACCGACATGTTTCCCCAATATAACTCTTGCCACACGAGCAATCGATCTTGTACACACCCTTGAATTGCTGACAATCAATGTTATCCTTAACTGACCTCATCATTTGCCTTATACTTCCACATGTTGTAAATTGAGTGTTTATGTTATTCTTTCTTAAAAATTTTGCAATCTTATCTGTAATCCCTTGGATGAATGGAAGGTAAACTTTCCCATGATTTTCTTTCTTGTCTTCACGGGGACGCTTAGAGAGGACCTTATCTTGAGCTCTTCTTATAGCTTTCTTGATACTCCACTCCTTGTATCCAAGGTTTTTGAAGATAGAGGTTAAGTGTTCAATCTCTTCTTTTAGGTGATCAGGGTCAGAAATCCTGAAAGCCCTAACAGCTAGGGTGTTTAAGACGCCAGATTTTTGGGAGGGATGATGGTAAGAGTCAGCATGAAGATAGCTATCAATATGAGTTTTCTTCCTATAGACCTGGTGTCCCAAAGTACCATCTTCTTTTCTACTGATCAGAACATCTAGAAAGGGGATCTTACCGTTCTCTTCAAGCTCCATAGTAAATTTGATTTCGGAAGATATAGAGTTGAGATGATTGAAAAACTTCTCCAGCTCTGCCATTAGGTCAAATCATATATACCTACTCTTTTGATTTATAGCTTGCAATTGGGTAGGTTAGCAAGGCTTTAATGACTGTGATATGACTACACAAATACTATACAACAATTGCAAGGTTTCAAGTCAAACTTGTAACTCGCTTCCCCACATTTTTGCAGATGACATCCATCATAGTAAGTTAGATGTTTATATATAACAATTTCAAGCTTGTCTTGACTATATTACATAACTATAATATTTAGATAGAGAAATTCAATATTTGAAGGCAAGTCAAATTTCCACTATCTAGATTGAGAAAGAGCATATGAATATTAATAATAATATAATGTTAAGGTCATGATTAGACACCAAATTGATGTCTGAGGTCACCTTGTTTGTGTAGGATCTGCGTTCACATAGTAATTTCACTGTTAAAAGTCCACAAAAGTGTACATACTCTACCCGAACTCTAGATTTGAACACGTGGCCTCATATGAGGAAGCACATATTCATGAAGCACATATTCATAACCATTAGACCCTCTCCTACACACCTCCCCTTTTGATAGAAAGCTTGCAGTTGGGTAGGTTAGTGAGACTTACAACTATACAACAATGACAAGGATCACAAGGTTCCAAGTCAAAGTTGTAATGTGCATGTTTTATAACCATGAATATATTATGTATTTTGGATATTGTTGTTCAAAGTGCTAAATATTTGATAAATAACACTCTTGTTATGTTGCATAAATTGTAAGGACTTACAAACATCTATATGAAAGTAAAATTATATTATGTAAATGAATTATATCTTTTTTTACTAGCCACACATGACTTGAAAGTTGAATAAAAAAACAATTTTCCCACTAATGGGCTTCTATAAATAGTAGTGAGCCTAGATGCTAGGTGAAAACATTCCTTTGTAATTTCAAATTGTCTTCGTTTTTATTATGTAGTCAATTTAATAAGAGACAAACCTTAATATAATAAGGAGTACTTACAATTTTCAAATTATAGTTTTCCCTTTTTCCTATGTTTACTTAATTTAATATGGTGCGTGTGTATATATATATATATATATTTTTTTTTTTTTTTTTTTATTTTCTCTTTTTTTAATTGATTGATTGGACATGTGAAAAATAAAATGTCATAATACTTTTATTTATTTATTTATTGGACACTTGAAAATTAATTATGTCTTCCCTTTCTACTATATTGACTTAAACTTAATATGGTGTACGTATCATTTTACAAACTATGTTGACAAAATGTAGTAATTCTTGTTTTTTTTTAATGGATATATGAAGAATAACCATCTTTTATGTTTATTACATTATTAATTTAATAGAAGGCAAATACCTATTTTAATATAATTTATGTACCTCGTTTTACAAATTATATTCTTTGATTGCTAAACTCTCTTCAAGTGTAAAGATATTGATGGCTAAGATTTCCTCAAGGGTAAAGATGCTAAAAATGATGAAATCACCACTTTTTTTTTATTATCTTACAATAAAGATCAGTCAATTTATTTATAAAAAGGTTTAGTTGGATTAGCATTTTCTTATCGAGTAAATGTAGGGTTTAATTATCTAATTATTATATTTTAATTGGGTTAATTTTTTTATATGATATAAATGTTTATTGTTGGTAAATCTCTTTATTAGGTTTATTTTTATTTGTTATAATATTTAATATTTTATTTATTAGGTTTATTTTAATTTATCATCAATTATTTAATTACTATAATAGTTTATATATTATTTCAATTTTTATATTTAAACATTTATTATTCATAATTAATTATTTATTTAATGAAGTAATTATAATTATTATAGTAATTTATTTATTGTTTATAATTTATAATTATTATTTGCAATTATTTATTATAATACTAATTTTATTATATATTAGGCTTAAATATTGATTATAATAATTCACATTAATAATTTAAAAACTCTTCATTGTTTTGAGTTTGTAACCTTTACCAATATTAATGTACCCGAAACTTTTAAGCATTGTTGATATGAAGTTCTTATTGAATAAGATGGTGTTTGATTCATTTTCATTTGTTTGAAATGCTATGTTTTAAATGAGTAAAATTTTATATGATATAAAATTTTATTATTGAGAAATTTATTTATTTTTTATTTTTATTTATTTACGATTTATTATCATTATGATAAGTATAATAATAATTTATTATGTTTATTTTTAAATATTTATTATAATAATTTAATATTTATTAAGTTTATTTTTAAATATTTATTATAATATAGGTTTGTTTTTAAATATTTACTATAATATTTATTTATTTATTTACCCTTTATTATGATAATTATAATAATTTATTAGGTTTATTTTTAAATATTTATTATAATAATTTAATATTTATTAGGTTTATTTTTAAATATTTATTATAAATTTTTTATAATAATTATAATTTTTTATAATTTATTATGATAATTACAATAATTTATTAGGTTTATTTTAAAATATTTATTATAATAATTTAATATTTATGAGGTTTATTTTAAAATATTTATTATAATAATTTAATATTTATTAGGTTTGTTTTTAAATATTTACTATAATATTTATTTATTTATAATTTATTATAATAATTATAATAATTTATTTATTTTATGTATGATTTTATTTATAATTTATTATAATAATTATAATAATTTATTTATTTTATGTATGATATAAAGTTTATTGTTGGGATATGTTTATTTTTATTTATTATAATATTTAATATTTTATTATGAAATAATAATTAAAATAATTATTTACAATTTATTTATGGTTTATAATTTATTAGGTTTATTTTTAAATATTTATTATAATTTATTTATTTTTATTATGCTTATTATAATACTTTTTCATTAAAAAATAAAGAAGCTCCTCTTTTCATCGAGATTATAATCTCTACTAACAGGGTCAACCACGTGAAGGTGGAAACTTATATGCCCCAAAAACTTGTGTGCATTGTTGTTGGTATGAGGTTTTTAACATATCAACATGCACAATTGCTTTAAGTTAAATGATTAATAATATTATGATTTGTTTTTAAAATATATTGATTTAATATGTTAAATACATTAATAAAATTAATGTATTTTTTAAAACTATATTAATTTTACAAGTATGAATGGAAATAAATTATGATAAAAATTTATAATTAATCATATTATTATTGTAATGTTTATAAAAATAGTTATTAATAATATTTTTTATTTTTCTCGAGAATAGGTTAAAATTATATGTAATAAAATGTATGTATTTTATTGTAAGTGTTAAAGTTAAATGGTTAGCTTTTAAATGATAAATGCAAAAAATTGCAAGGAAAATCATTTAAAAAAGAATAGAAAAAAAAGTTCCAAAATATTTAAAAGTAGGAAAATTTAAAAATAATAAATATTATTTTATAATAGTGACAAATCAATACACCAAACACATTACAGTTTCAAATTTTATACAAACATACATCAACAAACATAACATTGATAAAACCTTTCTAACATACACATGCAATATCAACACAAAGAAGATAAACATTACAAATCCATATACATGTTCAAATCAAAACACAACCAAACATTGACCAAACACTTCATATACATACATAAACAATTTCAAGTAAACAAACATACATATACAAATTAAAAAAAAATGGACTTAACAAACCTATATTAAAAACACACAATACAATTAATCACGATTACAAATCAATACACCAAGCACATTACAATTTCAAATCACATACAAACATACATCAAGAGACACATTACAATTTCTATTTTGTGTTTAATTCCAAATCACATACAAATATCCATACAATCACTTTGGCATAAACATACAAAATATAAATTCAAATAAACAAACATACACCTACATTATATATACACATTCAATTTTACAAAATAAAATTTATTGCAATCACAATTCAATATAAAAAACACATTACAATTTCTATTTCATGTTTAATTCCAAATCACATTCAAATATCCATAAAATCACTTTGGCGTAAACATAGAAAATACAAACTCAAATAAGCAAACACACACGTACATTATATATACACATTCAATTGTACAAAACAAAATTCATTGCAATCAAAATTCAATCACAAAAGACTATATACATACATAAACAAATTCAAATAAACAAACATACATATAGAAATTCAAAAGAGTAAGCAAATCTACATTAAATACACACAATAAGACTCATCATAACTACAAATCAATAAACCAAGCATATTACAATTTCAAGTCAATACAAAAACAAACACTCAAATATTCTTATGCAATTTTAAATAAGTAAACCCACAATACATTAATTCAAACCTAGATCATATATACACATTCAATTCTACAAAACAAAAATTATTGCAATCACAATTCAATACAAAAAACGCACATTTGCAATCACAATTCAATACAAATATCCATGCAACCACTTTGGCATACACATACAAAATATAAATTCAAATAAGCAAACACACACCTATATTATATATACACATTCAATTCTACAAAACAAAATTCATTGCAATGACAATTCAATACAAAAACCACACATTAAAATTTCTATTTCGTGTTTAATTCCAAATCACATACAAATATCCATACAATCACTTTTGCATAAACATACAAAATACAAATTCAAATAAGCAAACACACACCTACATTATATATACACATTCAATTTTTCAAAAAAAAATTCATTGCAACCACAATTCAATACAAAAAAACACACATTTGCAATCACAATTCAATACAAAACGCACACATTACAATTTCTATTTCATCTTTAATTCCAATCACATACAAATATCCATACAACCACTTTGGCATAAACATACAAAATAAAAATTCAAATAAACAAACACACACCTATTATATATACACAATCAATTCTACAAAACAAAATTTATTGCAATCACAATTCAATACAAAAAGCACACATTACAATTTCTATTTCGTGTTTAATTCCAAATCACATACAAATATCTATACAACCACCTTGGCATATACATACAAAATACAAATTCAAATAAGCAAACACACACCTACATTATATATGCATTCAAATTTACACAACAAAATTCATTGCAATCACAGTGCAATACAACAAACACATTAAATTTCAATTTGTGTCCAATTTCAAATCACATACAAATATTTATACAACCACTTTGGCATAAACACACAGAATACAAATTCAAAAAAACAAACACACAACATAGAATTTAGATTGAAAATATTGAAATAAAACATTTTCAAAATCACAAATATCCATACAAACACTTTGGCATAAACATACAAAATACAAATTCAAATAAGCAAACACACGGCTACATTATATATGCATTCAAATTTACACAACAAAATTCATTGCAATCACAGTTCAATACAACAAACACATTACAATTTCAATTTGTGTCCAATTTCAAATCACATACAAATATTTACACAACCACTTTGGCATAAACATACAAAATACAAATTCAAATAAGCAAACACACACCTACATTATATATGCATTCAAATTTACACAACAAAATTCATTGCAATCACAGTTCAATACAACAAACACATTACAATTTCAATTTGTGTCTAATTTCAAATCACATACAAATATTTATACAACCACTTTATACAAATTCAAAAAAACAAACACACAACATAGAATTTAGATTGAAAATATTGAAATAAAACATTTTCAAAATCACAAATATCCATACAACCACTTTGGCATAAACATACAAAATACAAATTCAAATAAGCAAACACACACCTACATTATATATGCATTCAAATTTACACAACAAAATTCATTGCAATCACAATAGAATACAACAAACACATTACAATTTCAATTTATGTCCGATTTCAAATCACATACAGATATTTATGCAACCACTTTGGCACAAACATACAGAGTACAAATTCACAAAAACAAACACACAATATAGAATTTAGATTCAAAATATTAAAATAAAACATTTTCAAAATCACACATAGACATACAATTTTAAATGAATAAATACATATTACACAATTCAGAATTTTATCAATTATATATATATATATATATATATATATATATATATATATATATATATATATATATATATATATATAATCTTATTTAACTATACAAAATATAAAATAATACACAGGCAACCAAAAAAAATTCAAAAAGTCAATCAAAAACAAAAATAATATAAAAATGAAAATAATATGAAATATAAAATAATACATCAAGGGAGAAAAAAAACTTTCAAAAAAACAGTAAAAAACAAAATAATATAAAAATGAAAATTAAATTGAATAATTTGATTAGTATAGAGATATTTAGTGTGTTTTTTTATGTATTTGTGTAAAATTGTATAATTTATATGTGTGCAATTATTATTTATTTATTTATTAATTTTAAAATATAAAATTGATATAATTGAAGTGTAGAATTGCATGTTTTAAATATAAATGCTATAAAGTAAATGTATTGTGATATGTATGAGTTTAAGGAAAAATAATCAACCCACAAAAAACTCTACACTAGTCTAAGAAGAATGGGGCCCCATCCTCCTCGAGCATTTGGAAGGAGTTTTAACTCCTTCCATTAAAAAAATCACTTTATTAATAAGTGTATGTACATAATTTTCTCACAATATTGAGAAAAGAAAATAATTACATCAATATTTCCATTGATCAAAACCATAATGAGAACACAACCATTGCTGTGAATAAATCTGCAATACAACATATAAATATTACTTTGAGTAGAACCCTAACGAAAAGCCATCTCTGTAAATAAATCTGCTACACAACCTACAAATATTATGAAAAAAAACACAAAAGGCAAATTTTATATTTTTTCTGATATACCTTCATTGGTACTTTTCAGAAAGTATAAGTAAACCTTTATTTAGGAGCAACTTTTGTAAGCAAACCTGCCATTAAAAAAGAAATATAAAAAAACAAAAAAACAGTTAATTAAAATATAATATAAATATTCTATCTCAATATAAAAATGATAAATATAATTTATATAAAATATATATTATAAATTATAATTCCTTTTAATAATATAATTAATATGTTTTCTATTTAAAAAAAATCAGAGCAGACATTGACCATCTGCGCTGGAAATCAGTACATGCTTTCATATATACACGGGCGTGATGGGGGCGTTGAATTAGACGAAGAGGTTTGTAGTCCAGAGTTCCCCACTGAAGCGAAAGAGCTAGAAGAAGAGGTTTGCAATCCAGAATTCCCCACTGAAGCGAAAGAACTAGAGGAAGAGGTTTGTAATCCAAAATTCCCCACTGAAGCGAAAGAGGTAGAAGAAGAGTTTAATTCAAAACAAAAAGAAATTTAATAAAATGATGCGATGAGAGCTCTTTAATACCAGCAAGTCGAAATATGGTTTAGATCAACAACAGGTTCTGAACAAAAAGAAACTTAATTAAATGATCCGATGAGAGCTCTTTAACACCAGGAAGTTGAAATAGGGTTACACAGGTTCTAAACAAAAAGAAATTTAATTAAACGATGCGATGAGAGCTCTTTAATACCAGGAAGTTGAAATAGAGTTTAAATCAACAACAGGTTACCAGGTTCTGAACAAAAACACCACCATAGAGGCGAGCTCAATAACGCCATAAAGAGTACAGGCGGCACAACACACAGCCAGAGCAGGGTATACCAGAAGATCACGGGAAGCAGATTTACACCAAAAAAAGCAGGATATACTGTAAAACTAAAACGACAGAATAAACCCAAAAAAGCAGGGTATACAGTTAAGCTAACACACTACATGGTATAACCAAAACCATGGATTAAACTACTAACATACCAAAAAACCATAAACATAACACACCGCACCAATGATGCTTGAATTGGCATGGGAGATAGTGGTTACATGATAAAAGCAGATTTGAGAAATGAATGAAAAATTATATCTACTAAAAGTGGTGGACGCATCAGGTTTAAACCATTGAGAAGGACAACGGAGCTTTAAATTTAATAAAAATGACAGAGATGCAGGGCCATTTATATATATATATATATATATATATATATATATATCTATATATATATATATATATATATATATATATATACCTGGAATTGGGATTCCATACTAATGATTTCATTTTTTTAGCGAGGTAGGCTTTCAAATTTCAATCATTTCTCGTGCAAATGGCTAAATAATTTACAATTAGAATTCCTTCTGACAACGGAGCAATGGAATTCGATTCCTACCAATATTGAAAGATTATTGATCTCTATGAAAGAAATAAATGAAGAAATAAATCTAATAAATGTGGTGGACGCATCAGGTATAACTATTGAGGAGGCAGAGCTTTAAATTCAATAAAAATGATTGATGCACCGCGTTTAAACTAATTAACAGGGGAGATGCAGGCCAATTTATATACATACCTGGATTTGGGATTGGTAGTGATGATTCCATTTCTTCAGCAAGGTAGCGTTCGAACCGCAGCAACGCCAATGATCTGTTTCCTTCCTCCACTCATTTCTGGTGTAAAAAAGAATACAGAGCAATTAAATAGGATTGTCGCTGACAAGAGAGTAGATAAATTAAACGGAAATCAATTCTTACCATGCCTAGAAAGATCATTGATCTCCGTGATCCCAAGAACTGGAAACAACTCAATTGCCATTTTTCTTACCTCCAATCTGTTTCACTCTGGCCTCCTCCTCCTCTATCCACACAGACAGACATGGACTCAAACTCGACGTAGACACAGACCGACCCAGACTCGAACCACTCAAACCACAGACTGACCGACCCAGACTCAAACCACACAGACAACCCACAAGGATGCCAATCTGAACATAGACAGAGGAGGAGGAAAATGCTGAGAACTGATAAGACTTTCATATATATAGACATTCTCCATCTTCCTTCAACGGCTATATATTTTTGGCCGCCTACCTCCTCTGGAGCCCTACACCGGCCAGCGCCTACCACCTCTGGATGAGGTGGTACCATCCACCGATTATAGATAGAAACGAACACCTGCTGTCTATTCAAATTTTCAAGTTCCAGTTCATCTTTTTTGCTTTTATGGGAAGCCACTACCTCCCTCTTTCTTTTTTTGGAAGCCACTACCTCTTTTCTTTTCTCCCTCTTTCTTTTTTTGGAAGCCACTACCTCTTTTCTTTTTTTTCAAGTGCCAGCTCATCTTTTTTTAGTTTGCAAAATGTCAGATGCAAGATATTTATTCTATGTATCCTCTCTCCTTGCATTATTCACCACCCCATAACATCTCAACACTTATCCGATTTGATGGTTGTAGGATGTCGGATGCAAAAAATCACTTTTCCTCAACAAGCCACTCTTATCCTTCACTTCCACAACCTTTGTTTTGTCTTTTGCAACATCCAAAATATATATTTATTCACTTCCATACTCATATTCTACACAATGCAAATTATAGGATACCTCATCTGCAACTTCATTGTACCACCCACCCTGCATATTGCATTTCCACATCTGTCATTTTTCATCTTGCATTAGTTAGATTATGTAATACCCCTTTTTAAAACCCCAAGTATTTTAATTGTAATTAATACTTATAATGTTGGAGATGGCTAGCATGGATATCTTGATAGAATTTATTTGATGTAATGTGCATTTTATTTTATATATTGCTAAAAGTCTAAATAAGGGAGTAGTCAACACAAATCTTAATACCTGAGAGGAAATTGTGAAGAGGAATGGGAATTTTCCTATTGTACCTTGAATTAAATGTCTAGTTTTCAAATTTGGCAAAAGAAATACCCAACTACGAACAATTATGGAAAGGATTTATGAAGTGGTGTTGAACTTATCCAAAGGTATTGGTTGCATACCCATTCTAGATACATTTGAAGTAACCATGTAGCCCAAGAGAGGGACCCCAAATTTTGATGCAAATAATTGGGTAGTGTGGTGGTATGTAAATAAGTAGAGTAAATGCAGAGAAGGGTGTGTGAACTAGAGAAAATCCATGGGATCAAATCCACAATGAGTGCTGAGACTATGTCTATGAACAAAAGCATCCAATAAGCCTTTGAGTCATAGAAAATCCTATGTGGAATTGTGATTTTAACTAAATTTGGATGAGGAAGTTAGTGTGGAAGATTTTAAGCTAATCTTGAGGAAACTTTTCTAAACAATCGTATTAACTAATCACGTAAGGCACTAAAAGGGGAACTACTAAGGAAATATTGGATCAATGAGGGACTCCCATTGTGTTATGTAGTCCCACAATGGTCATACTATGAGTTTTAGTATGACTTGTAATGCAAAATTGAAGGTGATGGAAAAATTGCTTCAAGATGCTCACAAATTGCTCCAAGATTTGTTTTGGCAAATGCTTCACTGCTTACATACTTTTACTTCATTGTTCAGAGTTATAAGTTCATCACTGTCTCAACATCCAATCTTCACATTCATCACACAAGTCCAAGGTTGCAATGGGTAGAGGCCTAAATGTGTATACACTCCACAGGTCAAAGCTCCACTGAGATTGCAATACCCAAGATCCATCGAGGTCCAATGAAACTACTATAAGTTTTGCACCAAGTCTTAACTCCAAGTATAAAACAAGGTATGAATGTTGAGTACAAGATCTTGTGCCTTATCCAAGAGACTGTGTGGGAATCCGAGCTTCTGTGGAAGATTTCAAGGTTCTCTGAAGGAGTCTGAGGTTCTGTAGTTGCCTGTGGTTAAGTCCAAGCCTCCACTATATCTGATTTAGTTGCCGAATAATTCCAATCTGATTTATAACCCAATCAAAATTTGCTTCTTCTTCTTGGCCTTAAGCTTCTGTTCCTTGGTACTATAAAGCTCTCGAGTTGTGAGTTGTATCTTACTCTCTGTGATGGATGACCAAGATAGATGATAGAAATGCAGTTCTGTGGTTTTATTTATATACATTGTGTTATGAAAATGAAGGGATGTGACCCTTGGAGGGAGGCCGACATGACTTGGATGGGTATCAGAGGTTTGGGTATCAGAATCTTTAACATGACACAGCATGCAAAACTTGCGATATAGAAAAGTTTCGACGTAGCGGGCGCGATATTATATTAAAATGTTATGATAAATGCAATAGGGTTCGCAACCATATTGACAATAAGAGATTAGGTCTTATCGGAGGTGTCATTTCAAAAGTTCCGATAAAGTGGCAGATGCAATTTGATAATTAAATTATTAACTTAAATCAAATCGGGTTTTCATATCGGAAATAAGAGCTTGGGTCTTATCAGAGGTGTCATCTCAAAAGTTCCAATAAAGTGGCAGATGTGATTTAATAATTTAACCATTAACTTAAATCAATTCAGGTTTGCATATCGGAAGTAAGAGAAAATCAGAGGTTATATGATATCGCATATCAGAGATCGAAGGTTTTGAGTGGTCACACATAATAAATACATCGATATGATGTTTCTTTGATAGGGTTTTATTATATACGTTGTGTTATATATGATCTCAATTGTCATGTCTTCAACTATGTCATCATATCATCTCCATGTCATCAAATGGTCCTCCATATCATCATGTGGTCTCCAACCATGTCATTATATGTCATCATCAAGTGTATTCATTCATGTATGTCATCTTCATAAGAACTTTCATCACTAGGGTATTTTGATCAATGGGAATCTTCATAAGAACTTTCATCAATATGATCAATGGGAATCTTAGGAAAACATCACAGATCATAGGAATTTACCATCACAAACAATGTCATATTGACATTATGACAACCTTGACTAATATGAGGATCCAATATGAGGTTCTGCTATGAGTCCTAATAAACTAGGCAATTTTTTTCAGGGGGTACAATAGTGGTTTGGCGGAATGAGAAGGGGGGTCCCGCAATAGATCTGGGTTGTCCATGTAACTTGGTGGTATTATCAGGCGGTTTCCCATGTTCCCGCCCCCCCATGTTAGCCCATGATAATCCTGGGAGGCCCTACAATCTTGTTGGGCCATAAATCTACTCATTCCCATAATAATGTTATTTAAAGGTGGTCGCTTGTTAAATGAGGGGTCCATGGTAGTCATGGGAGGCATCATAATCCTATTGGGCTATAGATATTTCCATTCTCTTGATCACATCATTCAAAGGTGGTCACTCATTAAATGAGGACCCCATGGTAGTCTTGGGAGGCCTCGTAATACCGTTGGGCCATAGATCAATCCATCCTTGAAATTGTATCATTTAAAGGTTGTTGCCTGTTAAACTAGCACCACACACAATGAAAAGTTGAAAATACACATTGAAAAAATTGGTGGATGAAGGAATTTTCTAGTGGCAACAATAATGACCAATTCAACATCAAATTCTGGTATCATAGAATATTTTTTCTTGAACATGGCAGAAAGAAACAAAGGAGTAGCTCGAGGAGCAAGTGGAAGGAGATTTGTAGTTAGAGGAGCAGGAAGATGGAGACTTGTAGTGAATGCATCCTTAGAACAGGAGATGAGGCACACTTAAGAAAGGTTGGTAGAAATGCAAATTTCTTAGAGATGCCAGTGAAGAAGGAGGGGAATCAACATAAGAGAAAATGCTAAATATGATAGCCAAAATGAGCACCAGATCAAAGATGGAAGTATTTATATATGAAGGTAATTTAAATGTTGATGAATTGATGGATTGGATAGATGCCATGGACAAGTATTTTGATTATGAAGAAGTAAATGAGGCAAATAAAGTGAAGTTTTTTGTTATAAGGATGAAAGAAAACCAAACCCTATGGTGGGATGAAGTGCAAGTAGATAGGAAAAGAAAAGGTAAGTCCAAAATTATATTTTCGGATAGAATGGTAATAAAAATAAGAAATAAATTCATGCCTAAGGATTACCAGTTAAATATTTTCAGGCGGTTGCAGAACCTTATACAAAAATCCATGATATGAAATAATATACTAAAGAATTTTATAAATTAAACATTAGATCTAGACACATTGAAGAGGATGTTTAGGAAATTACTAGATATCTTAATGGCTTGAGGTATGAGATTCAATATGATATTGGTATCTTGACTATGAACATAGTTGGGATACTTACAAAGCTTCTTTGAAAGAGGAGGAAAATATTTCTAGGAAACAAAGTTAGAATAGCAAAGGAAAAGGTCATGCTAGAATCAAAAGACAATCGAGTAGCAAAGAAAGATTTCAACCTCCAAAGGAAGAAGGTGGGAATTCAAATAAGAAGCCACCAGGAGGAGGTGACTTTAGAGGAAGAATATCTTTCTCTAGAGGCAGAGGCAAATATTACCAATGCATATGCTATAAATGTGGACAATTGGGCCATATGTCATGGGGATTCCAAAATAATACTCCAACATGTCAGAGGAGTGTACATGTTGCATAAGCTAAAGAGGAGGATGTCAATACAATTTAAATTGAAGAAGTTCTTGATACATGAGAATCATTCTTGTTAAAGAGAGTTTTTATTAAATTAGAAATGGAAACTAAGGAACCATCCTAGTGGAAAAGAAATTTCACGACCCTGTGCAAGTCAAGAGGTAAGTGTTGTAAGATTGTAAATGATAATGGTAGTACAAATAATCTTGTTTCTACAAAGATGCTAAAGTAACTATATTTAAAAAGAACACCACATCCTACTCCTTACAGAGTTTCATGGTTACAAAAAAGCCATCAAATCCTAGTCAATGAACAATTTAAAATAGATTTTCGGATTGGACGACACAAATATGAAACATTGTGTGATGTAATGCCTAAGTATGTTTGCCTTTCTTTTTGGGAAGACAATGGAATTTTGAGAGGATATCTATCCATGAAGGCAAAAGGAACTCCTACGCACTTAAGGAAGATGGTCACAAGCATACATGAGTGAGAAGGAGCTGTTATAAGGGGTCAAAAAGAAGGAAGTATATTTTGCATCATTGGTAAGTCTGAGGTAATTTGTACCAACACAAGTTTAGATTATTTTCCTAAGGAAGTCAAGGTTATATTCGATGATTTTGTTGACACAAATGTGGATGAATTACCAAGTAAATTACCTCATGTTCGAAGCATTAGCCACCATATGGATTTAATTCCCAGAGCAAGTCTTCCAGATAAACCAGCCTACAAAATGAATCCTAAATAAAATGAAGAAATGAGGAAACATGTACATGAGTATTTTCACAAGGGCCTCATTAGAGAAAGCCTTAGTCCATGCGCTTTTTCCACTGAAGAAGGAGAGTGGATGGAGGATTTGCACTAACTCGAGAACCATCATTAAGATAACTATCAAGAACAATTTTCCTCTTCCACATATTGATGATCTAATTGATCATTTTAGTGGTGCTATATATTTCACGAAAATTGATTTGAAGAGTTGATACCATCAAATCCAAATCAGAGAAGGGGATGAATGGAAAATGACCTTTAAGTTAAATCATGGATTATGTATGTTGTAAGATTGTGAGTCTCTAAACAATCACAAAGTCTGAGAATAAAATTGTCATCCTTACCTTGACGAGGTGTCATGATTATCCATTGATGAGTTGTAAATGTGATCTAGATCCATATATAGAAGATTGAGAAGGAAAATTGATGTATGATATATTCACATTTTTTAGATCAATAAAATACAATGGAGGGCTTAATGCCTTTTCCACCATCTTTCTTGTCTCGTCACACCCATGTTAATTCTTAACATGGTATTAGAGCCACAGTTGTAGTGAGATTGAAGTTGTCATGAGAAAGTGAGGGTTGTATTGTGAATTGAGTTGCAATATGAAGAATGAACCGCACTCAACGTGAAGGAGAAGGACACAAAATTTTACTTGAGCATGTGATAGAAATTATTGAAAGAGGGTTGCATTATTATATGAATTATATGAAAGAGATTGTTTGGAGTAGTGTTATATGATAGAATTTATTTTGAGTAGCTTTATACGGTTGTGACTGTAGTATCAAGCTCGACATTCAATTCAAAGGTGCTGAAGGATTTGACTCGGGACGAGGGTTCACCATTTTGTGGACACATCATAGTGGTTTGCAACTTTCAACACTACCTCTATAGAGTTTAGTTGAAGCTTGAAGGTTAAAACCAAGCAAGATTCACAAGTTGGACTATTGAATCATGAGTTTATTATATATGGACCTTGCAGAGTGATTGAAGATTAAAAAAAGAAAAGAAAAATGCGCTAAGCAGTTGGGATTTTTCAAAAAGACAAAGAAGTTGATTCACTAAAAAAGGGATCAGTCCACAGCGTGTTCCAGGCCCAAGTTCCATCATCCTAACCAATCTTCACTTGATGTCCAACACTGTCTAAATAGTTCCCAAAAGATTGATCTATTCCTAGATCCGATCTGGAATTGATCTAAGACAAACAATTAAGGTATTACAGACTCGTGTGCATGGATGTGCTATGTTACTTTATGTAATGGATCGATAAGATTGCGAAGTACACAGGCAATGAAGCAATCAAAGAAAACATAACAGGAAAATATATAAACACAACAAGTTTAATAAGGAGTTCACCTAATACTCCTGGGCTACGTCTCCCGGTCTAGCCTTCAATGGTGGCCTCTCTATTATGTTTTCAAAGCAGAGTTTTACAAAAGTGAGCTCAATTTGAGTCTCACATAGCAGACATAAATCAACAAGACTGTACCTGGATTCCCCAAGTCTCTGGACTACACAGACTCTCCTTACTAAAACTCGACCTCTATTGGTAATAGTAGTATGAGCCCAATCTAAGACTCATACCTGAAAGGCATATACAAAGGAGTTTACTTGAACCTCTCAAGTTGTCTTTGGCTCTGTCTGGCTCGATGCTACCTTTGCTCTGTTGGTCAGCTCGATTTCCTCTTTCTGCTTTCTGCTTTTTCTTCACTTACTTACTCCCTCTCTGCTTCTCGCTTGCACTGTCTCTGTCAGTTCGTGGCTTTAAAGCCACCTCCTTCCTGACTGTTTGTTTCCACTTCTCGGCTCTCTAGGTCCCTACCTATGTCTGTTTGAATCCCTCTATTCTGCTTAATCATCACTGTATAACACCTCAAAGGGAGGTGGCCACCTATTCTTTAACGGATGGGTGTGTCAGGTTCACTGGAAATGTTTGAATGACTGTTTTGTCCGTTAACTCCAAGAATGCCTGCGAAACATGAATCTCCACCAACGCATTGTCCATATCAGACTTCAAATCTTATATAACTTTACCTTTTTACCCTATCGAATCTGGTCATCCATCGGATTGCGTCTCCGCCGTTGATCTGGGCCTCCCAAATCCTACAGTCGTCGCTCATATCGGGCGGTTGAGTACCTCGATGGTTACCCGTCCGATGTGAGCAGTTTTCTCTCTCTTCTGCTGGACACGTGGCAATGGATGTGTGGCATCGAGCAGGACTTGGTTGAAACCGCTTATCGCTCGAAGCCCCTCCGATATCCTGCTGGTTTTGTGGAATCCCACTCCGTCGAAACCGAATTAATTACTTTTCCGCATTTCATAATATTTCGGGTTCGGATGCTCGGGGTTTTTCCTTCTTTGAGCTTGTCACTAATCGCATATCAGAAACTGCTCCCATTTCTTGAATTGACCTCTGGTTTTGCCAATTTGTGCCAGCGCATGTTACCATGGGCCGATGGTCTGCGTGCTTGACCGAGGGTCCTCGTTGCTCCGTGCTGATAAAAAATTGCAACTGTCACGAGGATATCTCTGATAGATTTGATCTTTTATAAGACTTTGAAACTTTGGCATGAATTTTAAAGAGTTCATGAAAACTTAGAGAGTGTTCTAGGATCCAATTCGGATCATGGCCTTCCCACTGAGAAAAATATTTTGTACCACCAAAAGTTGGTTTTTAAGCATCAACCAAGTGAGGATATAGATTCCTCGCTTGCCCAATTTCTATCCATATTGCATTGCTTAGTTTTGAACCTTTGAGTCCAATCCTAAGGTACTGAACATCCCCTCTGCGCATAGTCCTCACCTTCCTGTCTAGAACTGTATCTTCCTGCAACTCATTGAGATACTCAGGCAACATATCATCAATAAAAGGAAATTGACTCTGCTCTTCGGGATCTTCAATCAATGAAGGTTCAAATAGTCTCAAGCTTTCTGCATTAACTATTGAATAGATGTGCATGTAAGCTGGAAAATCAAGGCGAAAAGCATTCTCACCAATTTTCTCAAGTACCTTGAAAGGTCCATACCTTATTGGCTTCAGCTTCTTACCTTCACCTTGCATTCTGTCTTTGCTGATGTACAACCAGACTTGGTCACCAGCTTGGAAACTACACTCAGTTTGATGCTTATCATGCCTTGCCCTATACTTGGCTTGGCTCTTCTCCAGCTATTCCTGCACTGCCTGGTGAATTCCTTAGACCTGTTCAATGAACTTGGTTGCCTTGTCCACATCACTGTGTCCATCAACTACTATGTCTTTACCAAAGACAAAATCCAAGGGAGACCTTGGTGTGAAACCAAAACAGGTCTCAAAAGGAGATCTCTGTGTAGAAGAATGTTTAGCCCGGTTGTAAGCATGCTGCACATAACATAAATGTTCATCCCAAAGATGGGATGCTTACTGCAATAGCCTCTGAGCAATTGGATTACTTTCCTGTTGACTACCTCTGTTTGGCCATCTGTTTGTGGATGAAAGGTTGTGCTCTTCTTCAGTTTGGTGTCCATCAATTCCCACAGACTAGACCAAAATTTCCCAATAAATTGGGTATCTCGATTAGATACAATGGAAGTGGGTAATCCAAAATGAACCCATACATGCTGAAAGAACAACTTTGCAGTTTGTTCAATAGTAATTTGTTTGTTACAAGGTATCAAAATACACATTTTGCTGAACCTATCCACAACAACATATAAATAGTCATGACCTTTCCTAGATTTAGGCAATCCTCCAACAAAATCCATGGAAACACTTTCCCAAGGATGAGAAGGAACTGGTAGTGGAGTGTACAAGCTTAGTTTTCTATTGCTGGGCTTGCTTTTAGCACACATAGTACACCCTCTCACATATCTAGAAACTGTTTCATTCATTTTCAGCCAATAACAAAATCTTTGTAGCTGTGCAACTGTTTTACTTACACCAAAGTGACCTGATATTAGACAAGTGTGTGCTTCTCGAATTATCTTTACTCTTTCAGTTTGAGGAATGCATAACTTTCCCAAATGATATAAGAGTTGGTCCTTAACATGATAATCCAACTCTTCTACTTGTTTGCCACGACTTAAAGTTGCATATACATCTTTAAAATCTATATCTTGAGCATACTGTTCAATGTAGGTTTCATGCAATATTGAGTTATGCTTAAGTATAGTAGATGCATTTATGATTGGTTTGGACAACATATCTACAACTTTATTGTGTATGCCCTTTTTATATTTGATGACAAGATGAAATTGTTGTAGAAAACCCATCCACCTATAGTGTCTTGATTGCTGCAACTTAGTTTGTGAGTGTAAATACTGAAATGGTTGATGATCAGTATGTATAACTGTTTCTTTGCCCATTAGGTAATGTTTCCACTTTTTCACACTCTGCACTAATGCATACAATTCTTTATCATATGTGGGATAATTAACTACTGCATAATTAAATGTCTCAGAATGATAACATATGGGTTTACCGTGTTGCATCAACACTGCTCCCATGGCATAGTCACTGGCATCCGTTTCAATCTCAAATGGTCTTTGAAGATCAGGCAATGCTAGTATTGGTGTTGTACTAATCTTTTCTTTTAAGGTGTCAAAGGCTTTCTGTTGTTTGCCTCCCCACTGAAACACCTTGTTCAATCCTGTTAAAGCATGTAAGGGAGCTGCAATCAAGGAAAAGTTAGAAATAAACTTTCTCCAATACTGTGCTACTCCTAAGAAGCTTCTAATTTCTGTAGCAGATTTGGGTTTAGGCCAGTTTACAATGACTACAACCTTAGAGGGATTTATCTTCAATTCACCACCCCCTACAATATGACCCAAATAATTCAAGGATGTTTTGCCAAATTCACATTTTGATAGCTTAACATAAAGATTTTCTTTTTTCAAAACATCTAGAGTTGTCTTTACATGCTTCAAATGTTCTTCCCATGTTTTACTAAATACAAGAATGTCATCTAAATATACAATGACAAAATCATCAATAAAAGGCCTGAGTACATCATTCATTACTCTCATGAAAGTAGCAGGAGCATTAGTCAAGACAAAAGGCATAACTAACCACTCATACAATCCCTGTTTCGTTTTGAAAGTAGTCTTCCATGCATCTTGCTCTGCAACTCTGACTTGATGGTGGCCACTATGCAAGTCCAACTTGGAAAAGTAAATAGCTTCTTTCAACTGATCCAATAGATCATCTATGCGAGGAAGGGGATAACGATTTTTGATCGTTATCTTATTCAGTGCTCGGTAATCAATGCACATTCTTCATGAGCCATCTTTCTTTCTCACCAAGACAATTGGAGACCCACATGGTGATGTGCTAGGTCTTATGAACCCTTTCTCGAGCAACTCCTGTACCTGCTTCTTGATTTCAGCATTCTCTAAAGTGGACAACCTGTACAATCCGATGTTAGGCAAGGGAGCATCTTGTTACAAATTAATATCATGTACTATTTCCTTTTTGGGTGGCAGACCTTTAGGTTCTTGAAATAATATATCATATTCTGGAACAACTTTTTCTAAATCAGCTTGCTATTTAGCATTACAACCCTCAAATACATTGGTTTTATCAGGTTTCTTTTCCTTTACAACCATCAGCAAAAATTGTTTTCATGAATTTACAATTCTCTTCATCTGCCCTGAGTTTATGAGAGTATAATTATTCTTGAGTTTATGAGCTCTTACAATATATTCAATTCCATCTTTAACGAGTTGATACTTGTTTTCTGCTCTATAGGAAATGGCTTTTCTATCGTACAAATAAGGACTTCCTAAAACAATTCCACATATATCCAAGGGAACTATATCTAAGTCAACCTCATTTACAAATGCTGACCCAAAAGAAAACCTAAGTTTACATTGTCTAGTCACTTGTAGCTTTGCTTTATCACATACCCAACCCAATGGATATGGCCTCTTGTGAGGTGTGGTTAATAATCCCAACTTTTTTACAATTGCTTCAGAAATTAAGTTTACTTGTGAGCCACTATCAAACAAAGGATCAATCTTTTGATTCTTGGAAATAACTCTAATATGAAAAAGCTCATGTCTTTTCCTCTCATTTTCTTCATTATCAATAGATTGTGCAAAATTACTAGTAGATGCTTCAGAATTTTTACCTTTTATACCTGTGGCTGTGGTTGTTGTTTCTGTTGGCATTATGATACAGGTATGACACAAGTGTTGTCCTTGATGGCAACTCTCTCAGATGAAATATCACAATATAGCAGGTAAACAACATGAATGAAGAAAGAAAGGTATACACAGGTTCACCATTGACCAATTCGTGTATACACGCAGGTTCACTATATACAAAGTCGTGTATACGAAAAGGTATACACAGGTTCACTATACACCAAGTCACATATACATGTAGGTTCACTATATACAAAGGCGTGTATAACGTACACACGCACTTTCACAGAAGGAAAGGCTGGTACATGTTGGAAAACTAAGTTTTGGTCCATGGCATGTGGACCATGGTATTTTGGTATTGGTCCATGGTATTTGGTCCGAGGCATTGACCCCAGGTATTGGGTCCAAGGTATTGGTCCTACGTGGTTTTGGACCATGGTATAGAGAGAGGTCTAAACCTATATAAGGAGATGAAGATCATTAGGCCAAAGGAAAAAAATTGTGCAAGTGATGAATATCTGATGAAGTGTGAGATCTAGTATGCAGGTGATGAATATCTGATGAAGTGTGAGATCTAGTATGCAGGTTATGGGTATGTGATTCCTTGCTAAGGATGCACCTATGTGGCGAATGAAAGATGATGAATTAATTGAATCATAAGTTTGCTGAATATACGCTAGTTGCATTAAATACAGTTGCGTGTACACTCGGGTTACCTTAACTCAAGTAGCGTATATGAATCTAATTATGGAAATGAAAAAGCTATTGATTTGCTAATACTGATTCACCCACCCCCCCTGAGTATTATTTCCAACAATTGGTATCAGAGTAGGTCCTTTGTTAGAAGCTTGATCACTTGAAGGAGATCCGTAGAATAATGGGAAAGAAAGCGCGTCGGAAGAAGAAGACAATTCAAAGGAACAACGACAGCTTGCCATTAGGTGGAAGCAAGTATTCAGATTCTAAATCGCCTCAGATTGAAGATGAAAAAGCAAATGAAGCATCAGATAAAATCATAGATCAACAAGATCTATTTAACAAAAGGGAGAGTGCCCTCAAAGAAGAATTATCAGCTTAAAAGCTTAGTTGGAGTGTGCCTTCAGAGTACGTCAAATGCTGCAGAAGCAGAATGAAGAATAAGAAAATAAGATTCTCAAACTAAGGCAACAAGTGGAAGAAGGAAGAGAGTCTGAAGAAATCTTGAAGAAGCAATATCTGGAAAAGGAAGAACAACATCAGGTTGAGGTAAATATCTTGAAAGGTAAATAAGAAGAAAAAGATAAAATATTACGATTTCAAGATAGTACTAAGATTTTGGATGATATTCTTAGTAGTCAAAGGTCGCCTGCTATCAAATCTGGTCTTGGTTTCTATGAATCTGTTGAATGTGAGGCAAGGAACTCTAATGCAAAATCTGAAATACTCAACAAGGAGACGAGAGGTCAACCCCATCAATAACCAAGGAAAGAAAATCTTCAAAGAAAATTCTTTACTCTGAACTATGGAAGTGATAGACGGTTATTTCCTCTGATGAATAACGTTGAATGTTTTAATGTCATAATTTTGGGCATGTTGCAGCCAGATGCAGAAGTAGAATGGTTCAAGACCTTCACACAGAAAGATCATCACGTTCTAGGTACTTTAAAGGATATTGTTTTGCTTGCAATATGTTTGGTCACAAAGCTGTTGACTACTACAGAAGGAATATGAAACATGTAATATGTTATGCATGTAACAAGCTTGGACATATAGCAAAGGAATGCAGGAGAAGATTTTGGGCACCATACCAAAATGAGAGAACATCATCACAGTTGAATATATGGAAGAAGAAGGAAGTACAACCAGAAAGATGTGGCATAACAGAGTATACAGACATGATAGACTCAGAGGGAGTTGAAAGTGTGGAACCTCAGTGTTCTAAATCTCATATGAAGTTTCATGAATACAAGTCATGTGTATACGCAAGTTCGAAGTTGCACAGTCGCGTATATGTTAGTTTGAGGAAAAGTAGTGGGACAAACTCAGGAAAAAGGGTCTGTTATGCTTCAGTCAATTATTTGCTCTGTTTGATGATGGTTACAATCTATTGATGATGTGTGGAAATGTGTTGTTATTTAGAAGTGCTTGATGTATATCTGATTGATGATGATGCCTTGATACTTATTGTTGATATATGCATGATCAGATCGGACAGTGAACAGATGGAACAGGTGCAGGGGGAGCATATGCTTCGAATAATGCATTGTTGGCATTATGGTTAGAAGTCTTTGATGATGATGCTTATGTGGCTAAATGATACATCTTGCTACTTATTGTTGGTTGGACAAGAGAATGGTATTGCAGGTTACAGGTCCGGATGCTGTTGACAGATGCTTATGGTGCAGATCATATATGGTGTATGATAGTTACTGATGACTATCATGGTCTTGTTTAGATTGTTGGTCTTTGTTGTAAAGGTCATGAAAAGACCTAATTTGTACCCCCACTATGCATGGGAAGGATGATGTAATAATTTCTATTTTTAGTCATGTATAAACATTTGATATACCTCCACTTGGTTGGGTGGATGAGTCAAAGTGGTGTATCCCCACTTAATTGGGAGATTGATGTATGTATGAGTCATTGGTGATAGGAAGGTCATACTCACTTAGTTGAGTTGTAGAGTCATGTTATTCTTTTGAAAAATATTTTTGCAGACTCGGCATGTGCTCAGGGGGAGCATGGACGGATTGATACATCTTAGCATGTACAAAGGGGGAGCTCAATCAGAGATTTCAACATGTACTCAGGGGGAGTATGGACAACAAAATGTATATCAAGGGAGAGAATATCTTAGTCTACCCTTTGCCCTTGATGTCAAAGGGGGAGAGTGACTTGGTGTGGTTGTTGCCATCAAGTCCAAAGGGGGAGATTGTTGGCATTATGATACAGGTATGACACAAGTGTTGTCCTTGATGGCAACTCTCTCAGATGAAAGATCACAGTATAGCAGGTAAACAACAAGAATGAAGAAAGAAAGGCATACGCAGGTTCACCATTGACCAAGCTGCGTATACACGCAGGTTCACTATATACAAAATCACGTATACGAAAAGGTATACGTAGGTTCACTATATACCGAGTTGCATATACACGCAGGTTCACTATATACAAAGATGCGTATAACGTACACACACACACTTTCAAAGAAGGAAAGGCGCGTACATGTTGGAAAACTAAGTTTTGGTCTGTGGTATTTGGACCATGGTATTTTGGTATTGGTCTATGGTATTTGGTCTGAGGTATTGACTCCAGGTATTCGGTCCAAGGTATCGATCCTACGTGGTTTTGGACCATGGTATAGAGAGAGGCCTAAACCTATATAAGGAGAAGAAGATCATTAGGCCAAAGGAAAAAGTGTGCAAGTGATGAATATTTGATGAAGTGTGAGATCTAGTATGCAGGTTATGGGTATGTGATGCCTTGCTAAGGATGCACCTATGTGGCGAATGAAGGGTGATGAATTAACTGAATCATAAGTTTGCTGAATATATGCTAGTTTCATTAAATACAGTTGCATGTACATGCAGGTTCCCTTAACTGAAGTAGTGTATATGAATCTAATTATGGAAATGAAAAAGCTATTGATTTTCTAATACTGATTCACCCCCCCCCCCCCCCCCCCTCAGTATTATTTCCAACAGTTTCATCCCCTGAGTCTGACCCCAGATCCTTCTGAATAACTGCAACAGTCTTCTTCTTTTTGCCATCGTACTTCTTGGGTTTCAGCTCCAGATGCAGAATCCAGCAGTGTTCATCATCATGCCCATCCTTCTTGCAGTGAGTGCATGAAGGTTTGGTCTTTTGTACAACATTTGTCTTCCTCTCTTTCCATTTTTGTTTTCTCTTTTCCTTATTCTTGCTTGCAGTGGGTTTTGATGGTCCCCCAACTTCTGGGACCACATTCTTGCCTGTAGCCTCTAGATGGGTGGCTTGGACAGATGCCTCGTCTATGCTAGTAGGGCTAAACATGAGAATGGTGTGAATTAAATAACTATGTAGACCACCTATATACTTCAGCAGAGTTTCTAGTGAGTCTAAAGAAATACCTAGAATCAAAGCTCTTTTTTGAAATTCTTGGGTGTAACTTTGTACACTTTTCCCTTTCATTTGGTGAAGAGTTTTCCAATTCATCGTGGCTTGCTGCATATAAGCTAGTGGATAGAATTGCTTTCTAAATGCAGAAACAAATTCACTCCAGACAGAAAGAATTTTACCATGCTTCTTCATGTCAGCTTGTGTCCTGCCTTCCCACCATACTAAGGCAGATCCTCCAAGGCGTAGGCTAGCCAACTGAATCTTACTTTTGTCTGAGTCGATGCTCTACACCCTGCAATATACATCAATATGTCTAATCCAATTATCCAGCTTCTCTGCATTTAGTTCTCCATCATATATTGGCAAATCAAATGTAACATCTAATTTAATAAAAGATGCTTTCTTCTTTTTATTTTCAAGACTATCAGGAGGTGTGGGAAGCTTTTCTTCTTTCCCTTTGCCTTTAGAATGGTCATTAAGGAGAGATTCTTCTGCTCCTTTGTCTTGTTTGGAGTTTGATGAATCTTCATCTCTACCTTTCTTAAATTCTCTATACATTTGTTCTACCATAGCCCTCATGGTCATGAAACTGTCCATGAACTGGGAGTCTGATTCCAAGGGACTTTCTTCTGCCATTTTCCTTTTAGGATAGACTCTTCCAATTTCTGGGTTAGCTTCAATCAATTCTCCTTCTCCTAATTTTAGCTTTGATCTAGTTAGCATTCAACAAAAAAATCCAGCACAAGCTTGTCTAACCTTAGTAACCTAGAGCTCTAATACCACTTGATCTGGAATTGATCTAAGACAAGCAATTAAGGTATTACATAATCATGTGCATGGATGTGCCTATGTTACTTTATGCAACGAATTGATAAGATTGCGAAGTACACATGCAATGAAGTAGTCAAAGAAAACATAAGGAAAATATATAAACACAACAAGTTTAATAAGGAGTTCACCCAATACTCCTGGGCTACGTCTCCCGGTCCAGCCTTCAGTGGTGGCCTCTCTATTATGTTTTCAAAGCAGAGTTTTACAATAGTGAGCTCAATTTGAGTCTCACACAGCAGACATAAATCAACAAGACTGTACTTGGATTCCCCAAGTCTCTGGAGTACACAAACTCTCCTTACTGAAACTCGACCTCTATTGGTCACAGTAGTATGAGACTCATACCTGACAGGAATATACAGAGGATTTTACTTGAATCTATCAAGTTGTCTTTGGCTCTGTCTGGCTCGATGTTTCCTTTGCTCTGCAGGCCAGTTCGGCTTCCTCTTTCTTCTTTCTGCTTTTTCTTCACTTACTTACTGCCTCTCTGCTTCTCGCTTGCTCTGTCTCTATCAGTTCATGGCTTTAAAGCCACCTGCTTCCTAATTGTTCGTTTCCACTTCTCGACTCTCCATTTCCCTGCCTCTATCCATTTGAATCCCTCTGTTCTGCGTAATCATCACTGTATAATGCCTCACAGGGAGGTGGCCACCTATTCTGTAACGGATGGGTGTGTCAGGTTCACTGGAAATGTTTGAACGACCATTTTATCTGTTAACTCCAAGAATGCCCACGAAACACGAATCTCCACCAACGCATCATCCATATCGGACTTCAAATCTTATATAACTTTGCCCTTTTACCCCGTCGAATCAGGTCATCCATCAGATTGCATCTCCATTATTGATCTAGGCCTCCCAAATCTTACGGTGGTCGCTCATATCGAGCGATTGAGTAGCTCGATGGTTACCCGTCCGATGTGAGTGGTTTTCTCTCTCTCTTCCACTGGATGCGTGGCAATCGATGTGTGGCATTGGGTGGGACTCAGTTGAAAACGATTACGGCTCGAAGCCCCTCTGATATCCTACCGGTTTTTTGGAATCCCGCTCCGTCGAAACCGAATGAATTACTTTTATGCATTTCATAATATTTCGGGTCTGGATCCTCGGGGCTTTTCCTTCTTTGAGGGGTTTTCCCTGAAGTAATCGCATATCAGAAACTACCCTCGTTTCTTGAATTGACCTCTGGTTTTGCCAATTTGCGCTAGTGCGCATTAGCATGGGCCGACGGTCTGCACGCTTGATTAAGGGTCCTCGTTGCTCCGTGCTGATAACAAATTGCAACTGTCACGAGGATATCTTTGATAGTTTTGATCTTTTATAAGACTTTGAAACTTTGGCATGATTTTTAAAGAGTTCATGAAAACTTAGAGAGTGTCCTAGGATCCAATTCGGATCAAGATAACACTAGATGAGGAGTCGTAATTTGAAAAGATTCACATAGTTGATAGATTCATTATGTAGATAAAGGGAGGATTTTTTTTTATTTTTATTTTTTTTTATTTTTTTTTTTTTTCCAGTTGTTTTAAATGTAGATCTGGCTTTGCAATTATTGGGTGCTTAATAAGTTTCTTGCTATGTTCAATATATAATAAAAGAGTCACCATGCTAATAAGGTTTTCGATCAAGTTTCCCAGACCGTAATAAAGCATGAAAGGGCTTGGTTAAGGAAGTGGCTTTTATAGTGTTGGTCCCGAGTATGCCAAGCATCCTCACAGACATACAATAAGCTAGAGGAAGGTGAATTTGAATGATTCCTGAGCAATATGGTGCATCTTTTAAAAGTGCCAAGCCAGAATTGTTGAGATAGATGCTGGAATTAAAGCATTTTTCGAGTTTATAGCAGAAGAAACCCCCAAATTTGCAATTATAACCTTTACAACTCATGCTCGCTCCTCCACCAATTTGCATAATGCATTGAGAAGTATATCAATTAGCACACCTAAGGAATGTCATTATGTGGACAAAGGTCCAAATCATTACCTAGAGAGTGCTCCAATGCATTTGTGGTATTGCATTCAACGTCTTCAATATGTCCACATTTTTTAACATTAAGTAATCAAATTATGTCATTAAAAAAAGAGAGGAGGAGGAGTCACTCTAAGTGGAATTTAATATCACATTGTTGGATTTTTTGTAAACAATAAGGATTAGTTACATGGTGAATTAAATTTTTGTAGAGGTTGTAAAGAATTTATTTTCTTAAGTAGGCCTTAAGGGAAGAAGTGAAATAAAATCCAATATTAAATCTCCCTCAATTAAAAAAAATTGGAGGAAACACTGGCTTTGGAGCCTTTGAATGCTATTGCTCGCAATTGTGTTTGGTGATTAAATATTTTTGGGAGCATTGAAAATGTAACTAATGTTGGTATTCATAATGTAATTCAAAAGTATCATTGATGTATTTATTATATTCATTCATTATTTTTTAGCCAAAGCATGTTCTTCATGTTTATAAAGAATATTTTATGAGTGAAAAGAAATTCATTTTAGTCAAGTCCCATTTGGTTTTTTTGTAAGAAAAGAAAAGAAAGTTTTATTTTGAGTAAAAAGTCAAAAATGTCATCACAAAGACCAAGTTGACCCTCCTTGACAAGTCGGCCTATGTGGCACCTTTTTGACCCGCTTGGACATGTATAAATAAGTCAATTCGACCACTTGGAAAGCCATTCATCACACATCATCATGTATTGATTTCTGTGTAAAAGAAAGAGGAAAAATCAAGTAAAGTCAAAGAAGAGAGGGACAAGTCAAAGGAGAGATAAAATCAAACTTTTTTCTTCCCTAATTCCACTCACATGTGCGAAGGTTCTTTGATTTTTATGAGGTTATTATAGGGCTGAAATTTGGCCATCTATTGCAAGGAAAATTTTGTGGTTTGACCAAAATTTCAGGGATTTGACCAACATTGACTTTGAATTTGTTGGATGAAACTTGAAGGAGGGTTGAATTCAGAACTTTTTGATAGTCTTGGTCTTGTTCTTGGGTATGATATATCCCATTTTGATCTGATTCTATAAGAAGAGGATATTTTGGGTTTTCCCCCTTATGGGGTTTTGCCCTAACTTGGAGCCTAATTTTTGGTGTTCTTTTGTCTTTGTGATCTTTATGATTTGAAGTTTTTGTCTAATTGTGTGATGAAGAAAACATAAATTTAAAATAAGATAACTAATATTCACAAGTAATTATCTTGTAAGAGGAATCAAGCTTTAATCTATCCAACACTTGGTTTCTGAATAGGGAGGTGATATGTAAATCTTTGAGGAAATTGCTTTCATTGTATGCATATTGGTTGAGTGAGCCTTTTTGGTAAAGGGGGCTAAATTTTGGAGCTTGGATGGTACGAGAAGAGAAGCAAATGAAGCATTTTGGAGGAGAAACCCAATATCTTTTGTCTAAAAAAAAACTTTATTTTCCATTATGTCATAAATCTGATCGAAATTGAATAGAGGAGATCTAAGGACATTTTATGTGTATGGTTTATTGATTCTCTATGTTGTGTCGAGTTATAGAATAGATTTCAATTTGTCACATTCTCAAGGGGTGAACGGAAGGATAAGTCATTCAAATTTACAAAGGGTAAAGTATCAAACCCTTTCAAGTCAAATGGTGATGTAACAAGACCTACTTGAAATTGAATAAAGGGGTCAACTGATTCAATAAAGTCATCAAATTCAAGATTATAATCGAACTTTAGGGTACATGATCAGTAGTACCCGACACCCTAAAGTAACATAACATCACGCAAGTGTGATAATCAAGCGAGCAAGTACAAGCAAGTGTGCTAATCAAGCAAGCAAGTATAAGGGGGCATGTCAAGTGAGAAATGGGTAAAGGAGGAAAGCGTCTGCAACACAGATCTCAAGAAATTAAAGGGTTGCAAGGGTGAAACCATGAATTTCACAATAAAATTAAAGTATTGGAATGGAAATTATAGTGAAATTAAACAATAATTGATCAAATGGTTGACACACTAGCAGTTGCAAAAGATCTTCAAAGGGAAATAAAAATGAAGGATCAATTAATTGATGCACTCCAGATAAAATTAAGGCAAAAGAAATATCTACTTGATGATATGATTGATGAAAGATCTATAGTAAAGATAGATGAAATTTGTGATACATATATCTCATCCAAACAACACATGCAATTTTTGAAAATATGAACTCATTTAGCAGTTCAAAAGAAAAAGAACAATAAAATCACATTTCCAAGATATTTATCAGACCTTGGGAAGAAATACAATTAAAAAAAAAATAGCATGGATTGGGATACACTAAAGACAACAATTTCCATATTCCATATTAATCTAAACCACTTCAGTTTGCCAGTGCAGGTTTCCTTGAAGAAGTTCGAAATTTTGTTAAAAAGAGTCAGCATTGTAAAAGAGATGGTCACATGGAGAGTCAGTCTTTTGACCTCCATAATTGTCTTCATTATGGGAAGACAAATCACTTATCAAAGAAATGTCAAAAGGAGAAAAAAACTAAAATGTAGTCAAATATGGATGGATAAACCCTTGGAAATGGTATCAAGAAGTAAAAAGGCTACAAAATTTCTACATTTTGGTCAAGGTAGAGGTAAAGATAAAGCTGCCTAAAGAAATGAACATACAAAAAAAAATTTCAACCAGTTATTCCAAAGAAAGATGGAACTCTCCACTCCTTAAGTGGTGGAGCACAAACTCTCCTATACCTTTAAGGAGGGGAGTAAATTGATGCTTAGTGGTAAATCATAAATCACCACATTATTGAAAGTAGACCGGTTAGTGGTCATCTAAAATCCACCACCTTAATCAAAGAATATTGATTAGTGGTCATCTATAAATCACCACATCATTCAAAGAAAATTGGTTAGTGGTAAACCTTAAACCACCAGTTTCCATGGAAGATGGTTAGTGGTAAACCTAAAAAACCACCTCCTAAAGAATTCAAATCCCCAGCTTAGATCCTTTCACGAATCAACTATTGAAATTCGAGTCAGTCAAATCAATCAACATTCAGTCAACAATGGAGAATTTCATCATAGAAATTGGGCTCTTCAATAATCATTTTAATGGATGTGTTTAGACATAGTAGCTTATCACTTCCAGATATTCGATATTGGTGATTTTTGAAATATATCTTCATCAAAACTCAGTTCATCAGTTTCATATTGAAGATGAAAAAAGTTATTAATACATGTGTTGTTCATTTATTCAGAGGTGTGATTAAGTGGGGGAATGTTAGATTGTGAGTCCCAAAACAATCACAAAGTCTAAGAATACAATTGTCATTCTTATCTTTATGGGTTGACACAGTGATCCACTGATGAGTTATCATTGTGATCTAGATCTAGATATAGAAGATCTAGAAGGACAATTGATGTATTATATATACACATTTTGAGATTAAATATAATACTATAGAATGACTTAAGGCCTTTTCTCCTATCTTGTGTGTCTTGTCTCACCCATGTTAATTCTTAACATGAGTGGTTATTGATGCCTTTTTCCCTTACTAACACACCTAGTACTTTTATGAGTTCAATGAATGAAATTTTGAAGCAATATATAGGAAAGTTCATCATTGTCTATTTGGATGAGATTTTAGTGTATAATAAATCAAAGGAAAAACATCTAAAACATCTTAGGTTGGTTTTAAATATCTTGCAACAAGAAAAATTGCTAATAAATTTGAAGAAATGCACCTTTATGAAAAAGGAATTGGTATATTTGGGCTTCATACTTTCTAAAAATGGTTTGAAGATGGACCCTAAAAAATTTAGAGCAATCATTGTTGGCATGTCCCATGGAATGTATTTGAGGTCAAGAGCTTTCATTGTCTCGCAAGTTTTTACATGAAATTCATCTGACATCCCGCAAGCATAAAATCAGCTAAGTGTTGAGGTGTTGTGGGGTGGTGAATAATGCAGGGAGAGAGGATACATAGGATAAGTATCCTGCATCTAACATTTTGCAAATGAAAAAAAATGACAACCTATGGTATTCATGGGAGATGGAACCTATTATTCCTTTGAGATAGTTTTTTGATAGAAAATTATGCCAAGGCACGAGAAGTGTTTTTGAAAATAGGTTTTGATCCAAATTAGTCTCTACTCAATGAATGGCAGGACGATACCTTCCAATTATTTAATCAAGAGGAGAGCTTCCAACCAAGGTAGATGACATTTTTTTTAAATAAGGTGAGAGGAGGAAAAGAAGAAAATTTAACAAATACTACAACATTCACGAAGTGCTTTAAGACTTTTTATTGCAAAAAATATAGAGGAATAATATTCCTAAGGTTCTAGCATAAAACAAGAACTTCAATTGTATGATATATTGACAATAATCTAACCATTCATTTATAAGTATGATAATAATAAAAAAAATTGATCCTATCATAGATCTTTGTGTATAACATAACCTTGCCAAAAGTTAGGGAAATTGATTCTCAATTTAGCCTCTTAGGGATGTTCCAAATAAGTTGAAATAATTGCAAAGATGAAAAATAGAGTTGAAATCTTATCCCACTATGCATCACTTTGATTACCTCTTTCGTCTCACTTTCCTCCTGCACTGATGTGCGCACTCTTACTCTTCTTGAATTCTTTGCACTTTATCCCTGTGATGCCTCAATATTCTCAACTTATTCGGTCTTTACCGGTTCTTTATAGCATTCCAAAACTATGTTTCCCTAGGGTCATTCTATGGTCATCCCCTAGTATTCCCATTGCACTCAAATAAATTTAGCTACTCATGTTGTGAGATTCTAGTGACATAACACCTTTTTCACACAACATCATTTTTACCCATGTAGGCAACAATATCAAATATCATCCTCATGGCCCCTTCAATAATTCCCTTTAGCTACATTATATGACCAAGTGCCTTAAATTACAACAAATTCAACAATATAGCCTTAAAACACAGTATTCAACCAAAAAACAACTATGTGAGAAACCCTTCTATTTATGGTGTTAACACTTTGGAGTCCAACTACACTCTACAATAGGTAAATTTTTTTTGTTCTTCTGCCAACCTTTGTAACCACTCAACCAAACAATCGGAAACTCAACAAATAATATTTCATGGAAATATGTAAAATCATACCATTACATCCATTTCTCAGGACTGATTCGTTGATTTCTAGTTTATTGTATAGAGAACTCGTGTTATTTTTCCTTCACCCAGTTGTATCTCTTCCTTAGTAGGTATCCACAACCCCTTGAGCCACAAATCTCGATCTTGGCTATGGAACCTTTTGTTAGCATTCAGGGGTAAACCCGAGGTTCACGAGATTTTTTCAACAAAACCCCTACCAATCAATGTCTTGAAAGAAATACCCATACCACCATGTGGATAAAGAATAAGGTGGAGGGTTGATTCCTTCTAATTTTGTAATCCACAAGAATCCTTCCATATTCATGTTGCTTCGTAAGAAATATCAACTTTTACTGATATGGAGATATTCACTCCTTATCCTGAATCGTTGCCTTGTCCTCATCAATTATGTCAAAACTCTCAAGTTCAAACCTGATTTTCTTCCCATTCAATGTCTTGACAAAAATCTACATACCACCACGTAGACAAAGAACAAGGTGGAGAGTCAATTTGATGCAAGGAGATTTAAAAAAAAATCCCCAATCAGATTCTAGGAGTCTTAATTTCATGTTTGAGCAATAGTTGAATGTCATTATTTTTGTTGGGATAAATTGGAGGAAAAAATAATAATTAGAAATTAGATCTTTTGTTAAGGATTAGTCAAGTATGATTCAGTTAATAATTTAAAGAAAATGATTCAGTTAGGTTACAAGTAGTTGATCTCATATCTTTAAGGGATATTTAAAAATAACTCCAAACATCCAAATTTGAGTTTTTTTTGGAGTGAAACAAAAATACGAAGGGGCTCTACAATGAAACGTGGACAAATTAATAGTATGAGGAACCTCTATGAATTTTGTTCCAAGGCATGAACTGTGAAATTAATTTCTCAATGAACTGGAGGCTTTACAAATACATTTCTTAATGTTCTATTCAGAAACACATTTTATAGTACGCATAACAACTTGTAGTCTTTCTCGCAACACTTTTTGGTTTTAATTTTTGTTTGTATGAATTTGTATGTCAATGAGTGAATGAATGTGTTGAAAGGTTGGGACAATATCCCGCGGTTGTGGTGAAACCAACAATAATTGGAATGGAGCGCATTGTGATCTGTAGAATCCAATAAAAGAGTGGATATTCAAGTTTGAGTATTATGACCTTCCCAGGCTCCCTTTCCACGTGTGGATACAGAGCATATTCATGTAACACACATTATTATTATTATTTCTTTGTTTGGAATTGATGTTCAAGTGAACAGATGTTATCACTGTGTAATGTGGTGAGCGAATCGAATTTGGGTAATTCCTAAATGGAATAAAACTTCAAACCAAAACTTCTATTAAAATTTGTGTAGTCTACAAAACTTCATATTCCCCTAA